>VSDK01025782.1:555502-622402 GCA_009767595.1 Symbiodinium kawagutii | reverse complement strand
CTAGAATCACTGCAGCAATCATTGATTCCTTTGCCAAGCATCCGTGTTTGCGAAACCGGAAACCTAAGTTTACACCTGAGAGTCAGGGAAATTCTATGCTAGAATCCTAGCATTGAACAGGATGGATGGCTGATTACATCTTCGACAATCGCCACAGCCACATGCGATTCAATGGTATCACTGATGAAGAGGAACATCGCAATGTTCATCAAATATTGCTGGTCCCAGCCCTACGCTTCCACTCACACTGATACTAGGTAGCCAACCCCAGCTACAGCAATGGTAGAAACCAGCTTCTTACCGACTGCAATGGTAATTAGAAGCATGGGTACAGGGGATAGCAACCCTTACCCCTGGCCCAATTTGAAAAAAATCCGTCACAATGGCTGCCCTATTCACACCTTTGCCCCTCCGATGATGATCTAACTATGCCAGGGCAGAGTTTCTAGATGGCTCGCTTGGGGTTAGCGAACACCCCTAACCCCAAGCAGTACATGGCCAGCCATGCCGGGTCAGCCATCGGTAGCTGGTTTCCACGACTATCGTTCAACTGGTGGGAACTGGGGAGCTTGCCACTACTGGATGGCTTATACCCACTAACTTGGGTTTTTAGTGTTTTTGGGATATGATGGATTCAACATAGAACCACTAAAAATATATTTTTTTAGCAAGGGATCTATAAGCCACCAAGACTAGCATCACCATGGATTTGTTGCATTTCCTGGTTGTAGGCATTTTACCGATCCAAACTGGGGCACTGACATTACTGCTGCCGCGATGTGAGGAGATATGCGGAGAAAGTGCTTGGAACTCCTCAGTGAGCCTGACCTCAAACAGCATGCGATGAAAATCTTCAAGAAAAGCCACTGATCGGCAGAACCGAAATCTCCAGCCAACACCTCAAAGATCTCGATCATGGTGGGGTTTTCTGGCCGGGATTGCATTCCTATAGTTGGTCAATATATGGTGAATGAGTTACTACTGCTGGGCTTGCGACGATTTATCATGATATGCATATCAAACTTGCTCGCGAGAATATCACACAAGTTACAATAGATGTTAATTAATTACGCTAGACTGCTAGCATTTAGAATATTTACGTTAGTTTCTGAAATTCAATTGTGTTGTTTTTTTTCGCATATTCTAAATACTAGAAGCTTAGTATATATAGAAACATACTGTTGGAATAGAACATATCACCATACTGTTGCAATAGATGTTAATTACACACACAACTAGAAAATACCATGGCGCAGCTCTCGGTGCGAGTACTCGCAGCACATGCGCCATGGCAACTCCACAGTTGAGAAGTTTGCTCCGCCGCAGCGTAGATCTACAGCGTCAATACGTTGCTAGGTATTTATTGGTGGGAGTTCTACCTGTACAGCACTTTTGTTTATATGGTGGTTTCTCAAATATAGGGATCCCTCCAAATCATCCAACATTAACCATTTTTCGCAATAAACCTTTTTTGGGGTGCCCCTATTCTGAGAAAACACCATACCAACTGATCAAAACTGCCCACAACTGATATGACTGGTCACATTGATCGTCGCGCTTTGAGTTTCAACCAGGATCCCTTGAATCTTCACCAACCATGAACTCAGTGCACTCCATGTTTTCATCAGCAGCCATGGTGGTGCTCCGGTGCGATCCAAGCATGCACAGGGAGCTATGGCCAGCTGGGTTTGTCAGGTGACGTGGATGGTAGTGGACAGCTGGACTTCGATGAAGTGCTGAAGCTCCTGGAGCAGTTGCACAATGACATGGATCCACAGCAGCGATTTGTTGGAGAGACACCGGGTGGATCCGGGGGGTATCACTGATCTATTGGTTAGCATGGCCATCTATAGGGGTTATAACCACAAAAAATGGTCAATACTAGGGGATAATCACCAACAACAATGGTTAAACAACTACTAGTTGCTGGTTTCTGAAGTCATAGGGGCACCCCAAAAATGGTTGGTTTAATACTATGAATGATTGATATTGGATGATTTGGGGGTACCCCTATTCTGAGAAACACCCGTGTGATCAACGATTTGTTGGGTGTAGCCTTGGTAAGGGATATGATTATTGATGGATGTATCAAGAACGAAGATGCCAATGAAGCATGGCTACTTTGGGATCGTGATATTGACCATCAGTATCAACCCCTGAGCCCAATTCTACTCGCCAACCTATGCGTGGTTGATGAAAAATTTTATCCAATTTCACAAGCTCTCACTGTTCAGGTGGCTTACAGCCACAAACTTATGTAGACTTTTGGCTTTTTGGGTTTACCACACACACCCCAAAAGATCAAAGCTTGAGCAAGGGATATATAAGCCACCAAGCTGTTGTTTGGGTTCACGAACCTTTAACATTTTGCACGACCCGATGCACCTTATGCGAAAACTTGACGAGCAGGACATAAACCTGGAAGCGGATGCTTTTTGTGAGGGACCCTTTGGGAAAAGAACCTGGAGGCTGAGTGAATCAGCGGTTTTACTCGGTAAGCCAGCCATAGATGATGGATTGTTCACTTCCAATTTGCCAGAGAGTAGCCATGTCTATGATGGTTGCTGGTTGATAGCGCTTAATGATAGGCAGATAGATAGCAAGCAACAATCAACTATTGCGATTTTCATATTAGGAAATTTGATTGCTAATTTGTCACAAAGGAATCAGAAGTATATCATACGGACGCTGGAGATCGCTGGAGTAGATAGAATATTCCCCATACAGGACAATTGCTTGGATCGTGAATCAGGCTTGGGGATGGTCCAATAGTAGAATGTCCTCTCCAGGATAATTATACCATGATCCCCGTTCATTAATGTGCGTGATTCCCCAGTCAACTACTTTGAAATATGAACCACTGTTAGTTGGTTCTGAACCACCCTGTATCCCTTCAAAATAGTTCACCGGTGATGAACAACCAACCAACAGTGGTTGAGAATTATGAACCACTATTTGTTGTTTAACCATCGGTTGGTCATTACTACCACCATTTATTAACCAATGGATGATTAATTATGAACCACCATTATTTGTTGTTTAACCATTAGTTGGTCCATCATCCATTATTAACCAAAGTTATACAGTTGGTTAAACAAATGGATGATGATTGCTGATCAACCTTGAACCGCAGTTGAGGCATGGGATCCAAGCAGTTTACCATGACTACGCGTAACGTGATGCCCCTGTAGTTCGTTACCATGTCATAGGGTGACTGCCACTGACTGGTACAACCAATCTGAATTGGCGTAATCAACTTGTAACATTTTGTAACTTGGTTGGAGCTTCACTTTGTATTGAAGCATTAGAATCTTAATTAGTATGATGGTGGATAACATAAATTTACTTGCAACATAATCCAAATTTACTAATTAGGATACCACACATTATGATGATAAGGGATTCGGAGCAGAAAACCACCTGATTTCTGGTGGTTGATCAAGCTTCTCAGCAGGCAAGTGTTAGTCCGATCCTTTGATGTTGTTCATTGCACAGATCAGACTACCCTGCAATACCTTGGGGGCCATAGTCCGTCACCAAAAGACTCCTATGAACTACTACCACTGATGTAGGTGAAAGTGGTGACTGGTGACCAACATGAACTACTAGTGGTCACTTTCGATGTGAAACCACCACTACTGAATCAGCATGGTCAAGGCCCAGCGTGTCAACCAGGATTTGCCTCGTCCCAATCGAGACACAGTGGAATCTTTAATGAAGCGCTTTGACACCAGCGGCAAGAAAACCCTGAATGAGACAGATTTCTTTCAGTGCCTTCGTCAAAAAAGCCCGAAGAGGCTGCGGCGGGCGCGCATGACCATACACTGAGATTCATGCACTAACGTTCGTGGGTTGCCTTGATTGTTCTTTAGTCATTGGATCACAGCTATTAGGTACATCTATCCCAATGCTTGCAGTTACCATTGTAGTAGGGACCCAGCTGGTTTTGCCACTGTTCTTTGGGGTTGGTTGCCTACTACAATAGTAACTGGAAACATGGGGCATCATTGACAGCTATGCCTTCACTGTTGTAGCAACCACCAGCTGATGCCAACCACTGCTGGGCCCTATCTGCCATGTTCTTTTCTCCCACAATCGCAGCTGACTGATGTGGATGTAAGCTGTGAACCCGGATCAAAAATCGGCTTGTCCAGTTCAATGCTGGTACCTACTGACCATCCAACAGTGGCCATTATTATGAGGGAACGAGCAATTTCTGTGGGGTACACCATTTCTGGACAAACCCAAGTCGACATCAATGAACGCACTGTTATCGGCGTTTTGGAGCGGTGAATCTCACTGTGGAAAACAGCTGCCACCGGCAAATGATGATTGAGACATCAAAAAGCACTGGCTACATGCTAGTGAACAACCAGCTGGTTTATCGGTGATGATCACATCATTGATGATCACAATCCATGAAAATCCAGTCAGATAGATGCCAATAGCACCCAATATAGCTATCATGTATAATTATTTGAGAAAGAAACAACAAGTTTAATGTTATGACACAAGGGGGTTCTGACGACGCTACACCTTTGGCCAGAACGGCAAGGCAAGGACACCACAACCCATTCTTTGAAGGTGACACGCTTTCGGCTTGCTTTCCCAGGTGCGAGGTTAGCTGGTGACATTCGTACTCATCCAGATTCAAAACGCCTCTACTTGGGAAATGAAGCTGAACGAAACAGTTCGAACATTGACCGTTCTATCCCATTTCTATCCCGTATTGAGTTTGTGATATGTCGAGTTTACAACTTTGGCAAAGCTGTTGACTTGCAGTAACTTTCTTTCTGTTTTTCATCGTGGTTGTATATTGCCGTTCGGGTGAACTGCAGGGGGGTTGCTATAATGGTTGTCTTTCTGAGCAATTTGTAGTTATACCACGGTTTCAGTGTGCGATTCAGGGGATAGGTTATGAAGTGAAACATCTGCGGAAACAAGTTGAACCAAGCTACAGGTTTGTCGAATTCTTGGATCATAGCAAGTGATGGTTTTTAGGGGTTATAAGCTACCTTATAGGATTTATAACCATGGTCCATGGTTATAACCCCGGCTGCAAATCTAAGTCGCACGTTTCTCAAACAATCACACTGCAACCCCGCCGCTGCGCGCAGCAGAGGTTGTTGGTGTCTCAGTTGCGAAGAAGTGCCTTCGACCGTGGGTCTGTCCTAAGTCGAGAGTTCTTCCTGACCAAAGGCGGGCGGCAACCGGGACAGGTGAGCGAACTGGCGCCAGCGGTTGGGAGGGAGCGATTTGGAGCCACGGGGGGTATCCAATGATATGCATACAATAACGGATGATGATATCACATACCCATCTTTTGATACTTCAGCCATGAATATGTTTTTGTCAATTATTTTACCATCAAGATCATGTTACCGTCCATGTCGGTATGGATGATAATCAACTAGTTCTGGTTGTGTTTATTTCTTTGCCATCAAGAAGTCAATGACAAAGGTCAACCATCAATCAATAACTCACTTGGAAAAGTGAGATGTCAAACAGTTTATCATAGCGGATTCTCTAGGAATCATCAATCGTAGATAATAATATAGCTCCCTATAGCTCGTTATGAGCTTGTTAGCTTGTTATATATTAACTGCTATCTGTTCATTAGCGATTTGTTCGGTAGTAATAGCTATACGATGATAGAACTGTCAGCTACTTATTCGCTTGCATTGTGTGATCGTGAACCAGTCAATCCAATGATCAGTTGTGTCATGATGGTTGTCCTCCAGCACCATCGCCTTAAGTTTTGGAGGTTGAAAAAGACGATGGTACTTTGCACAGAGCGCCGTTGAGTGATCCCACACAGCAGCCTGGAAGATCGTTTGTAGATGATTCATGTGTGACATGATGGTGTTTCTCAATTGCTATGTGGGTGTTTCTCAAAATAGGGGTACCCCCAAATCATCCATTTATAGTCATTTATAATAATAAACCAGCCATTTTTTGGGTCCCATATTTTGAGAAACCACCATGTTGGCAGGGTAACAGTTAAACTTGCAGCCAAAGAGCTATGAGCTGACTTGACAGTGTTTGTGTTGATCAGGGTTGCTGAGAATCCCAGCTCTGGCTTGCCACGCCGGTCGCTACAAGTGACCCTAACGCCCATTTCTAAGTTTGTTCATGAACCACTTGGGTACAATTTCATTTGCCATAAGTTATACTTATGCCCAGTATCACCTTCCAACGGGACCCCAACTTGTAGGCGACCATCAGATGAGTTATGGCAGCGTCCGTAGCAGCCATGCTTTCATCGGTGATGTTTCCTGGGGACCACCAGCTGCGTATCTCTTTATAGGGACTGAGCACGTTCGGCATTTTAGGATATGGCTATGGGTCAATATTAAGCAACCAATAAGATGGGATAATGACCATCAATAATAAGGGAAACAATGGTTAATAGTGAGGGAACCTGGGGTACGGGGTTTTGACCCACAGCCATATGATGATTCCACATTCTTCATACCGCATAGAGATTGCTCAATGCAAAGAGTGCATGAATCACCATGTTTTTGGTTGATTGATGTTGGTTCAATGTCCGGCTTTGCCTGTGTCTTATTTTTACAAACCACTGCACTTGTAGATACTGTACATGATGATGCATGCATATAAACAATTACAAACATATGCAGGCTCATATATATATATATATATATTCATGTATATTTATATATGTTATTTATATTTACTTACTTATATATATATATACACATATTTGTTCATGTAGGTTATAGATTCATATTTGCACATTTGGGTAAAATATATCTATATATATATACATATATATATATATATTTCTTTTTTGCAAACAATTCCAAATTGAAGTATTAACGACATGAACGATTGCCAGGTGCTGGCATGAGCCAGGGGTTTCACCGGTTGATCCGGTGATTTGGAGCCCAACAACATTCACAACTGGTGGTGTTTTAAGCCCTAGGCGAATGACTTTACACCAGTTGTGACTTAACAACTGTGACTAGTGTAAACATTGAATGACCAGCCATTGAATGTTGTGAAGTCATTGAATGTTGTTAACCAGTTGTTTTTTAAGTCATAGTTGTTCACTATGCTGATGACTATACAACACTAGCTGGTGGCCATCATTCACAACTGGTGATATGATAAAACCACAAGAAAAATGTGTATTTATATATATATATATAAATATGGTCAACGACTTGGATGATGGGTGCCCCCAGTTTGAGAAGCCAACAACTGTTTGCTGGTTTGATGCATTTCTATTTTCCCAAATGTTTGGGATGGTTGGTTGACAAGCGTTGTTCAGAGAGGTGAGGGCCACCAACCATACAACAATCCTACAGAGTGGTACCCCCCTGGTTATAAGTAGGTGTATATATACATATATATATATGTTTATTTTTATTTATATATTTATTTATATATTACGTATAAGCCACCTAAGACCTAAGTATACTTATATCTTCTATAACCGAGAGCTACCCTAGTGAACCAACAAAGTCAGCTAACCGGAGGGGTACCACTCTGCAGTTTTTTTTGTTGAGATTTTCATAGCTATGGGAATGCCGTGGAGAACCTATACCCTGTGCCCATGAGTCGCCACGGCAGGTCAGCAAGCGATTTGGGATGTGTACCGGAGAGAAAAGCAACTGGGCACCGGTTCCTTTGGCACCGCCTACCAGGCCCCGGACAAAACCGTCGCGCAGGAAGGGGTGAAGCGTCAGCCGGTGCCAGGAATGGCAGACTTATTGAGGATGAAGTTGTTTGTACCTTTGAGATAGGAATACCTAAGTGGTTCAGAACCATCAGTTTGGCACGCAAACTGCTTGGAGCCACGTGCGGGCTTGGTGTTTGATATTGTTGGCTGGGGCTCAGTGAGCGAGTTTGTTTGGATCGGGATGGTTATGGCTGTCACGTTGCAAGAGACATCAATGCACCTGTTTTATTGAGTGTTGAGTTGAATCTTCCCTTGCGATTGGTAATGTGAACTCTCTAGATTCTTAATTTACCCTAAGCAATGAATCACAAAAATCCAGCAGCGAAGTTGAAGAATGCAACATGTGTTCAGTTTCTGCCATGAATCGATTTACGTCGACGTTTGTTTTCTCCAAGAAGCGTATTCCAAGGATCCATTTCGCGTTTTTTGTTGACAAGCGATGTACCTCCAGCAGTGCAATCCCTTGAGATACTGGCAAGTCGCGCTGGTTCCCTGTGATGCGAAGGCGGTGAACATCAAAACTAATGAGGAACGCGTCATCAAAGCTGCCCCTGGGCCGAGCTGTTTGACTCTGCTGAGATGTCATGATGTATTGGGTTTTGAGCACTAGATTTGCTTCTGAGGGTTCAGCACTTATGGCTATGGGTCAATATTAACCAGCCAATAATGGAGGATAATCACCAGTAATAATAAGGAAAACAATGGGAAATGATAGGGGAACCAGGGGTACGGGGTTTTGACTCACAGCCTTATATGTTCCTTTTTCTCCTGGAGATGTTTGACACATTTTTTTAAACCTGGTTGCTTGATGATCTCGAATATGTACATGCCGTGGAATGACAAAAAAGCCATATACTTTGTCACTTTAGTCACAGTCCAAAACAAAACAGCTTTTGGGCGGTCTGTTGTCGCGTTGTCATACAGGATTGTGAGAACAGGCTTACAAATATTCATCATCATCATCATCATCATCAACATCATCAACAGATTACACAAGAGTTGCTGCAACTGCTCGCCAAAACAACGGTTTGGTGATGATTGTCATTTTCGACCGAAGCCGTTTTGTGGATCATTGGATTTTTCCTAGCAGGTCGATTTGCAAGAACTTCATCAAACTGTGCACAAACATGTGGGCACATGGCCGCTATGAACCAGAACGAACAACCCTGTATTTGAGGTGCATTCCTTTGTATGTCTCCAAAACTTTTCCGCGTTTGAAAAGAACCAAAGAACCCTGTCTCCCCCTGCGTGCGCAATTACATGTTGATCATTGTCACCGGCCGGACGTGTATAGCGAAAGTGGCTGGTTGCCACCAACTGAACCGCGACATGTCACGGGTTGATGATTGCGAAACGAACTGGTTGGCTGCAGCGACGGCGTTCAGTCAGGATTGGTGCCGTCTCGTAAGGGTTATAGTACTCCATGTTTTGTTGGTCACATATTGGGAATCTTGTAAAACCACCGAATCATTTTGATCAGATTTTCCTATTTGTGCGTCAGAAATCAGGTGAAGAAGAGCCGTACAGCTTTGCCGCTCGATGAGATTGAGCAAGAGATTTTGATCATGAGGCCAGGATTGTAGCCAGGACTTGGGTAGTTTTCCTGTACCCTTTGGTAAACTAACCAGGCCAAGACGCATCAAAGGGAAAACCTCATAAATGTGATTCATTTGTTGCCAGGTTTACCAGTGGGTAACATGATTGACCAATTTGGCCCGCTCATGTTGTTGGAGTACTAGTACTTGATCAGGCAAATGAAACAAATGGTCAATCATCAACAAATTGCAAATGTTTGACCAATGTTCAACAAATGGGTGTTTCTCAAAATAGGGGTACCCCCAAATCATCCCATCCATAGCAATAAACCAACCATGTTGGGGGTACCCCCATTTTGAGAAACCACCAGTGTTGATGTTTGTTGATGATCATTGCAGCCATGATGACATTTGGTGCTGATTTATGGCTGCGCTGGCAAAGCTCCGCGCGTGGGCCATGATTCTGTCAACATGCACATGGGCCACGCATGGGCATAATTAGACTATCATTGTTAACTTATGTTAACTTACTGTACCTATTTAAAACCAGACTATATACAGTACGCCAACCCTTGGCTCTCATAGTCAGTGATAGATGTATTTGGTTTATGTCACATATCCTTCTCCTCGCGTTTATGTTTGGATCTTCGTAAGTCAAGGGCTCCCGCGGGTCATAATCGCCGAAGGCAGATCGATCATCCGCACATGGTGCGGCTCTTTGAGTGGTATGAAGATGCCAATCGCGACTCGACTACCGAAGTTCGCGCGTGGCTGAGTCCTAGAGATGTCAGATGCTAGAAAAAAGGTGTTTGCAATCAGAATCATCTCTAAATTGGGACTGACTGGAGTTGTCTGAAGAATAATGAACCAGCCACATTTGCTGGTGTTTTGAATAGCATCTCATTTTTTAGTGATTTGGAGGCAGACGGAAGTGCCCTGTGAGGAAAGAGAGAGGTATGCGCTTTTTTTCCAGTAGATGTAGAAGAGCTCCCTGCCCATGCTTATCTCATCTTATCTCCACACAGACATGGCCCATGCTTGAACATTCACAGGACCAGGAGCTTGGGTTCAATGGGCTGTTGCCGTAATTATAGACCCAAGAAACCATCAGATTTTATAATGACTTCAACATACATCCATCAGCAACCATCATTGACCATGTTTTATCTTAAGACTCTTAAGTTGCCACCGCCTTCATTGCCTAACACATAAAGACCACTGTTGCACAGCTGTGCTGTGCTCCTGCTCGCTGCACGGGCTTGACCCGTGGATCACCTGCGAGGTGTCTACTTGGTGCTGGACTATTTGAAAGGCGGATCGTTGAAGGCAGTGAAGGGCGCAGGGCGTCGCGAGCCGGGCGCAATGCTAAGGGTGGCAGGTGTTGGAACGTTCAGCTGTTGTTGTTGTAGCTGGGTGACTTGGGGATGGGACCATATGGGACCCGGCCATGGGATGGTGCCATGCCTTTGGTAGGATGTGATTGTGCAATTGAATAAGAAGGATGAGCGCGGTCTGAAGGAGGCCTGGATTCGAGAGGCGACTCGGCGTTGGGAGCCCTTGCCCCAAATCATCAACAGCATCAACGACACAAAAAAATGAGTCGTGAGTAGCAGCCTTGGCGAGATGTTCCATGTTGATTTTGCGGTAAAGAAAAAGGGATCCCATCTTAAACTTCCACCCTTGGCCCCCAGTGTATCATCATTTTTTTGCGTTACAAGCCATGTTTTGGATAGTAAAAACCTACCTTTTTAAGGGGCCCTTAGTTGCTCATGGTAGGGTGTACAATTTCTGGGGTGGCGACCGTAGCTCACCGGTCGGCGACCACGATAGTGCTGCGCCAGCAGTTGCTTCCAAGCCACTTGACCATCCCAACATCATGTGTGATTGACCAATTACTAGGGAATTACAGTGGTTCATAGAGGATATTCAGCAACTTACTAGTGCTTAAACACCTACGATTGTTCGGTTTTTCTCAGAATAGGGACCCTTCAAAAAAATGATTGGTTTACAACTACAAATGGTTTGGAAGCTGGATGATTTAGGAGCCCCCCTATTTTGAGAAACACCCATGGGTCTCCATGGATGGGAATATGGGAATATCCACATTAGCCAAGCAAGTGTTTTCACTGGTGAACAACCACCATTCATTGCCGAAGCCACCCAGTAGCAAGACGTCTCATCCCTAGATGTACCTAGTAGCCGCTGTTGATCTTGAGCCAGGGATGTTTCTATCTACCCGATGGAGCGTAATCCTGAATTCAGAACCCCTCAAAACCTGCTTCGTTCTTAGATGTTCTTGGTTATTCTACCTCGTTTAATCATGGAAATCAGTTTTGAGCGTTCCGATCTAGTGAAATCGAACACACAGCCAGCATGATGCTTTCCTGGTAAATCTTGGTAATTCATTGGTTCACCAAGTCGTTTCCCTTTTTGAAATGTCAATGGATGCCCTAAGAACAGATTTTGGCGCTAGCCCCACCGAGGTGATACAACAAACTGCTGGCGGCTTAGCGTATTGCCACAACCTGCGGCTTATTCACAAAGATCTCAAGGATGAGAACATCATGTTGCTGGAGAAACCCGATGCTTGGCAAGCCCCTGTGGGGATCTCAACGAAAAAGCGACCCAGGTCAGTGGTGACAGGCCCCCTGATGCGTTGGTCATTGATGGTGGTTGTCGGTAGTTCATTGGGAAGCTCTATGACGGACCATGCTTTGTTCATCACCGTTGGCGACGGAAGCGGCTTCGTTGTCATCCATCACCATCCACACAATCGATGATTCATGATTGTTGATCCATTGGCCATGTTTGAGCTCATCGTACACCAAGTTGTCGGTATAGCCATAGCCATAAATTGGCAGATATTCCCTACCATCCCATAGGGCAACCGCCAGCAACTTGGATACCCAGAGAAGGTATGACCAAAATCATCATGGTACCATGTATCATGAGTACAGATCTAGATCACATTCTCTTCAGCTACCTGGTATTTTTGACTTTGATGACGTAGTTTGCTCAGTTTTTATCACCTAAGACACTGAGTCGGATTTTCAACGAACCAACTACCTCACCAGTCATCACAGTCACTAGTTGATAAACTACATGGGATTCTCCAACTGGATACCTACTGTGGTACAAGTTGGGCGGTTATAAGTTGATTAAGAACCAATTTAATATCATTTCACTATAATTGTATCTTCCATTGGCCTGGTAGTTCCCCTAGTTATGTTCACCAACTTAGCTAACTAAGTAGGCCAAGCTAACTTATGGTAGTTATAAGTTATAAGCCTCAAGGTAGTTACCCTAGTTATAAGCCATATAACTATACGGCAAGACTCCATGGTTTGCCCGGGTGCACAAGACCTGCCCAGAAGTTAGTCTTGTCAACTGTTCAAAACCCTGCGCAGGCCGGTTGTTTTGAAACTCTGAGAATCAAGAAGCCCTAAGCCCTAAACCCTAAAACGTAAAACCTAAACCCTAAACTCTAAAACCCTAAAACCTTAAACCCTAAAACCTAAACCCTAAAACCCTAAAACCCTAAACCCAAAATCACTGCGTATAGCCAGTGTTTCTCACTGATTCTTCGAGCAATGTTCAATTGATAGGAACGGCCGTGGTTTGCCCTCCGGGCAAACCACGGCGTCTGCGCGTAACTATAGTTATCTCTATAACTGCTAGTTACCCCAGTGATAAGCCAACTTCGCTAGCTAAGTAGGGCCCACTGGTAGTTCCCAACTTACCCTAGTAGTAGGTTACCCTGGTTATAAGCCCACCTTGTAGGTACTACAGGACCTACCTCGCCTCGACGCGTAAGGACAAATGGGAGAAGCCCCACGCCGTGGTCATCGACCTGGGCGTGGCCGAGATGTTCTCCGTGGCGGATCCGGCTGGGCGCTTCATTGGCGGCACACCCACCACCATGGCACCGGAGGCGCCGGGGGGCGGTCCGAAGGTAGCGGGGTGCAGGGAACTGGGGCCCGCTCATGGGGACCCGAGCTGAGCTGAGCTACCAGAGGGTATCCCATGGAGCTGACTACCAGATTTAGGAGGTCTCCAGGATCAGAATGAGAATCCAAAGGATTCAACATTGCCTTTTAGATGGTTTTGTGTATCACTGTTCTGTTTGGGGTCTCTTGGCTTTGTCAAGACTTGGGTGTCACTTCCTTTGTTTGCAATGATTCCGTGGCCACGTGTCGCAGAATTGTCAAGCAATCTTCATGCACTGTTCCTGTGTAACACAATCCCAGGCCCTGTTGTTTTTGTACAATAGTCGCGTCACAAACTGCATAAGAATATACTTACACATAGCTACTCTAGTTATTGTTCTTCATTGCTGTAACAAATCGAAGGCTGAAGGCCCCTTGCTTTCCTGTGAGCAACTTTCCAAGTAGAAAGAACTCACCGTTCACGCAGAGATTGAGATGTTGAGTAGCCCAACAACCATGGCTGGATACGGCGTCAAGAAATGGGGATTGTAGAGCCCTGTTGGACACCTTCATTTTGTGAATGTTGAAAAGGACAGAATCACCGAATCACCTCTCCAATTCCAAGTTCCAATGCATTTTTTTTTTTCGCTGCCAATTTCATGATTTGGCTCTAGTTCTTCACGGAAAAATCCAGGTCCACATGACTCTCCCACACCACGACCGATGTTCCAGGTGTGGCTCGGGAACTTTGGACCGAAGTGCGATGTGTGGTCTTTGGGATGCATCTTGCATCTTGCCAGCTCAGCTCTGGTGATGGATTAGCAATGATGCAGAAATTGCAATGGTTGCTCATGATGTATAGTTCATGGTTGCAAATCATCCTGCTAATCGTGGATTCTAAGCTCTGGTGAACCGTGAAGTTGAGAGTTTGCTGAGCGTGGTAGTTTTAGATCTCTCCGGGATTTACAAAGCATCAGAAGTTGGGCATGTTTTGGAAGGTATTTCAGATTGGCCATGGGAAGGGGCAACCATCTATGAAAGTTGGATACACAAATTTGGTAGAGATGGTTCTGAGCTATGACTGCCAGCTAGGGAGGATGCCACCATTTGTAGCTCTGGTGGCTGTTCACTTCCAGCTTCCTTTGCCAAGTAGACAGCGGAACCGGTCCGGCAATAAGAATTTTGATGAGCGATAAAAGAATGAATTTCGCGATTCCACATTGTTGGCAAAATGTGTGGAAAAGTCCGAGTCCCTCAACGGCGGGTGTCATTGACTACACCTATTGGTAGTATAGTATAGTATAAACTCTTCAGGATGACGAATTTGGACTGTTGTTCAACATCATGGAGCCTTTCTGACCACCTCTAGCAATAACCCTCGGATCAGACATGGCCAGCAGCATGTGTGTACTGGCCTACGTGGTCCTACATGTGCTAGTAACCAGCCCAGGAGGGCACCCCACCTATGCTGCCAGTTGCTTCATCCAGTGCTGCTGGTTGTGCTGATTGGTTTTCAGCCATGAACGTTACGTGGCTGGAAGCCGATCTTCGTTGGCACCTCAATATCATTGAACAAATTGTTAACCACCAGTATTGCCGGTTGATTAGTAAGCCAAGCTTGGGATTTCGTTGTTGAAATTCAGTATCGTTATTAGCCGATAAGGGTTGTTACAATGACCATAATTGTTAACCATCAATATTACAATCAACCGCCATTCAGACTAACATTGACTGAACATCAATATCTTTGGCCATCAGTATATAAGCATCATCAACTCCTTGGTCTTGAACCATCAGTATTACATGCCATTGCTACAATGATCACTATGAACTTTGAAACATGTATTCATTGCTGTAGCCATTGATATATGGTGGTTTCTCAAAATAGGGGTCCCCGAAAGCTGCCAATACTAATCATGTATAGTTGTAAACCAACCATTTTGGTGGGTTCCTTACTTTCAAAACCATCATGTTGCGGTGGTTGACCATTCCTAGCCATTACCACCATTGCTATCCACTACTAACTTTGAAACTATTGTTGAGTATACTATTCACAGCCATTACAACCATTGCTAACCATCCTTGACTCTGAGATGGTGGTTTCCCAAAATAGGGGTACACCTAAATCATCCATTGATGACCAGTTATATTCATAAACCAACCATTTTGGGGGCATATGGGGGCAGCCATATGGCTTCAGAAACCCTCAAAATCCTTGGCGCAGCTTCCACACAGTTGCGGCTGAGGTTCGAGCTCTGCACGGGCGCCTTGCCATTTATGGCCAACACGATTCAGGCCTCCGCCTGGACTCGGTTGCAGAAGAGAGGCCCCAAGTGGGATGAGATGAAGACCTGCGGCGAAAGTAAGGAATTATGCTCCTTGGAAGGAGGGACGAATCGGATCCTGGAAAAATGTCAGGTGTTGAGGATCGATTACCATTGATCATGGTGTTTTCCCTTGGTTTGCTGGCTCATTGACCTTTGAACCAGTTAGAGTTGTTGAGGCGACATTGCAGGTTTCTGTTTTGTTCTTGTTGGGAGATCTGTGAGTATTTCTGGTGACCTATGATTTTTGCATTGAACAGTTAGTATTTTCCAGCCTGGGAGTGAAAACTGTGTATCACTGAACACCAAAATGTATGTGTTGACCACTAGCGAGGTTTTGATTTCGGAGCATTTCCTTTGCTCTTGACTTCCTGACGTTTTCCTGCAGGTCGTCCTTTTATTTGAAGCCGCATCAACTGAGGAGCTGGTATTTCTTTCGAGATATAGTTTCATCTTTAAGATGCAGTCTCATGGTGCCCAAATTATGCCACTGTCGATGATTATTCACCATTGATTCTTAATTTGCCATTACTAACACTTAATATCACTTAATCATGAACCATTACTATCAACCCATGCTAGCTACTGATGGAAACCATGACATTATTGCCCCTGCTTTTTGAGGTAAAGCTATGCTGCAGTACAAAGAAGCCGATCGTCCTTCCATGATGGAGGTCTTGGACTATCAATACTTCAAGACAGCTGCTCATGAGCTCCTTGACATGATTGCTGTGATGCAGCTATGGCCACTACCCCCTGCAGGGGAAGCCATGGTCAGGGGCTGCCCACTGGACTTCCAGAGGCTAAGTTGCGACGACTCTTTTCTGTCGCATGATGTGGATCCGCAAATGTTGAGGTCGATTTGGGGAGAAACCCATGAGTTTCCCCATGATTTTGTGCTGGCACTGAGCCAGTGCCAGCTTCTGGTTGCACCCATACCATTAGACCGCACAAGTTTTCAATCATATATTTAGTTGAATTATACATGGCAGCCTGTCAAAACCCTTAGTCCCTCTGGTTCCCTATCATTAACCATCGTTTTTCCTATGATTTGGTTGGTTATTATCAGCCACTATTATTGTTGATCAATGTTGACCCATAGCCACATCAACTCTCAAGAAAACTTCCGAGACGCTTGTAGCTGGACCTTGCTATGAAGTATTTGATCATGGATTAGCGCTGATGTCGGCATGGGATAGCATATTAAAATCCCTGCAAGAACATATTGGAGGCATGTTTGAAAACTCTGGATTATGTTAGGAACAATCATCAACCCTAATCCCTGTCCAAAACTCTTCAAGCCCAAACACCTTCAGATGATCGTTTTATCATGTCTACCTTCCAGCTTGAAACACCCCGAACCTTGGATCTCAGTATAGATCTTCAGCCATGGTCGCCTCAAGGGTGACCCTGGCCCATGGTTTCCAGGGAGGGCCGCCCCAGGTTGAAGGTGGTGCCACCCGAGCAGTTCGCCAAGTTTCTCACGGCGCACAAGTTGCACCGTGCCCGGCAGGGCCTGCTGCTGGAGATCGCCTCCCGGATGCCCTTCCGACGCGCCGGGGAGATCATCCGCATGTTCTCCGAGGCGCCGGGGCGGTCACCGGGCAGGGCCTTAAGGTGGCGAGGTTCACCGGGCCGGGGCCTTAACGTGGCGGCACCTGTGGATGAAGATTTGCGGATGAAGATCGAGGGATTTTACATTGGTTAAGATGTGCTTGGAGATTGGGGGTTGGGTTAGGACATGTGGTTTTATTTGTGGGTGAAGATCTTTGGGTTGGTGGTGAAGCAAGATGACAACAATGGTTGGGACGAGGATGAATGAGAAATGATCTACTCATATAAATGGATGTTTCTCAAGTCATAGGTGGAACCCCTAAATCATCCTATATTGACCATTTGTAGCAATAAACCAAAATAAACCAAACATTCTTGGGGGTCCCAATTTTGAGAAACCACCATCAAGTTGAGAACTGTTACAATCCAAGAAAATTCAAATGCTTGGAAGCTGTAGCCCAATCCTTGTTTTTCATTCTAGGTTCTACTTAGGATGCACCACATTCAACCAACACGGTATCCTTTCTCCCATGTTGTTTTTTTCATGGCTATAGGAAATTTGTATTTCCCTAGTGTCGAACAAGACACTATTGGTACCTGCTTCAGAGTGTGGCGGCCTGTTCCGTTTTCACTGGTTTGGAAATGGTCTAGCTACTTATTTGCCATGAACCATTTTCTTGCCTAATACTGTACTTTGTCTATTAATGAAGATCACTACCTCGATGAAAGAAGCACTACCTATTCACAGATCAACTAATAATGATTTATTGATATGGATCTATCATGATCTATCATTGTGCTGTACTTAAGGCAGCTACACTGGTAACTCCCGGCACCTACATGATTGTTTCTCAAAATCGGAACCCCCAAAATGGATGGTTTACTACTATATATGGTTAAAGCTGGATAATTATGGGGGTGCCCCTATTTTGAGACACAACCTGCGATGACCTGACGGCAACATCTCTCGGCCACGGCAGTGACTTGCAGTTGGCTGGGGCCTTGGGTCACCATTCCAAGTTACTGGTTGGTTCCAGTGACTCGTCATGGCGATGTGAACATCCAAAGTCATTTGTGGTACCAGCACTTTACTGGTTGATGGAAACACCTACAATGTGCCCAACAGTTCCAAGTTGATCAAAAATCACCATTCAACTACAGTTGTACCCACCACAACCAATAGTTACCTGATTCTGTTCACCAACCTCGCTGAAAAAAGGGGGGCCGGTCACATCAAAACAGCTTCATCTTCGCCGCGCACCGCACAGCAGTCATGGAGGTGGATCCCCAGGGCTTGTAGCTGGCAGCTGACCGAGGGTTTGCAGGGGTTTGTTCCGCTATCTTATTTGGCCGGTGGTTTTCAACATGTTTGTTTTCCCAACTGTATTAACAAATGATTGGGTGGTTGGGTTGGTTGACAAATATGTTTCATGCCGGGGTAGCAACCCACCACCAACCAGCTTGGGGGTGAAGTCTCTTCGACCGCGTCGGTTGCGTAGGTGGATGTGGATCACACTGGCACCATAACCTTGGACGAGTTGAAGGCTTACTTCGACCGCGCGGGCATCCAGCATGATGACTTGGCCAAGACCTTCCAGGCGTTGGACGTGGATAAAGATCCCTGGTGGCCAGGGAGCTGGTTGCGGTTCGAGGTGTTCCCTTGAAACAAATGTGAGGTTCATGGGTTTTGAAATGATCAATGGGTAGATATGGCGGGTTAGTGCTTAGATTAGCAAGTAAATGGTTAAATGGCTTTTTGCTTATAGCTAGATAGGGGTTAATAGTCGATGGCTACTTATTTTAAATACTCAACAAATGTATGGAGAGCGGGGTCAAAGTTCAGCATCCCCAAAAACTGGTAAAACAACATCCCAATAGTTCGACTAGTGACTGGTCATTTGTGGTCAACCATTGTTTGAAGGCCAGGAATCTGAATAGGGTTGTCAAAGCCCGAAACTTGTGGTTGAACCCTCTTTGGTTGACCACAAACATCAGAACCCTATTCAGATTCCTGGTTGTTTGTGGTTGAACTTCCTGGTTGTCAAAGCCAGAGATCAGCTGTTGGTTGAACTTCTGGCTCCCCACATTTGATCCATCGATCCATCAGTCTCTCACTACCAGCTGGTCGGGCGCAGACGTGGGTGATGTGAACAGCTGGGGTAGTAGGATACCCACAGGTACATCATGTCATTGAAGTATACAAAACTTGGGCTTCGTGTTTGAAACCAAGTTTTGATGGGTTGGAAAACACCATGCAGACACAAGATATGGCTGTGGGTCAAAACCCTGTACCCCTGGTTCCCCATCATTAACCATTGTTTTCCCTATTATTTCTGGTTATTATCCCCAATTATTGACCCTTAGCATCCTTAGCCATATGGACACCTTCCCGAATTCGTTTTCGAACGATCGAGGCTGGGATGCTGGAGACCCAGGAGGCCATGTTTGACCAATCAACCCGCCCAGGTCGGCAAAATCCCTGAGGCTACCCCCCAATCATCCATCAAAAATGGACCAATTTTCGGATAGGAAAACCAGCAGAACATAGCAGGACCATTATATCTATGTACCAAGCACAAGCAACCATAGGTGGCCATGAGCCAACCAACCAGCATGGCACACTTGGCCTAGAAGTTGCACCACCAAGCAGCGCAAGTGCTGAGGACGGCTTCTTATCCTTCAGTGAGTTCTCCACGGGCGCGTTGCTGCTCTACCAAGATGCCCTGGAAGATGAACTTCACGTGCTTTTCTCAAGTGCCTTGGGATGGGGCGAAGTTGAGTGCTAAGGGACACTGTTGTGGTGGGTGGGTTGGGTTGGTTTTCAAAAACCTCAACCAAACTGCCAAAAACCGTTCAAACCTCCGCCAAAAAACAGCAAAAGAATGCTAAAAACCTCCGAGCTGATTAAACCTGACTCGACAGGGATGCCCCTTGTGGCCACTGAGGTTACGATTCGGATAAGAAAGGCTATCTGACTCCCGCAGAAGCTGCGCAGTTCCTGGACAGCGTGCGAGCGGCCACTGACCTTGGCGGAAGGCCTCAGGGCTGTGGGTGGGGTGCTGTTGGCTGGGTTGGGGAGTTGGGGGATCTGGGGGTTGGTGGGGTTGGGGGGTTGGTTGGTTGGGTGGGTGGGGGTTTGGTGATTGGTATTGGTTGAGGTACTCAAAGTGATTTGTCCAAGGATTTTTGGTTTCTAAAGAATAATTTGCAACATGTTGATACTCATACATATCGGCCGCATATCTGTCTTAGAACTTAAGATTAGGAACCCAACATGAGGATGGTTCCTTCATAGTGTGGAGTTGCTACAGCATGAGCCTAGCCCAAGGATCAGCTGATGTTTCAGCGGCACTAGTACGAGCTGGGTGTCCCGGTGTCAAGTTATACAAGTATACGTGTATATACAAGGAATTATATATTTGTAAATATTCAATACATGTAGTAAACTTGTACATATTATTTGGTAGTGGTTTCAATCATTCTTTCAGCCATACCTGAGGGCTAATGATCAAATTGCACAACATGTTTGGCCATAAATCATCCATTAGTAGTCATTTATAGTAATAAACCAACCATTTTTTTGGGGTCCCCCATTTTGAGAAACCACCACATGGGTATGTGCCAAAATAGGGTAACCAACAACCCACCACAGAGTGATCATTTTACTGGAAACTATTGGTTTTTGGGGGTACCACTATTTTGGCATATACCCACATGATGATGCATGGTAGCCAAAATCAAGTATTTGTGAGATCAACATCTTGCTGATTGTTATAGATGTTCCGCATCATAAATTTTGTGAACAAATGCTATACATACAGTATCATAGGCATCATAGGTATCATACAGGTATCATGAAACCTGTTCAACCATATGATGTGTCATAGATAATTTACATATATTTACATGATTCAGATACAATTGCAATAGATAATATCACAATCCCTGCAAATCGCTTGGGTGGAGATTCAACATTTTGGCCCTCAGTCACAACCAAAGAAGCAAAACCAGAATTACCGTCCAACACTGGGGTTTTCACATGTGCGGAAAGGAAAAATTTGTTTCTTACAGCGCAGGTTTCCAAAAATACACAGCTCGAATGGACTGACGTAGCTTCGCAGCTCGACTATCAGCTGTTTGTGTTGGTCGGTTTTATCCATGGCACATGTGCCTCCAGTGGTTGGTGGTTTTCAAATCTCAATCCTAGCAGGGACCATTTGGTGGTTTCTGAAAAGTGGGGTGCCCAAAAAAATGCTGGTTAATTACCACATATGATTAATAGTGGATGATTTGAGAGGGTCCCCTATGACTTGAGAAGCCACCATTTGATGTGTACTGAAAGGGCCCTTGGAACATCGCTCAATCGCTTGCAGGGGCTCTTCGCACCTAGACGCTTTCCTGCGAACTGATCAGATCACCTTCCAACAACTGAAGGATTTCTTGGTGGCGCCGGTGTCCTCTCGGCCCTCCAGCAGTCTTTCTGCCTCGAGGTTCTCCCAACGGTCAAACCGTTCAGGATGAGCCGATGCCGCGCACGCCGTTCTGGCGCCAGGGCTGTCCCGGTGCCACATGGATCGGCCCATGGTTGTGCTTGGGGGTATCTCCATGGCCACCTACATGTTACAACATGTTCATGTATACAGCAAAATACGGCCAGGGGTACAGGGTATTGACCAATCATACTTTGTGTGTTGTGTGTTTTTATGTAGCGATCTTCAGGTCTTTTCGACCCCAGCTGGGTCTCCGTTGATCTCAGGGGACAGCCCTTCCGCCGAGCGGCAGTTGCGGCACTTGAGTTGGTTTCCAAGCCGTTGATATTCTCCGCTGAAATCCTATCCTTGGAGGTATCTCGTGACATGCGATCCATCAGAAAACATACACAAGTAGTGGGTCATGATTGAGTGTGTTACTTTTGGAGCCATAGTGCACTCCCAGCCTATCACCAACATTATTATGTTACAATATAGCAACTCTGTTGTGTGTACCCATGTTTTGCTCTATTGATTATTGCAATGAAAGATAAATATGTGAAAATCATTACACAAATTAATTCATTAAGTAGTGTACTAATGTAGAAATGAATATCAAGTAATATCATTCTCAATCAAATTTAACGAAGATGTGTTTCTTCCGCAGCCGTGGAATACATGTAGCATTGGTGGGTCAAAAATGATCTAACTTTGCGGGATGGTTGGCAGCACCTGAAAACCTCTGTCAGTGGCTTTGAGTCGGGCAGGCACTATAGCAAGGTGGGGGCCCCTAGCTGTAGGTTGGTCAATAAGCAGTTGATATAGACCTACATCTACCATACCTGGTATTTAGTTACAAACTAACTTAAAACGAAATGGGGGGCTGCACCTTCTGAGGAACTCATCGAAACACCGATGTTTATGATGTGCTAATGTACCACACATATTGCATAACTTATTGTAAACGACTATGTGAGTGCAAGTTGCTTGGGGGATGGGGCTCTACCACAGATCTGTGGGCCACGTCTGTGGTAAGGGCTTGTGTTCTTACTTGGATAGGCTAAAAGACTAGCATCGACTGCTACAGGATTTGTTTAAAGCTACATTTTATACTCTACTTAATTACTGTTTGTACTGATGGTGCCATCACGTCCAGATACAGTAACAGTCATTCATGGTCCAATACGATCAAGTAATGCTCTATCATCCAAGTCGAACTAGATTAATTTACGCTTTTCTTTCAACATGTGCTCTATTTTGCCCAATATATGGGAGGGCAAAATCGACATGTTTTTTCCAGAGAGGGGCGGTTCAACCACCAACCACCAACCACCACCCACCAACCACCGACCAGTTGAGCGTTTTTTCCCACCAGCTTCCAGCGTTCTTCGTCCCTCCGAGAGTCGCGAAGTTCGGTCGCCTGATGAAGTCAGGCGGCGAGCAGTTGTCGTGTTCCATTCGAAATGCTCCCGTGCCGGCGCAAAGTGGAGCTGCGACGACGGTGGTTGGTTGCCGCAGCATGTCTCATTGGTGTTTCTCAAGTTGTATATAGGTGACCCACCAAACCACCAAATTTGACCATTTATATAGTAATACCAACCATTCTGGGGGGGTCCCAATTTTAAGAAAGCCCCACATGTCAAAATGTTGGTCTTATTTGATGTGACTGGGTCTACTTTCAAGATTGGTGATGCTGCGATGCTTCTTTTTTTAGCTAAGTCGTTTCACAAGGGAACTGGTCAGCGACACCACTCCAACAGGATGAACTTTCAGTGAGATCTGAGATGAACATTTTTCCAGCTTGACCAAGTGAAGGGATGAAGCTGGCTGAGGTGTTTCCATGGGGCTCAGCGTTTCCTCGGTTGGTGGCCAACTTCTCTTTATCGAGGCCACCAAAACCGCAGCTTGGCAGCGAAGAGGAACCTCATGGGGAAATGAAAAAAGTGAAGACGTGGTGGTGGCGGTGGTGGTGGTGGTGGTGGTGGTGTTTTTTAGTGGTGGTAGTAGTAGTGGCAGTGGTAGTAGTTGTTGTAGTTGTTACAAGTTCTGGTTGTCGGCGCCTTGCTGTCGGGTATGATTGTTTCTTCCTCAGAATAAGTTAATCTTGACATTCCTGTCGTGGATGATCATCATGATGATAACAATTCTGAGGCCGGCAATGACATGTATACGGCCCCCTTGCAACCTCTGTTCAAAGTCAGATGGATTTGGATGTGCTCCTGTGTCCACCACATCAACCCGTTGTTCCATCCACTATGCAGAAAACAGCACCACTTTCCAACAGAAAGCATTAATGATTTATACTTTCACTAAATGAGTGTTCCTTAAAACTGAGACCCCCAAATGGATGGTTTGTTACTAATAGTGATTAAAAGCAGGATGTTTTAGGGCTACCCCCATTTTCAGAAACCATTAAATACGTAGCGTTCATCCTCCAGCATGTTTGATCGCTAAGGTGGGCAGTGGCAAGCTGACAGTGACAGGCGCCTGCCAGATCTGGACAAAGGATCTGGGATATGTGGAGATCAATTCAGCATGTTTGGCATGATTTTCCAATCTATGAAGAAATCTTTGAATTTATCAAAGGTTTTCTACATATCGGCTGAATTGATCAAAACCTGGATTTCCTCAAAACCGACAGGTTTTCATCAATTCAGCTGATGATTTCCGAAACACTGATTTCTGAAGTTCGACTGTGCCAACCTGATTCAGCTGCAATTGCCCGACCATATGCTCTTGGATTGCAACTCTTCGGCACAATTCAAAAAGCCTTTGAACTCAGTTGCTATTCTAAGTACACCGAGTTCGCCTTTCGCAAGCTGTGTACAGCCACAAGTCAGACGATCAAATTTACCAACCTTGGAATCAGCCGTTGACGTTTGAGATCAGGCATCAAACTCCCAACGGTCTTGCTCAGTGACATCGCCGGTGAGCTGTGAGGAGCACTAACGTTTCTGGTTTCTCCAAGCATTGAGGGAAGGGGCTACTGACTTGAGGTGTGTTAAACCATACTAGTTCCTACAGGAGGTGTGTTCAATTTCGGAACTGGTTTCGTTTTCGCAGCCGAACTGGTAGCTTTCTGCAGATGCTCGAGTTCCTTGTTCCCACAAGTTCACCAACGCTGCCAGGTCAGCTCGGCAAGGTCATGATGGAAAGCGTCCGCGATGCTCAGAGCTCGCGGTACGTGGAACGGCTAGGGCGGAACCAGTGTCTATGACTGGTTGGTGGTTAGTCAATGGTGAATTTCATAGGAGAGCATAGTGATTGATAGGAGTTCATCTCCAAAAATGGTTGATACTGTTGAGTTCAAGTGGTTGTTTTCATCTTGTTTTCCACGGTTATTTCATGTTATTTCAATGGTCGAGTATGGGGATAGTAAGCAACAATAGGGCATTTAACAATCATGATTGTTCTATTTGATAAGTGTTTGGTTCAAATGTTGTGTGTCTTCAAGCATACCTAACATCTGATGGCTTCTAATTGACGAGCATAATAGTGTTGGGATGGGCTCAGGTTGCTGGCAGACTGTGAAGGCAAGGGTCACTGGACCTAGTTGTAAGGTGTGGCATATACCCAATGAAGGGAGCTGGAACAAAAGAATCATGGGACTCACCAGTTATGGGATTCACCAGACGTTGGCCGTTCGATTCAATTTATCCAAGTGACGATTCTCTCTGGGTGACAAGCCTTGCATAGCTGTGCAGCCTTGCGCTCAGATTCATGTCACCTACAATCAGGTGAGACGGTATACCCCCTCCATTTTAGATGGTATGGAGTCCTGTTTATGGCCAACCAGTGGGAGTATATGAATCTCCCACATATTTGCAGATTTTCCCTTTCCAGACACACCCCATCTATCCACTTCAATATCATTGCCTACGCTCCAAGTGTACGTATATTATACATTGGTATATTGAACATAGATGTACAACTTATTAGATGATCATAGATAATCCAATGATACTCCGATACTTGACTATTTTCAAGCCATACTGCCAGCTGTCGTACAAGCAACTATTTTGTTGGTTACCACTCTGATTACCAGTACCCCTGGTGAACACCCCGGATTCCCCTGTCCCCTTACCACCAACCGATCCACCATATCTCAAAGGTGGGATCGAAAAGTGGTAAATAAGTAAATAGCCTTATCCTTCTGATCAATGAGTTATCACTTAATACCATGTTTCCATCCTAAACACAGTTACTTTCGCACAGGGGGTGTGCTTCACATCCAGCCGTATCTCAAGGTTGAAACAGCCTTGTCGTTGCTTCGCAGTCGCTTCGTGCGACTGAGCCAAAGTTCCTGGGCTGGTCGCTAATGACGTGGGGGATTCCGCAAGAAGTGGTCAGTTGCAGGTGGAGCTGTTGAGAACTCCCGCAATCTTCAAGGTAATCCGCTATCTTTGGCTGAACTGTTGGAGGTTTGTTGGTGACATTTACTGCTTGGTATATCCTCAATTGGCCGGAATAAACAACCTTTATTTGTTGTTTATTGTCAATGGCGATTTGGTGAACTATTTGTCGAATGGGACGGGAAGGATTTCTACTAGTATTTGACTAATTTCTAGCCGTCTATGTTCCAGCTGCTATTATTCTAGACTCACCGGACAATGGAACATCAGCATGGTAAAATCGAGTCTAAAGAATGTGCCTCCAATTTTCTAGCCAGGAATCTACCAGTGGGTACGAGATCCCCGTGAGACACTGTCATACTGTTGGGCGATCGCTTTAAGATTAGAGTAAGCATAGATAACACGAAAAAAAACATGAAACACGTATTATGGTAAATGGTCGCTAGTTACCAGTATCAGCCAGCAATGACATGCAATGACACTGACAAATGCCGTGTGGAATATGTAAAATATACGATGTGTTGTCCACATTATATAACAAGACCATTTGAGCAATTGCAAGTTTGCCCAAAGGTGTGTTTCATGGACGTGCTACTATCATGGGAGGTTCAGCGATGAACATCGCTGATCATTCAACTTCTTGGTCTATTGATCAACTTCATTTGAATTGCTGACATCATGAATATCAACTTGATCAACTTGATCTCGTTGCTGACTCAGCTTGGTACCCGTTGATGCCCGGTGGTACCCCACAGCAGCCACAGCTGCTGCATGATGTTCGAGGTCGAGGTCCCCCACAGGTCTTCAACTTCGAGACACGAAGGACGTGGTGAATCGCCTCTGTGAGCCACACATTTTTGTGGGATAAATCACCTGTTGGCTGGTGGTTTTAAACCTGTCTTATTTTCCCTGGTAAACATGAAATTGGTTGGTTGATTATTTGCCTTTTTCATAGGGGTTGAAATCACTTTGGCTAGGGAAAGGAGGTCTGAAAACCCTGGGTCTAGATGATGGATGCCTTTATGGCAACAGCCACAAGTTTGAGGCCAAGACTCTTGAGACAAGAGCCACTTAAGGGTAGGGGCTTTGCGATACGAGGCAGGTGATTGGTTTGCTGATTGGCTGGTTTATGGCGAAGTTTGGGGGTGAAAAAATTGTGGTAGCTGGGGTTCTTGCCAGGCGTGAACTGGGAACACCTTTGTTGCGATCAAGGAGTACAACCACAAGTTGCAACGATGGTGTTGATACTGGCCACTTAAATTTCAGGAAACTCTGAAGGTAGAAATCTGTCTCACTAGCCATAAAACAAAAACACACCCAAGATTTGAAACAAAAACAGCTCGCACGGTGAACAGATGTCAGGAGAGCCAATGACACAGAGAAGAACTGTCATGACATACACTGAAGGGATGGACTTGGGGGACATTCTATACGCGCTTGTTTTGTTCTAAACTTGTGGTTACTGTGTTTTTTTTGGGGGGGTTCTCAAAATAGGGGAGCCCAAAAATGGATGGTTTATTACTATGAACAGAGAAACAAAATTTGATGATTTGCGTGGAAATTTCTGCCCCAAATTTGCTCAGGTATCATTTGTAGCACAAATGATTGATTGTTTGAGAACCTTTCATGTTTCGGCTACGGATCGCTTGTAAATAGGTTGGTGGTTCTATGTGTGATCAAGCTGCCCATTTTCAATGAAGGTTATTTTGCAAGGTCAAGTTCATGTTGGCTACGTTTGACTCCATCACAATGACAGTCAAACGACTGTCAGTGTGGTTAATTAGCTAAGATAGGCTATACATATACTACCGAATTTTGGCCAATCAAGATCGCAGATGGGATAGATCATTTGTGTAAACTCCCAATGCTTTGTTACTTCAGGCTGTGAAATATGGGGCTTTGGATCATGACTACGCCGGAGCACCGAGGTCCACTCCCAGTAACGGATTTCACGACGTCGCCATTTTGGGAGCGCTGTCTGCCAGGATGGAACTTGCCTCTGCCGATGATGTAGATGAGAAGTCACTGCCCCCCTTGGAAGCCTCGTGTTGGCCAGGTGAACACGAGAGAAACATGTGAAAGGTTTAGACAAGAGAAACCTAGTTGATCATTGTTCATCAACTGACCAAATACTCGGTGTAGCAATTCGGTGTTGGCCAATTGTTATCAGGATTTGAATTACCCCCGTTGGATCTGAAGGGAAAGCCACCAACACAAGTGATGTGAGACCCATGTAGGAGACTAGGGATTTGGGTAGCAGGTAGCGAACAGAGGGAACCAATCAACTACCGTGCTGGTTTGCGCAATCTGACATTGAACAAGGCCTTTTTGACAACTTTTATAGAGGAACAGTACTGATTGTTTAAGAGTGGTTGATATTGGTTTACAATTATAGTGATCTATAGTCTGTAGTAGTCAACCAGTATTAAGATGGTACAACTTGTACAGAAGCGCTATTCCTTCTTCAGGCCTTGGCCAGAGATTTGCAAAGCACTGACGAATGGCTGTCCTTGTGATCGCATACACAATGCAATTCTCAGCAACCCAAAGCCGAACCAATCCTAACAGTTGGGCGAACAGTTTGGTCACAGAACAGCTGGGGTAGAGGCGTCACCCACAGCCACATCTAAGGATATCATATCAGCAATTTTGGAGGAACTATACATGCTCTTGTTGATCGACCTACTGACACATGTAGATTTACAAGAGTAGGTTCCAACCCCAATGTGTCAATATCATCATTTCTGCAATCTTGAATCAGCCATTAACCCATGAACCAGCCATTGATTTCTATATGTGCAAGAAAAGGCTACAATCCGAGTTCCAACCAGGAGCGATCTTAGGCTGCAATTCGCAGACAATGTTTGCCGACCGAGCTTGGCTCAAGGAAGCACCCCACTTAGCAACTGGTACGCAACCATGTTTCGTAACTACCATAAGCGGCTTATAGCAGTTATCAATGGCTTGCAAGCGTGGTGCAAGGATGATCTTCTAAGTACCTGCTAGTGAAAGAATCCACTGCAGCCTATTCCGGATCCTTGCAGCATAGAAGTTGGATGATAACAGACTGAGAGCTCCCAGCCGTACGGCACGGTTACAACCCAAAAGCCTACAGGCCTGAGTCTTTTGCTCACCGGGAAGCAGCTGTAGATCGTTGTAATTAAGGATGGTCAACTACCAGTCATTGATGGCTAATGAATGGCCATAGCTATTCACCAGCCATTTTAGAGCATTTTCTTCTACGGATGCGCGATCGCAGCATGCAGCTGGTGGTGGTGGCGCATGGATGACACACTTTGGCCCAAGGAAGGTGCGGGTTGGTGGTTCTAAGGCTGGCTGTAGGTGCCCCAAGCGGCGTTGCGTTGGACGTTTCGGTTGGAAATCGGATTGCTGACCATTTTAACATCACAATTTTTGAGTATCATTAGTGAAGGGAACAGCATTTCTAAGCATACGAAGTATCCCTGATCATTTAGCATCATTCTTAGAAAGTTGCCAAGTTGCCAACCTAACAGTGAGATTCGTAGACCCTCAGGAGCCACACATTGATGATTTTCCGTAGTTACTCGCCTTGCCCGCAGCCCGCCCGGTAAAAACACGGTTGGCTGTCGATCCGTCACCACTGTATACCATGGTCATTCACCACCACTGTTCGCCATCATTCTTTGGGGGGTTCGGTGTTAATTCGGGATGTCTTTTGTAGCCAGCTTTTGTTGGGAGTCACGCCTCGAGATGATATGCCAAGGTTTTTTTCGTTCAAGCATTCGAAGGTATGTTAGTGTGTTGCATCCCTAACCACTACTCCAATTCTTCATCGGAACTTGATGGTCTGGGGAATGCAGGTGGGGAATCGTCAAGATAATTAGATATAATTAGCATCATCGTACTTGATAGAAATGTACTTGTTGATCGACTACCTTTTTCTCTTTGATAAGGTATATTAAAGCATTGGTTTTCCATGGATGCTGGTAGACCATGGTAGACCTTCGCACCTATGTCGATGTCCCCTGCTGAAGCCATCACAATAGTAACCATGGTTAATTGATTAATAGCTGTGATTCATACGGTTCTTCTTGGTGATACAGATGGCTAATTTTGCAAGTTCATCATGGGCTTAACTTCAGAATTGATGACCAAATAGTTAGTTCTGTGACTTGATGCTTGAGCATGGTCAAATCATGGCTAGATTATGATGGTCACATGATTGTGATGGGTATAAGTATGGTTATCCACTTGTTGAGTCTAACATTTACCATGATTAATAAGCATATGATTTCACATCATTGATTTCACGTTGTTTTGCCAGTTTTTCCGTGGTTATTGCCCTCACTTACTGTGGCTAACTTACTCATTGATGTGAGAAACTCAACCATTATAAGTTTAGCCTCAATGAATCCATGGTCAAACATCAACAACCATCATATTCCCTACCCCCAGCCCCAAAACCCTAACAAAACAAGGTTTTCACATGTTTTCACCATACAAAGAATGATGGTAAACAGGAGCGCCAAGGTAGTGACTTGTTGGTTGTTCTCCCACATGGCTGTGGGTCAGTTCACCCTGTACCCCTGGTTCAAGTATCATTAACCATTGTTTTCTCTACAGCTTGTTGGTGAATCCTCCACTGGTTGGTTGATCAATATTGACCCATAGCCATAGTTGATAGTATATCCCCTACGATTGTTGGTTATTATCCCCTATTATTAACCATCAACCAGCTAGTTAACCATTGGTTGTTTGGTAAGCTGCTTGACCCATAGCCATATATAGCTAGATATAGCTGGTATATCCACTACTATTGTTGCTTAGTATCCCCTTTTATTAACCAATAACCATTGGTTGGTTGGTTAATATTGACCCAGCTCGCCACATGGACTCCTGTTTCGTCGTAGGCGATGGCGCTGCCAGCAGCTCGACGGTCTCGAAGCAACGCTCCAAGCGACGCGACACGGACACGGACGGCTGGTCGTTGCAGGAGCGGCGGGTGGATGGGTCGCCTCGCAATGCTTCGTGACACGGGTCATGAGCACGTCGTGATGGCTACAAGTCGGTTAAATGATGAAATTATTGTTAGATAATATAGTGATAGATTAATGTTGATATATGTGTGGATATCTTGAATGACGGGTAATGATGGTTAATAGATGTTACTATTTGTTAATCGATCTCAAGTGACGGCTAGTGATGGTTAATGGTGCTTAACAGTTTACAATGTTCAAATAATGCTTGACAACGGTTTGTCAATGAATGATCAAAGGGTACTACAGCCAACAATTACCCCCTACCACACTTAGCAATAGGTGACTAGTAGGTGCAGTAGTAGATAGTGATGGCTCAGAGTGATGGTGAATGTTATTTCTTTTAATTGTGGTTGATTATTAATCATCCTGAATCAAATGGTTAACAATCGATTACCCTATTCAGAACGATATCCAACAATAGTCAAGTTTTCTACCCCTGGCTGTTCACACATCCCATAGCCATGACCACTCACTCGTCAAAGTGTTTGGATGGGTTAAGTTACTACCCATTGTTTGTGGATGACCCAGATCGCTGTGGCATCAGTATAACATGGATTTATGGTTATATTGCTTCAAGCCTTCGATATGGTTACATTGCCCATGATAGTTGCTGTTACATTATTGTGGCTTGTGGCACTTGTACCATTGGTGAACCGAAAACAAGGTACTCGTAAGTATGAAGCGATACTGGGCATGACAAATATTTGCCAACAAATGGTGGTTTCTCAAAATAGGGGACCCCCAAAATCATCCTTTATTATCCATTTATAGGAATAAGCCAACCATTTTGGGGGCTCCCTATTTTAAGAAAACCCCAAATGTTGCATAATCTGAATTATTGGGTGCACCTGCCAAATCTGGAGATGGTGAAGGTGCTCTATCTTTGTGATGGTTTGTCTTGGTGCTGTCACGGTGCTCTATCCATGTCAACAGGTCTTATACCACCGTGGGTTTCAGCCAAACAAACAGCTGATCAGATTGTTGATGTTTCAGCCCCAAGAAATGCGCTCACGAAAGTGATTGCCCTCTGGTAGTCCCTCAGCTGGAAGTTAAGTTAATCGCCATTCTTGATAAATTACCACTACCAATGATGGATGTTTGACTTCCGGGTTAGTTTATGAGAGTGTAGTTTGGTTGAATCAAGTTTGGTGGTCAGCTTTGTTGATGCTTTTGGGTGATTGGAACTGATGATTGATTACCATTTTGGTTGACCATCAAGAACCATGCTACCATGTTCATCAATCCTGAACCGTTTTCAAGCACCATCAATGTATCAACACTTTATCGTCATCACCTAGCATTTACTGCTGACTCAAAAACTAGTTTTAGATGTGGTGTTCTATTGCGCGATGGTCAATAATGAGTACCATCTTGCAAACTAAGCAGGTTGCGTGGAAGATCCACCATTAATGATAATGATTTTCCCGCGGAAATTGAAGGTGATTTTAAGCGCAACCAGGTCAGGGATTACCAGGTTGGGTGAAGCCTTGCGAACTCGAACGCTGATAGCATCCATGGATCAGCCAGGAGAGACTTTCTACACTTCTCTCCTGGGATGAGGGAGCGAGGAGGGGTCTCGCTTGGTCCAGGGCTGGACTGTGAGCGTGGAAGCTGGATACATCGTCTCCACCATTGATCATCCATGATTACAGTCTTACTAACAAAGCAGCAAAAAATCTGGAAATCTTTGGAAATCGACGACACACAACCACAGATATTCACAGATTTATCATGACATTTTCCGACATATTTGCAGATTCATAGTAGCCTTGACCAGCCTATGTTATGTTCGCCACTTTCCCTGGCTGCTCTTTGGTTGACCATTTCCAGCTAGTAGCCATTGCCAAACATCACCAGCTATCCATTTGGCTATGGGTCAATAGTAGTCATCCAGTAAAGGTAGGCAAACATCCCAAGAACAAGACTAGTTTGGCCATTAATAGGGTGTTGCCCAGGGGGTGCAGGCTTTTGACCCCCTGCCATTTTCGAGCATCGGTCACGATGAATCATTATCAACTCGACCCTTGACCATTGTTTAAGCGCCAGATAGCACCAGCCAATCTTGGAGTATGATTTGCAACTATCATTGCAGAGGTTATCAGCAACATGGCCAATCATTTAGGCATCATTGAACCATCCAAGTTCAAAATGATGGTGAACCACCAAAAGATTGTTTTTAGCCATCATTGAACCATTTTGTGTGAATTCGCCAACGAAGTCACCACAAATCACAGCTCTTTTTCGTCAGCGACAACTCACAGCGTGCCGCGCAGGACCTTGGGCTTAAAGCTGTACAGCCGCTTCGAGGGCAACTGTCAACAGCTCCCTCCTCTGCTGGCCTTGCTGGAGGAGCAGCGGGGAGGAAGGGCGAAGGGTTCGTTGGGGTTCTGAAACATAGTAATTAGATGTAGATATGTGACATCACCTATCTATGATATGATATACATTTATAATTTAGATGTTTTTGTATACGATGTAGTTATATGCATAGCGCATATATATATATATATTTATATTTGCATGATATTAAACAGATTGAGTTATTTTCTTGAAAACACCACACATTGCAAACCCGGTTTAAACACATCCAAAACATCATTGGCCGCCATTGACAACTAGTCATCACCAACAAAAACAACACTAGCTGATGCTACAGGAGTGTCAACCGATATTAATCAATTAAGCAATATCCAACCATCTATTAACCAGTATCAACTCCCAATCAGCCTGAACCACTATCAAAACGATTTCTCATCAGTAGCAATTTTGTTCACCACCAGAAGTGATAGTGAAAATGGTAGCGACCAGATTCTTTTTAAATCTTATTAACCAATGTTCTTTTGATCATTAATCACTATGATTCATAGTGACCACTTTATTATCCACAGACTGCTGACACTGATTCAAAAACCACTATTCTCAGAATTACTATTATGTTGATGGCAGTTTATTACTTTATCAACCATCAGCAATCAGAATCACAATTCTGGTAAGAATAATTATGATGATTCATCATCAGTAGCCAATTTATCAACCACAGACTGCTGAGACTTCATCCTCTCACCCACATCGAGCCTCCCCCTTATAAGGTGGGCCCCCCCGGTTATAACATTATTCGCAAGGCCATTTAACTATACTTATGTCTACCATAGTTACCCCAGTCATAACCCAACTTACAGCTGGTGAGGGGCCCACCTTGTATCAACCATGCACGCAGGAACGATGGGGTTTCCCTCAGCGACTGTGGCCTCTGCTGTGGGCGCAGTTGCGCCGGGAAAACAAGGGGCCTATGCGACGCATCGGCGGAGTTCAGGCTGTGTGCAGCCATAGTCGGGGGTTGATGAGTGATTTGTCGTAGTGTATGGTTTGTGAAGTCAACGGTACTTGCATATGATGTATGGTGAGAAGTGGCGCTGAATCATCGTTGATAATGCTTACAACAATCCCTAGTCATTAATTATGAAAAACAATATGCTGCTGAATGGTTGACGATGAATCACAACGATGATTTGCCGATACCTTGGTGAGTCAAGATTGTAAATGATGTCAAACCATCATCATGCTCTTTTCTTCAGTGGTTTCTCAAATTGGGATCTTCCAAAATGGATATTTGTTAATACTATATGATTTAGGGGTGCTGCGGTGCGCTATTTTGAAAAGCACTCGTTTGTACTGTCTTGAGGTGATATCAAGAACGTCGAATGGTGGGTGAACACATGGTGGTTTCTCAAAATAAGGGACCCCCCAAATCATCCTAGTAATAACCACCTATTTTGGGGTCCCCCATTTTGAGAAACAGCCATATAGCATTGGCCTGTAGAAAGCCAAAGCTATATGCAGAGTGATACATCTCGCACTTGATGCCCGTGGAGTTGTTTTTTTTTTTTTATTGATGTGTCCTAAAAAAACTATGACTTGTGGATTGCTTGAATCTATATATTATACAAATTATATGTTCATAAAACCAGTGTGACGTTTGCAACCAAGCAACATCAATATGACGTGCACTGCGTTTATGTAACATGATGTCATACATATTTGTGCATATTTGTGTGCTATGGAAATCATGTCACCATAAGAAGCTTGGCCATACATGTTTGTCAAACTACTGCTGACATGCATTGCATCACCAGCAATTTATCCATTAAACTTCATTAAACTAGGAATTCTAGCAGATTACGACTTCTGCTACAAATCCTACCCTAGAACATGTTGATCCACATGTGGCTCCCTGTACCCCTGCCTGTTCCTAGTTCGTCATGACCTTAAACTAGTTGGGATGTTCGCAGACATCCGTTTCTTTGTCGGTTATTGTCCCTCATTGTTGACCAGAAGTAAACGTAAGCATGGAATATTTGTGTTCTCGTTAATTGTTATCTCCTGTAATCAACCATAAACTAGTTAATCAACCATTACTATTGATTAATCATACTTAACCATAGAACATCCCATGGTTCCCCTATAAGATCCCATGGTTTCATGCCACAAAATGCTCACCATGTCCCATTTGATCCTTCGGCGATCCGCAGGCCCCCGAATTCGTATCGCAGGGGCAATGGCTGGAAGCCTTCACGAGGCGGGAGGATGGCAATCATCCGGGCAATCAGTGTTGATGTTGGTTAAGTAAACCAACCATTAACCAACTATTAACCAACCAACCGATGGTTAATAGTAACTGGTTAGTGGTTCATAGTATGGGATAATTCGCAACAATAGTAGATAGTAAGGGATATACCAACTATATACGGCTGTGGGTCAAGGCTTTAACCAACCAATTTCATGGGGATAATGATCAACATTAATAGGGAAAACCAATGGTTCATGATGGCTGAGCCAGGGGTAGAGGGTGAACTGACCCACGGCCATGTTGGTTAAGTAAAGGTGATAGTCATACTTGATATTGGCTCATGATTTGTATTGGTCAATCATGGTAAATATTGGTTAATTTTAATACTGGCTCATGGTGGGTAATTATGAAAAAAAATGTTTGTCAATACTGGTCAATTAAGGAATAATGATGGTTGTTGGGCATCACATGGAATCATCCTATGTGTTGAGCGTGATTACGAATCATGGGGAATCATCATGGTCAACCAACAATTGTAAATGGTAGTTAGAAGGAACCATAATGTTCAACCATGACTTATTGGCCAGAGTATGGTTAATTTGTGATTCATGACCATAGTTAAATTGACTGGTCTTGCCAAGTGTAGGGAATCATGGTTACTAGATCCAGCAATTCATACGCCACACATAATTGTTCTGTTGACTAACAGCTGCGTCTCCAACTGTTACAACCATGATTCACAAAAGATTGGTGGCAAATACAGGTCATCAATGCGAAGTATGAGCTAAACTCAGGGAGAACATACTTCTTAGGTCTTAGGTCAACAGTTCACCATTGATCGATGCGGGGAACACCCTTGAGGCCACCTTTGTGTGGCACCTTTGATAAATGGTTGAAGCTTCAAGTCTCATGACCAGCCGATCATGATTGACAATGCATTCGCGGCTGGTTGTTGTGTTCAAAATGGATCAGTTTATGCTCAGCAAAAATCATGACAGGTAAAAATGCTCAGCATGGAGATCTTGTTGATGCTGGATGATGTTTTCTGAGATGAGATTAGCAATCCGTTGGTGACCCGCCCAACAGGTGGCTGCAATCGTTGCAAGCTCGCTTGGGTCAGCAGAAGGTCTCGAGAAAGATTATGGTGCGAAGGCTGTCGAGGGTATTCAGTGGTGGTGGAGATGTTCCTACAGAGACATTTCCGGGGGCTATCATTGTGCATTGCACTATATAATCCTTTCGGACACTTAATTTGAACCTGTCACTGGCTGCGTCGTGACAACAGCAGATTGGTAAATGTCACGATCTAATTTTTTGTTGGCTACTTGTAGTAAGCATCTAAGAATGAAAAGAGACGTCAGTTTAAATCTCAAAAGTACTTGACTTCAAGATACAGCAACATCCACAGTAGGAGATGAGATGATGTGTTGCAACACTGCAAACTACAAACAATAGTCAACACACACAGCAAACTTCTAAGTTGTTTCTTGTGTGTGTAACCAATTATGTCTTGTTTCTCAATATACATAGAAAAACAATATTGATTGTGTATAACAAGTACAGATGTCAACATACTTGAACACACGCACAAAAGTAAACGGATACATGAACCACTGTGCATATGGTGGTTTCTCAAAGTGGAGGTCCCCCAAATCATCCATCGTGAACCATTTACAGTAATAAACCAAACATTTTTGGGGTTCGATATTTTGAGAAATCACCATGTGTATACTTTGATTCCAGGTGAAGGAGACAAGGACTTTTCCAATCTGTACCTGGTTCCAGAGGAGTGCCATGGAGACCTTGATCGGTTCAATGCGACGATGGGTTCATGACCTGTGACCATTGTAAGGCTATGGTTCATTCTACCGCTGGGTTCTTGTGCGCAGGCTAGGCCCTGGAATCCCATGAACAAATATGGCTGTGGGTCAAAACCCCGTACCCCTGGTTCCCCTATCATAACCATTGTTTTCCTTGTAGTTTTGTTGGTTATTATCCCCCATTATTGTTGGTTAATATTGACCCATAGCCATATGACCCTAGAATTTGGTTGGTTGCTGGTTTGCACTGACATCCACATGAGTTCCTGTGAGTTCCTGATAGACATAAAGGGAACCTCAAAACTCCCAGATCTTCACCGCTAGGCGTCTGAATTCAGATGCGGGCGCTGAAGAGCAGTGAGGGACCCAGGGGTGTCATCCTCCTTCTCTGGATCTACAGAAACAGGTGGGAAATCGCCTTGCAGAATGGTTGAAGTTAGTTAATAAGCAATGGTTAACAGTGGTTAGTAGTGGTTATCAATGGTTAAAAATAGGGATAGTAATGCTTAATGATCTTTCTGCGAATCACTTTGTGGGGATGAGGTCAGGCCTGTGCGGCGATTTCCCCATATTTCTCATATTTCTATGCTCTTGAAAGGCAGTCATGCTCAAATGACTCCTTTACTAGAATCAAGCAACTTTTCAACAAACCTGCTTTGGTGAAGGGTCAACTTAATTTATTTGGAGTATCCTTTTGCAGATGAAGCAATTTCTGAATATTGTGATGTGATTTATACTTTGTGAAGGACTCTACCGCCATGTGCGCTCAATTCAGATCTATCACAGCTGTGCTAAGAATCCAACAACTATCACAGCTGTCAACAGTTTCTGGTTTTGAATCAGACCAGTGCTTTACCATGGAGTCATGGACTGTCTTGCAGCCTCAATCTGTTGGAGGGTTTCCTCCCACCGGTTTACCATACCTCTCTCTGTTGCAATACTTCAATCAAGTAAGTGGTGACCGATCCATTTTGGTGTTCTCCAGGAGTCTATTTGCGCTAGAACTATAATCGAGAATGGTATATCATGTTCAGCGGTTCATCGCATTTCTGTACCTACTGGTGGCGCTTCAATAATCCTGTCCAACTTACATGTATCCTCAAGCCCCTAACAAGATATAGATTCCGTAGTTCACCCCAGGGCCTAGGGGAAGATTTGACATAACGGGGAATGATTTTCTTTGATAGGTTTGCCATCAACATCGCTTGAGTATGAAGGCACAAGTTGATAACACCTACCTATCGGCGTGAAAATTCCAAAAGAAATGCTACCTACGCTTCTCTCCTAACCACTGGACGACCACCAACCTGCCGCCCTTCAGGTACTTTCATGGACCTATGTTGGGAGAGGGTGCCTATGGTGAAGTCTATGCCATGTTTCACCGATCCTTAGGCGTGCCCCCGGGTGGCACCAGCTAGTGGCTGTGCAACTGGGTTGTTGGTGGTGATTTTGGTGACGAGACCCAGCTTATCAAACATCAATTCACCACCAGTCACCACAAAATACATTCTCAATGAATCATGACTTACCTCGCAACCCGTCAATGATCCATCATGTCCCTATTATGTCCTATTATCTCCATGAATCAGCCATGATCCAACCATCAAAGATCAATCATCATCAACACCATTAACCATTAATTGTCCAAAGCAAATATACGTTCTCCATTCATGGTTGGAGATCATCATAACCTTCATTGAATCATTCTTCAACCAACCATCTCCATTATCCATTCATGATGATTTAAGCAACCATCATTCACCATTGTTTAATCAACCATCATTCAATTTAACCAACCATCAACGTTGACTAACCATTGTATGATCATTCATAGTTATAAATCATAACCATTATAAATCATAACCATGATTCAGATTCATAATCTCCATTCTCCATTCATGACATGACCAACTATCATGACCAACATAATCAACCATCACGAACCATCACCAGCAACAACCATCATCAACCATCACGAACAATTGTCAACCATTAATTCAAGAACATCATCCAGTATTAAGTTAATAAATAACACCAATCACTCAGAAACAACATTAATCAGCAGTAACCTGAAATGACGCCCATCATCAAAAACCATTACCAACTACAAAGAAAGGTTATAAGGAGCCAGGCATGACTCCTGAACCATATGGTGTTTTTTTCATACTGTGATCAATAATGGTCAATGGTATAAACGGTTATAACCATCTAACCACCCAAAATAACCATTAGAGCATATAACCATATGATGATAATGTCTTTTTATACTATGATTCACCATGATTAATTTGATAATCATAATAATGACTCATCAACCATTAATTACATTATCAACCATATGAACTCATTATCAGTCATCAGCAGCAACCTTTGATGCCCATCATTACTAGCCATAAACCAACTCATGATTGATAACCATTCCCAACCACGAACATACAATGTCACTGATTAATTTCACGAATTGATTTCATTAACAATAACCATTATTAAGCATCATGAACCATTATAAACCATCATGAACGATTATTAACCATCATGAACCATTATTATCAATTGACAACCAGTATTGACCATCATTCATTTACCTTTATAAACCATCATTTAACCATCAGTCACAACCATTATTAACCATCATTAACCATTCACAACCAAGAACCATGAATCGGAATCATAATCCTAATCCTCATCAACCTCAGAATTCATCAACGACATCAAGCTCATCATCATTATTAACCATTATTGTTAACCATCATTATCATTTAACCATTGGTTATTGTGATAGTAACTTGGTAAATGATAACCATTCACAACCATCACGGCATTATCATTTAACCATTGTCATTATTAACCATGATTAACCATCATGAACCATTATTAACCATTCACAACCATCAACCATTGTCCCCAGCTCGCGGCTTGAAGTCCCGCGTCCAGGCGTGAAGCGCGCCGTGAAGGTCATCCACAAATCGCGGCTCTCGGTGTCACCGGTGGTGGCTGAAGACGAGGTGCCCGTGGTGCCCGGTCAGTGGCGCCCCGGTAGCGCAGAAATGGCAGGTGTGACGACCAAGGCGAATGCATCTAGAAATGGGTTGGATGGTTGGGTTCATTATGGTTGGTTATGGTTATCTAAGCTTAATGCATTTAAGGTTTTCATGTACTAGTTGGGTTGATTGTGGTTGATTCTGTTGGTCATCTTAGACTTATGTGGTCGATTCTGGTTGATTATGATTAAAAATGATTGATTCAACATGTGTTGATTCATGTATTTGTTGGGTTGATCACGGTTGATTTACATATGTTGCGATGTTATTTGAGTTGCTATGTTTGATTAACATGCATGAACATGTGTGGTATTGACAATGACCATCATCATTCACCATCAATTGTCATTTGCCACCACCATGATGAAGTGACCATAGCAACCATCAACACAACTTGCTGTATATTTGACCGATGCCCGACTACAGCTGGGGATCCATCAGTTGAGACGTGACTGCAGCCATTTTCGACAGATTCGCCATCGCCCCCTCTCGTAGCTTACTTCAGCCGTCGTCTGAACATGGCTTCCGACAAGGTGTGGATGCCACGGGGATCCCCGCAGGTGTGCCAACAATGATGGTTCTCTATTCAACATGATGATGTCTGGGCGGGTGGGGAGTATCAGCATTATTTATGAGCCCTCAATTTTCGTAGATCCTTTGACGCTTGCGCAGATCGTTGATATAACAATAAAGGAGTTTCTTCAGCCAGGGGTCCCCCAAATCATCCAACTCCCGGTTTTAAGAAACACCCATATGCATCCTGATATCAACCAGTAATCATTCTGCTGGGACTCCTGCGAAATTGTGGCAAACCTTGAACTTGGACGTACCCATCAACTTGGCATAGAACACCGATTTCTTCCTGGCTCAAGTGTCCAGAGTACCGAGGAGTTCTTTTCCAGGTACCACATCGTTATTCTGGCTGCATGATAGCCAGCATGAAGCTGCAACAAGCCGATTAATAGTTTCAAGAAATTGCTTCGACCCCACATCAAGGACCCCTGGTTTATTTGAGGTGAATCACAGTATATTCATAAATAGAATCCCTTTAAAACATCCAAAACCAATGATACTTTTTTTCCATACGGAAGCTAGTTATTCAAACCGATTAAATCGAACAATTGAACATACACCCTTTTCGAATGACGTGACCTACCAATACTGGTGAACGCCTTTTGCCAAGCTAAGTTCGAATACCAGAGGATAGTTCATTTTGCCTCTTGGGAAGCATCGCAGCGTTCGGACTCAACCTTCTAGAACATTCTGATTTGACTGATTTTGAAAATTTTGCCTGACTTCCTGTTGCCGCCGTAGCTGCCTGATACGGATTGATGCGGAAACATACGGAAGCAACATGACGAACATATACATATATGTTCACATATGTTTACATTTATGTTATGAATATACATGTCCACAAGTGCTTGTTTAGATGATGTGAGCATGTGCGAGCGTAGCACATACCTTTACCCTAAAAAAACATTACTACTACACTTTTTCCCATGCGCTGATGTTTGCTGCATCCCCACAGAAACATGTGTTTTTGCTCACTGATATGATTACATATGTTATTCACCTTTAGATATGTTTGTACATATCATATGTTTGAGCATATATTTATATGTACATATATACTCGTTTATTTGACTATGTACGGTACGTATTGTTTTCTTTTATTATTCATATGTGTTTGTCCTTATTTAGATATGAACATTCACACATGTACATGTATCTATGCCTGTATTCCACATGTATGCATTTGCATGTTCGTATCTATAATCGTGTATATATATATATAGATAAATATACATGCTGTATATATATATGTATATATATAAATAATCTATATATATATATTTCTATATCTATTTGAATCCAAAGTGGTCACCCCATGTTTTTGTCATCAAAAGCTGCTGCTTCTTTCGCAGCTGCGGCCAGGTTCTTTCCATGGAAGAGGTGGCCAAGCACAACACCAAGGCGTTGGCAGCGTCGCCAGGTCGGAAATCAGGATCTGAGAAGGTCAGAATGATCAAATGACGCTTCATTGAAGGTTGAAGGTTGGACAAGGTTGGTTGGTTAGATAAGGTTGGTTGGTTAGATAAGGTTGGTTGGTTGGTTGGTTGGTTGGTTGGTTGGTTGGTTGGTTGGTTGGTTATGTTCCTTATGATCCTGGAAGGTTGAATTTTTATGTTTATTGAAGGTTCAGTTGACCAATCAAATGAAGGTTGGTTGGTGGATGTTGGTGGTGAATTTATGGTTAATTGATTGACATTAATGATCAAATGATTTTCGATTGAAGGTTGATTGGTGGCCAGTTCATGGTTCATAGATGATCAACTGATGGTGTTGGACAGTTGACGTTGATATATGGTTAATTAGTGGTTTCTCAAAATAGGGGGACCCCTAGATCATCCTTGATTAACCATTAGTAGTACTAAACCAACCATTTTTTGGTACCCCCTTTTTTGAGAAACCCCCAACTGGTGGTTACGTCATGGTTCATTGATGCTTCAGGGTGACTTAAATGATTTCACTCGTTGATTTGAAGCTGTCGTCCCAGCATGAATCAACAACCGATTCGCACGTTTGAATTGGTTGCGAATGGTCGATTGGCTAATGTGGCTATGGGTCAATATTAACCAACCAACTAAGGGGGGTTAACCATCAACAATAATAAGGAAAGCCATGGTCAATGATGGGGAACCAGGGGTACGGGGTTTTGACCCACAGCCATGTAATGTTGGGTAGTTCCCGACTTACTATGATTGATCATGATTGATCCATTATGTTTGATTGCCCCCACTGAACGGCGTATCGTGTAAGGGAACGCTGCTAATTTGGCATTGTTGGGCATTTGGTGCTCAAGAACTTGCAGATCCAGTAGGATGAAGTATGGATGAAGTCAAAACAATAATGCTTAGTCAGGGATAAACAACATACCACAGTACATTCTTGATAATGATCATGTTTTTATGATGGTTGGTGATGGATAATTTTGGTTGAGAATTGTTGTAAATTGCCAGCACATGCTGTTGTAAAGCATCCTGCCTGGCTGTTGTTTGATTTTTTGGGAGATAGCTGATCATTGAATTTTTTGAAATTGCATTCGCCCAAGATTGACTCTTCAGCTGGGGAGCTTCAAGCCATCATTGATACCAAGGTACAGCCAACAATGGGAACATTTCAACCCAATCGCATGGGAATTGATCAAGTCGTGGTGCGGTATGGCAGTGGGTCAAAACCCCCATCATTAACCATTCTTTTCTCACTACTATTGTTGGTTATTATCCCTCATGAAATTGGTTGGTCAATATTGACCCATAGCCGTATCTAGTTGGTGTATCCCTTACTATCTACTATTGTTGCTAATTATCCCCTACTATTAACCATTAGCCAGCTACTATTAACCATCAACCAGCTCATTCCGATAGGCCTTGCATGGACAAGCCATTCATGGGGTACGCCATCGCGACAGGAAGATTGCTGGGTGGTGCTCTACGGCAAGGTGGGTGGCTACTGTCGTGGTTGCCATGTCGTTTTGGTGAACAGTGATGAAGTATGGAGAGTTGCACGCAGGTTTGCATACATGTGTGTAGGTATATTATTGTATAATCTTTTTGTATATATTTGCATTTATTTTTATGCAATATATATATATATAATCTATCTATCTATATGTTTCCATGTATACACCATGTATATATATATATATATATATACATATACATGTGTGTGTATTCATTATTTTGTTTAGTCATGCATTTATTTACATGCACGCGTATATGCACACTGTATGGGTGATAGGCAACTAGGCTTGATCACACCACCAGATCAGGACAGTCAGTTCCAAACTAAGAGGCCTCTCTTCTCAGGGCTAGATGTGGGGGCTTCTTAAGCCATAGGGGACCCCCAAAGTTATTGTTGGTTTATACTACAAATGGTGAATAAAGTGGATGACAACTGGGGGTACCCTCTGACTTGAGAAACCACCATGTAAGGATTGTCCGAAAGCCCAGTAGTGGAATCAAAAAAAGTACCAAGATCTGGGAAACGACCAGAACTTTGAAAATCAGGAGGCCGTTTTATGAGGTAATGAGTTACAAGGTAACAATCTCAGGATGAATCCAGTCGTCATCAGCTACCGGAGTTGCCACCGTAACTTGGACCGCTAGAAAACCATCAGCTTAACAGGAAGATGTGTCAGCTCAGAAATTTCTAAAACTATTTCGAGGGAGACACGGCATCCCTACTTCTAAGGCAACGATGGTAGGGGTGGTTGTTGGTCGGGAGCTCAGTAGCCAGGGGTCCCACCCTCCTTTCAAGTTGGGGAAGCGGGAGCCGTTACCGATCCGTGCCAGGCCTACGACTTGACCAAGTTCGCCAAGGTGCATCCAGGCGGAGTGGTTGATTGCCTGGGGGGTTACAGTGGTTTAAGCGGGATTTATAGTGGTGGATAATGGGGATTAACATGGATTTACCAGCTTATGATAGGTTATGTAAATATTTAGATATATATATATATATATATATACACATTTGTATTGGTTTATGAGGCTTATTTATGGTTAATAGTGGTTATTTCCAGTTAGCATTAGCACTTGTTGATGAATGATGAGTTAATGCTTCCGCATCCAGAAGTGGGCACATGCCCGCCAATTGGAGTTTTTCACCCCTCAATGAAGGTGATTTTTGCCTAGCTGTTAGAATGTTTTTGGGTGATATAGCTATCCCCATCCTTCCACATGACAGGAGACATGCTTGGTCGCAAGGACAGTCATGGCACTTGTGCTATCCAATGTGGATGCCCTAAATCACCATCCTTGAACTGGTTGAATGGACCGGAAACCCATTGGGGGTCGTGGCATACCATCGCTATGGACACCAAGATACCACCCGGGAAGTGGCTTGACCCTGCCATGGCCATCCAACCCAGCGGTTGGCGCCGTCCATGCAGGCGGCGCCAAGCTCATTACTGACGCTGCCGGCATGGATGCCACTGCCATTTTCGATCCCATCCACCCCAAGGACATGGGCTTTGGTCCTGGTGCAACTTCCAAAGCGCGCAAGGGAACTCTGCACAAGGCTGCCACGGCATTGTTGATGTGGGTGTTTCTCAAGCCATAGGGAACCCCAAAATGGTGGGTTTACTACCTATAGATGACTATTGGTGGATGATTTGTGGGGTCCCCTGTTTTGAGAAACACCCATGTTGGTTGACTTTTCATCATGGAAGTGGCCTCGGTAGACAATTTATGAACAACTTGTGGTAAGCTAAAATGGAAATGTATCCCTCAATGATTCCTACAAACGAGCAGAAGGAACATTTTGCATGGCACTTTTTGAGGTTCTACCCAGGGATGTTCCTACCAAAACACAGCTGCTGAGCATCGAATACTTTCGCAGTAGCTGACAGCTTAGATGCCACCATGAACTATTGAAATCAATAAAAAATAATTGAGGATGGAGTTTACTATAAGGTTCAAAAAGTTTTCAAATAGTTTGAAATCCATTGAAGTCCGTTCTTATCAAACTATTGCGGATGTGAGTCATTCAAGTGTGAGAGGACAACTGCTTTTGACGCTGAAAGCAAGCGTCCTAGAATACCTGCTTTATTGGAAATGACTGCCGCTATTGCATAGATACGATAGGTGTTACCTATCATACCTCTGTAATACCTATTATCTAGTGCGATACCTGTGAACAAAAATAGACATACTAAAACAAAAGTCCATTCACATGAGTATGCCTGTCATACCTAGGTTGAAGACAAATACCTAGGAGCTCGTGTGCATCACAAACAGCTGGCGTTATCAGGGTTTGGCCTCTACTCGGCTGCTGCAGGGCTCTTCACCCATCACCACATACCTATATATATATATATATAAATAGATAGATAGATTGATATGCACATAATTGTATATGTATACACACATACATACAGGTAAATACAGGTATGTACATGGATATCTGTTCAAACACAGGAATGTGTACAGTCAGACATACCTGTACATGTGCAGATTTCACTGCACTACATTTAACATGAACATATACATCCTTGACCACGTGAAAAGACAGATGAATGTCTATCCAAGCATTTGTTCATTTGTTTCTTGGCATATTTACGCATAACCTAACCATATTGATAGGATGTGCACACTACGCACAGACAACAGCATCAGTTTTGCCGCACAAGAAACCACATTTCTCTCTGGCAATGTGTCATACCCAGCGTTCGCAACCGCGAAGGACATCATGGACAAGCTTTTAAAGCCATCGTTGACCATGGGTGTTGGGTCCTCGGGTGCAGAAGATCAGTCTTGCCACTTCTAAGTTGGCTTCCATGTGCATGCATAACACATATGTACGTAACATACATCCACTGTATATGAATTATGAATTGACAATATATATATATATAGGCATGTATTGCATGAGTATGTACGATGAATATTTTTTCCCACTAACTTTGGTTATATCAAGAAATTCCAATAACTGCTTGTTGGTCCAGGTGTGAGTGAGATTAGTTCGACGTCTATCCGGCTGAGTGCCCAAAGGTGACCATGGTTGATGGTAGCTCTTGCGCTAGCAGTTTGACGAGCAGCAAGATCCAACACGGACAAATCATCGTGGCATGGAACATGTCGCTATACTTATCATTTTGGCATGCCTCTAATCCCCACAGAAATCTACAATGTGTACGCATGAGAACTGTTATGATGTTTATCCAACTGGTTATACCCACCAACAAATTTGACTAATGGCAAATTCCCTGGCTCATAGACTTTTGATAGGATGCGGGCTAGTAATTATTGCATATGGCGTACCATTTTTTTAATACCACTACTGTATGTGGGTCATGACTACTCAACATATTTGTGCGACACTTGGCTATACCTCATAATGCATCGGGCTAGGAGCGCAATACATTACCAATACAAGGGTTAACACTTAATGACATGACACTACCAAGATCTACCAAGTGAAGTTTTTCAACAACATTGCAAACAACATATCACCAGTTTTTCGCGTTTCACTCTATTGAAGAAAGAACCTATGCGGGCGTTTCTGTAATTTGTGGACTCTATTACTCCACATCTATCACTCTATAGTGGACTCAATTTTAAAACAACAAATGAAAGAACCTATGACTCCACCCAGTAATTTGTTGTTTTAAAACCTGCGCAGCCAAGGTGGTGGATGCTGCCAGCATCAAACCCGAGCACGTGGCCAAGGCTCCTGAGGCTCGGCGATATCCCGAAATCATCGCTGGTTGACTTACACATACTGTTGGGGTTATGTTTTTTGGGATGTGTTAGACAAAGACGAGTTCAATATATTAGTTAACTAATGAGTAACTAATGTTGACAACTCATGAGTAACTAATGTTGACAACTAATGAGTAACTAGCGAGTAACTAATGTTGACAATATTAGTTAATTCGACCATGTCAATATTGACCAGCAATGCTATGGGGGATCATAACCAACAATTTTATGGGGGATAATGACCAACAATGATAGGTCAATGATGGTTGATCATTGTTTTCAATGGTTGACTAGCTGGCTATTATAAACATTAGCTTGTTTAGGGCACAGCCATTTGGGAGAGGCTCAACATCAACCACCATTGCCATTGCCAGGCACACAAGCCTAAGCCAAAGAAGAAGGCTGGCACCAGTGGGGCCGTCTTCATGAGTTCGGCGCAGGCAGCCAGACTACGAATTACATCTATATCTAAGCTGCTTGGTGACGGTTAAATGATGCTTAAGTGATGATTACGTGATGGTTCATACTGTCTAACATGGTCGGTAATGGTCAATGGTGAAGGGATTTCGTGGTTAAGCTGCGGCCGGTGACTTACTTCTTCACCCATCATCGATGAAGCATCCAATGAGCAATGTTCAACTGGTCGGTGGATGTTGCTGATGTTAATCATTTTTTTATTCACAGATGATTGGTTGATTCTCGGATAGTTTTTATGGCTTGAAACCACATATCAAGTTAGCTGTGAAAAACCAGTATATACCTACGATTCACATTATGAACAAATCCAAACTGATGGCATCATGGAATATCATGGACGCATCCATTATCAAACATTGAACTTCATTCATTCAGCGATGCTGTAGAGCAGTTGCCATTAGCTATTTCAGGTAGCCATCGATAACCATCATTGACATTGAAAGGCTCTATAGTTATCATTACCATGGTCAATTCTCACTGGCACTCCATGGTCATATTGAACCTGTGCACCAGCACTAATTAACCATTTTGTACCTTTGCTAATCCTGATTGTTTGCCATTGTGAACCATTAGCAATCATCATCATCATCATCATCATCATCATCATCATCATCATCATCGTCATCGTCATCATCATCATCATCATCATCATCATCATCATCATCATCATCATCATCTTGGTCATCATCATCATCATCATCATCATCATCATCATCATCATCGTCATCAAGCATTGTATAATAGATCTTCTCAACCGTGGATTTGTTCGAAAGCAGCCATGTTGAACCATGCTTGTGAATCACCACTACGTCACTACGGATTTATTTTCAGCATAAGTGGTAATCCTTCTCTCACCTTGGGTTCATACTTATCAGCCCACCATTGTTCATCACTTTAATCATTGTCAACCCATTATCATCCATCATCATTAACATGTGTGAACCCACTATTGGTTACCCTCTGGTAAACTAAGCTGGTAGCGGAAAATCACATGTTTTCTTTGGGAAATCCTAGAAAATCAGCTACAGATGGTGATTTTTCTGTTGCCAGGTCAACTACCAGAAGGTAATATTCGGTCTGAAATCTTCCCCATCCTTTTTTCTCCATCCTTGCACCAGGTCAAGGCGGCCGATGTCGAGGAAGTGGAGGAGGAGTTTAAGAAGCCGCCGATGGCCGTGACTTGGCGGTCGCAGTGTCCACGTTTTTTGCGGTCGCGGCTTGGGAGCAGCTCAGATGATCATGGGGAGTGGAAAAAATAGTGGCTTTACATGGGTTTATAGTTTATAGTTGTTAATAATGGGATTATATATAGTGGTTGATAATAGGGGATAATGATTTCATGAGTGTTAAACCACCAAATAGTGGCTGAAGAATGGTGAATATGGTGGCCGGACGGCCAAGTTATGGAAGGTTTACTACTACAAATGGTCAATAAAGTGGATGATTTGAGGATCCCTATTTTGAGATACACCCAAATAGCAGTTGATGAATGGTGAATATCGGTCTCATCAATGACTTCGAATGAACTATGACTATTTGCAGGTAGCAATCACCATAATTTGTATATGCATTTGATGACAATTCATTAATGACTATCAATTGACTATGACTGTGTTGTTAGGTTTTAGTTACAAGAATCAGCTATATTCATTCAAGAACCGATAAAATCAATCCTCCATCAAGTTTCAGAGACATTGGTTAACCATCAAACACTACCAACCATCGCTCAATGAAACCATTATTTCATATTAGTTGCTTCAGCATACCGTATACCCACAATTTCTTGAGATATGGGATGATCAGAAGAAAATGATTATGATGTCCCCTCTAATCTATCATCCTTAACGTTTTTGAGGTCCTCCAAGATCATATCCTTACCAGCATTTTTGAGGCCTTCCACTGGGGTAGAGATGTGGCGATCCTCCCAGTGCAACGCACCGCGTTAGGCCATGCTGAACAGCTTCGACTTCGAGTCCGTGGCACGGGAGGCGCCCCTGGAACTCGTGGCTATGGTTTCTCAAGCCTATCCAGGGTACCCCTATAAGTGGTTGGTTTATTAACAATAGGCTAACAATGGTATAGGGTAGTTATTAATATAGCCTACTAATAGCTATTAATGTTTGTTAACAATAATTATTAACAGTGGTTAGCAATGGTTAACAATGGTTTATGAAGCCCTAAACATAGTTGGCAATGGTTAACAATGGTTGTTGACAAGGGGATCATAAGCAATAGCGGATATACCAACCATGATAGTTGGTTTCTTACTAAAAATGAATATTAATGAATGACAACTGGGGAGTCCCCTGTGACTTGAGAAACACCCAGATGAGTGGTTGATCAACCAAAGAAATCCAGTCTGTTGGTGATCTGACAAGTTTATCAAGTCAAATTGCCAGAATCAAATGACTAGTTGGTAAATTTTGGTAAACGTGTTACCCTTCAACTAACATAGCAATGCAAAATCCACCAATCATCAATGGTTTACCAGGCTTTCTCTTAACAAAAACATGGTGATTTTCCAGCCAGCTATGTTAGTTTACCAGAGTGTTGGCTGGTTAAAATCCCATAGTAAACCTAGGTAAACTAACATAGGCTATCCCCTGCATGGCTCCACCAATCCATGCACCCCGCTGGACACCACCGTTGCGATGCACAAACGGCTGGTTTCCGGCCATGCCTTTGGGGTTACCGCTGGACCGCTGGACGACCCCGGTCGCCTCAGGTGATGGAGCCCCAGGCCTGGGGCTACTACTCCAGCGGAGGCGGGTGAGCGAGGCGTCCCTGATGGCTGTAGATAAATTTGGTGATATATTATATATATATATATATTTACTTATTTGTTTGTTTGTTTGTTTGTTTGTTTATTTATCTATTTCTTTGTTTTTCAATTTATATACTGTATTTATTTGTTTTATCTATATGTTTGACATTTACTTATTTATCTATATATGTTCTTAAATTTACTTTTTTTAAATGTGCATACGTATAGATATGTTTATGTATTATATTCCACTATGCACATTTGTTTCTGCAGAAGGGATGCTTTGGCACATAGATATCCACAGATAGATGTACAAGTATACATTTGCAAGAATTGAACACATTGTACCAGGAGAGCTACCTGGGTTATGTTGAATATGATCATAATTGTTGGCAGGTGGTTTAAATCATTTTTTATTTTCCCTAGTAATCATGACCAAATGGTTGGTTGACGAATACTTTTGGTAGGGGTGGTTCAACCACCAACCAGATTGGTCTTGAGGGTTGAATAAGTTGGAAGTCATCGGTACGACGCTCGAGTTAAGGTTCTGGAGCAAGAGCGAATGGCGACTCATCCTCAACAATGATCCATTCGTTTCACACTATCAGAAGGCAGCAAACATCAATGTTTCATCATTACAAAAGGATCACGCATTGAATGTGTACCACAACAGGTGGATTAGTTTGTTTGTTTTAACATCAGCTAAGTATCATTGCATGAGTACAACATTGACCATATCTAAGAGTGTAGAAGTTTATTATGCCGATCAATATTCATCATCCGTAAGAATCTATATAAGAACTGCTGATCAAGTAGAAGATGAAGATTATCAACAAGGTTTTGTGATACGGATAAGTACTAAATATATTTATTTGTGTATATCATATCACTACTAGATTTACGACCGGTTATCTATGTTATATTTGATGTATACATGTCTAGTTGCATATGTATACATACGAAGACTCATGCATTCAGTGTACATGTGCATGAAAAATGATATAATTCATTCTGTTTGTGTATTCATATCAATTTAAATGTATATTCATTATGTATATACATTATAGATGTCATCGTGTATTATTGAACATTATTGGATATTATATACTGTATGTTTAAATGTATAGGATGCGGATGCGGATGCATCCAATGCAAGCCTGTACATATCGGCCCAGGTGATGACGAAATCACCCTTCGTGACAACCACCTGGCCTTCCAGAGGACTGCTGAACAGCCGACTCGGCTTTGGGGGCAGCTGTTGATAAACAAAAGCTTACCATTCAGTACTGCACTGTGCTGTACTGTACTATCTATCTTTCTATCTTTCTATCTATCTATCTAAGTACATGCATATATTTATATATATACATTAAATATATGTATATATATGTATATATATGTATATATATATATATATACATTTGGTTTTACGCTTATGTGACACAAATCAGTGTTGTTGATCAGACAGTTCATCAAGCAACAAAAATAAGAAATTAGTGGCGTGTACTTGGAAGTGCATGTGGGGCGAAGCCTATGAGGTGGGTGAAGCCCCGACCATGGTGAATTTCACCGGCAAACTCAGCATGCTAAACTCGCTGCTCAGCTGCCATGGCTTATGATACCAAGGGTACCAGTACCAGATACATATTCCGTACCATTGGTATGTCACACTGTATATTAGTTCTGCATTATATTTTCTGTACATTATATGATTATATATCGAAGTTTTGCAATAAAACTCGTATTAGGATAACATTAAGCACCTTAGACAACATGAGTGCCATCCTATTTCTATGGCTTGGCTCAGATCACCGGTCAGTTTCGTAGTGTGGGTGCTTGCACCGCATAGAGATGCAGCTGTAGTCTGGTTGTTAAACCAATAATAGCTGGATATAGCTGGTTAATGGTTAATGATAGGGGATGATAACCAATAATCATAGAATCATGGAAGAATCATGGAAGAATCATGGAAGAATCAATCCTTGAAGACAACCAATCACGTTGTTAAAGACAACCAGACACCTGCTGGTTGGAGATGCCACACCCTTTGTCTTGAACATTGCTGAGCAGTCTCAAAATTATGAGTCAACTGTAACTTGGTCTCAGGACTAACCAACCGTAGGGCTATGAGTCAATATTAACTGACCAATTTCATGGGGGATAATCACCACTAGTAATATGGCAAACAATGATTAATGATGGGGAACCAGGGGTACGGGGTTTTCGCCCACAGCCATGAAGAATCCTTTGTCTTGAACATTGCTTAGCTCAGTTTTGTTTTCGTTGCAAGCTGGGTGTGGATTTACGTGAGCTGACGTCACAGGATCACCATGCGTCCACGTATCTTGGTGAACGTTCGGGACATCGACATGACTACGAGCCTCGACAGCTGAGGGTGGCCAGGGGCGAACACCTCTTTTCCATAGAACCGAAATGGTCCTCATTGTTCGGATGGTAAACCCGGATGGGTCGCACCTGCCAAAACAGTTGGGCCTCAATTAGGCTACAGGTACTTGCGCTTGTGTTTGGTGAAGATGCGCAACATGAACTGCTGTTTGTTGTAAAACGAAAACGAGACATGACATTCGTTGGAGTCAAGGAGTCCCTGTGCATAATACTTGACATAGTGATGATTAGAAATTATGTACGTGAATTCCAACGAATCTGCAAAAATGCACCCACAGGGCTGACAAAGATTTTTGGCGGTTGCTTGATTGGGAAAGCACCATCTGATGCTGTGCAAACAGTGCATTGTTTCCCCCGTTCCTGTTAGTGGCTTCCAATCTTCATGTCTTTCAATTTTTAATCAACTGTCCTTGGCAAATCTTGGGAGAATAGCTTGCAAATACTTTCGCTTGTTTATGAAAGAATCACCTGCTGACACTGTAGCTATGACAAACTCAGTTTATGTGCCATGGTCAATAGCAAAGTTGATAAGTTGCTAGCAATGGTTGACAGCTTAATACTTGAGTTGATTACCAAGTTGATTGCTAAGATTAATAACTTAATACTTCAGTAGGGAGCAATGGTTGACAGCTCGGGTTGCTTGTCCAACAGCCCAGCCCGGCCTAAGGAAGATCCTGAACGTCCCTGCCTCCCTGCCACTGTACTTCACCGCCACTGCTCTGGCGAAGTTGGCTCACCAGGCGCCGTTGTGTATAGCCTGCTCAAGCATCAGCGACCTAGTAGTGGTGGATGATTATTAAGTTTCGCGTATATTATTATAATTCAACCCGCTAAATATTGGTTGTACTGTAACCATGTTAATCTTCGTCAGCCAGTCGTAGTGTTATGACTAAATTTCATCGGTTATGATGAATGCAGGTTAATTGATGGTTATAAGTTATAACTGCAGCTGATGTTAAATGTTGGTTTGTAATGGTCCATTGATAGCGCATGATGATTGATTATACTTGATCGCCATGGGTCATACAAAGTGCAGGATGTCCAGATATTCCTCAAATCACGTTCCAAAGCTTCCCTTTCGGGGTTCTCATTCTACCCTCATACTCATCGATTTTGTGCAACCAGAGGGTGATTGCCTGCTGAGAAGCCAACCAAGTTGCGATATCAAATCGTGCACCACCTCGCATGAACTGGAAGGCATGGATCTGCATGTCGTTGTGCCAAGATCTGCCGCTAGATCAAGTCTCAGTAGCAGCCTCTATCTTTGTTCAAATGTTTTGATCCCATTGGAACATGGTGGTTTTGTTTGACCCCCAAAAATGGATGGTTTATCATTATAAATGACTAATAAAGCATGATTTGGGGGTACCCCTATTTTGAGAAACAACCACATGAACCTGGAAGCTGAAGCTTTGGCCATTATGTATAGCTACAGAAAGTGCCACTGCAAGTGCTGGATTTCCAACTTCCAGGTTAGTTTACCAGAGGTACATAATGAGGAAATCATCATTTCCGGTAGGTGCCGGATGTTGACAATGACACGCACCCACTTGCACGCACAGAGAGATACAATGAGATGCTTGGAACATCTTGGAACTGTGCAGTCTGTCAGTAAATCAGATGTGCGGCTTATATGTAGTTATGTGGAACTGTGCAGTCTGTTTGTAAATAAGATGTGCTTACATAGTTATGTTTCTTTTTACATGTGTACAAATATGTACATCCTATAAATTCAGAAACAGATATTGTTTGCATACTTGAAGCCTCATCTCACTCTTCACAAGCCGGTGATAACCTGTTCAACACCTCACTGATTTTCTTGGTCATGAAGTTATCCACGAGCTGAGCACCGCAGGAGGGTGAGCTTGCAATTGTGAAGGCGAGCTGTGAAAGTGACGCCTGGTGGTACCAAGCCCGGAAGAACAATGGACATATATCTGGTTGGTGGTTGGATAATGATGGTTAGTGTTGGTTAATGATGGTTAGTGTTGGTTGATGGTCAATGGTTGATAATTGCTGTTTCTCAAGCCATAGGGGTACCCCTAAATCATCCATGAATAGTCATTTATAGTAATAAACCAACCATTTTTGGGGGCTCCCTATGGCTTGAGAAACCACCATATGAGATTATATGGCTATGGGTCAATATTAACCAACAATAATGGTGGATAGTAACCAACAATTTTATAGGGAAAACAAAGATTAGTGGTGGGGAACCAGGGGTACGGGGTTTTGACCCACTGCCATATGGGATTATATGGGGGGTTCTGAGAATCAGGCTACCCCCAAATCATCCTTTATATTAAACATTTATATAGTAATAAAGCCACCATTTTGGGGGTCTCCTACTTTGCTAGTATATGATATTATTTACATGTGCTAAATACATACATGCCATATATGTATATATATATACAGTAGCATATATTATATACATATATATTTACATATATAGTAGCTTATCTATCTATCTATCTATATATACTATTTATATTTATATACATACAGTAGCAGATATATATATATATATAGAGTAGCAGATATATATATATATATAGAGTAGCAGATATATATATATATATTTACATATACACACACATATATTTCAAGATAAACATGTGTAGGACTGAATATATGTCCACTGGTTTATAGAGGGGTGTTTGTGTGTGCATACATGTAGAGACAGAGGGAGAGACAGGTGTGTGTGTGTGTGTACAGGATTCTCCAAATGCCTTTTGGTAGAGCCCATGAACCAACCTCCACAGTAGAATCCTATAGATACCATGGCAAACATGTTAGCCGCAACCCCTAGGTTTGCCCGGGGCCGACGGGTACGTTTCCCTATGTTCAAATTCCTGCGCAGGGCCGCTGTTTTTGAGCTTCTAGGCTAATAAACCTAAACAACAACCCTAAAACCCTAACCCTAAAACCCTAAGCCCTAAAATCATGAACCCTAAACCCTAAACCTAAAGCCTAAAGTCCTAAACCACAAATCACTGCGTATTGCCAGTGGTTTTGCAACGTCTCTAAGCCATCTTGACTTTGCACAACGTCCTCCATTGCAGAGTCGCATTTGTCTCTGGGCGAACCAGGGGGTTGTGGGGAACATGTTTGATTCCCTACTCCTCCGGGAAGATTGTGGCCTCCCTTGTCAGGCAGCCAAGAAGGCGGGCGTGCCATACATGCTGCCAACTTTGAGCTCCTACACCTTGGACGAGATGTTGGCTGCCCGTGCTCCAGACCAGGTGGTGTTCTCTCAGCTGTACGTGAACCCTGAGAGGTCTCGCTCTGAGGAGTACGTTGCAAAGTTGGAGAAGGCTGGTGTCCAGGCACTCTTTGTGACAGTGGATGCCCCTCAGCTGGGACGTCGTGAGAAGGACATGCGCAACAAATTCACCCAGCAGGGATCCGATGTGCAGGGTGATGATGAGGATGAAGGCGCAGTGGACCGTTCCCAGGGTGCCACTCGCGCCATCAGCAGCTACATTGACCCTGGCCTCAACTGGTCAGATGTGCCATGGCTCAAGAAGATCACCTCCATGAAGGTTCTTCTGAAGGGTGTGCAGTGCGGAGAGGATGCTGTGGAAGCATTCAAGGCCGGCTTGGCTGGCTGCGTGCTGTCCAACCACGGCGGACGTCAGCTCGACACCTGCCGTCCTGGCATCGAGGTCTTGCCTGAGGTTATGGAGGCCTTGAAGGAGGCAGGCGCCACCAAGGAGAACTTCGCCGTCTTCATCGATGGAGGTGTCCGCCGTGGTGGCGACATTTTTAAGGCAGTTGCCTTGGGTGCCCAGGCATGCGGTGTCGGCCGTCCAGTCCTCTACTCCCTGGCCTCCTACGGCCAGAACGGCATCGTGCGCATGGTCCACATGTTGCAGGATGAGTTGCAGATGGTGATGCGTTTGGCCGGCACTCCGGACATCCCATCCATCACTGAGAAGCACGTTATCACCACCAACCTGGCTGACCACATCGTGCCTCTCCCAGTGGACAACCTTACCATGAAGACCTACCAGGGCTTGGAGCCAGCAGCCAAGCTCTAAGTCAAGTCAGGCCAGGAATTGATCTGGTGGATGTAGGGAAGCATGAGATGCATATAAAGATGATGTGACAATTGTATATGGCTTATACCAAAGGTATGTCTATTTGTATCAAGTGTGTATGATATATGTGTTTCAGGCGATTGGAGGTACACATTGTCAACAACATTGGGCAATCACACATAAAGAGTTTAAGATTAATGAATTATGTGCACATGTCGTGCATAGTATTCATAGATATTCATTACATGATATTCGGGACAAGAATGCCTGATGAAAACTGAGTGGTTGGCAATGATTGGCAAGCAATATGAACCATTAAGACTAGGAAACAAACCATTATTGCTTCCATTTTGGTGATACCATAATGAGTATATAGTAGGCTGACGCACTCTTGAACCGCATCATAGTCGCTGACCTTGAAAGCTATTACAGTACCCTTCTGGAAACTAACCTGGACCCTACCGAACAGGTATCCTAGTCATAAGAAACTGGTCATGCAATGCCGCAAGGGAAAGCGGCTAGTTTCCAGGAATGTAATCCCGCTAATGATTCACCGTTCTTGATCATGAAGTCTTGATTTGTGGATGATTCACGGATATGTTCTAAAGGTTGGATACTGGACAGTGTACAAAGCCATTGCTGTTTTTGGGAAACTGTATATACCTTGACACCCCTTGACCATTCCGAGAGCTACCCTGCAACTTTACATTCAGTGAGACACTTCGACATGCTTCCTCACAAGAGCCAAGGACAAGCAGAAGTATGTAAAAAACTCGACTCTGAGGACTATTGTAACCTGAATATAGTAGAGTTTCATCCAACTGTTTACATTGTCACACTTCACCACTGCAGAGCTTGAAGCCTTCAAACCTTGAAGCATCCTGAAATCTTGGCATTACACCACTCCACAGGAGAGTGCAGATGCTTGCAGAACCTGGCTCATCTCAGCTAATTTCCCAGGGCTTCGCAGCACATGTGGTGATATTCCACTGGTGCTTCTACCAGCAGGTACCAAACCAACTTTGGCTACGCTTGCAACCTCTGGTGACCTGATCATCTCGTTGAGCCCATTCCATCAGACGTTCCGTCTCGAAGAATCAGCTTCGCTTGGCAATCAAAATCCACCATTTTGTTATATAGGAAAACCCTGGGAAATCATCCATTTATGGTGAATTTTACCAAGGAGAGTATCCCTAGTTGTCATTCTGGCCTTTCAATTCCTGTGATTTAGCAGCAGAAGAAGGGTTTTTTTACAAAGGATTTGAGCAACAAATCACCATGTCCAACCACCATTATTCATCATTCTCCAGGAATCCACCGTTTTCCCTTTCATATACAAGGAAAAGAAAACCTGAGATAATCTTAAAAACGGACTAGCGATAAACCAATGTATATCAACTGCTATTGTTTGTGGTTATTCTTAACCACTAGCAACTATCAACTATTAACCACCAATAATAATGCTTATTATCTCCCATGATACTTAACTAAAGTGGACTATTCGCCTACTTACAGCAGTCAACATCCTTAAAAAGTGACTCAGTCTCCCCATGTCGTTGCTCCTTCAGGCGATGCGATTGTTCACGTCAGCAGATCATGCAGGTCTGCTGGGCGTGAAAGGCGGCATCTGAATCAGATGCCCAGGCCACGGTGTGCGGGGCACGGTGTGCGGGCGGGGCCGCGGCCAAGCCCCTGGAACTGGTACGATCCAATGATGACTTGACTTGGGTATGGGTCAAAGTACTAACCCCCAAAATTGTTGTAATTGTAAGTGGAAATCTATTTTAAACTAATGGTTTTTGGGGGTACAAATTGTTGACCCAAGCACTTGTACTTGGGAATTGTCCCACAATTCCATGTTGAGAATCATGTTGCATTATTTCATGTGAAGGCTGATTCTTAATCGGAATGTTCATGAAGCGATACTTGTTGCTCCACATGCTTCTTCGTTGCTGTATGCTGAGCAATTGTTCTACAGTAAAGAAGGAGTCTCACTATTGCCATCCGTATCATTGTTGTTAATTAATCCACGTCAATTAATCCATTTTACGATCATTTGCCCGCAATGATGTATACCATCACAGTTGGGGAATGATGGGGAATGACAGCGGCCACATAGTTATATGGAGCCTGCCGTGTCATTCGTCAAGCTCCCTGGAATGAGTTGTGCAGAATCCCTCTCCCCGGGAGAGATGCATCAGTATCAAATCTCATCAACGTTGGATGTCTCATATTGGATCCTTTCTGGATGTTTTCGCGGGAAGGCCAGATGTTTGGGAATTGATCCTGCAATTATAGTGGATGGCTCCCCAGCAAGGTTATATCCTGTTTGGCATTTCTTCAGGACTTCAGGACTCTGCGAGTTGAGTGAATTTGATATCTTGGTTTGCTCTGAAGGTTGCATGTCCCATTCATGTTCTATCCTCATTGCATATGATGCCCCTGACATTTTGTTGGTGTGAGGTATGTGTATGTTTGCAAGTTGCGCTTTCCCTGTCCTCGAGTTGTAGGTAGTCACCTATGATTTATTGGGCATATTGCATATATAGCTTGGGAGCATTAGAGGCGTTCTAGATTACGTAGTTAGAGGTGTTCTAGATCATGTAGTAGGTAAATAACCCCTCAAACCCGTGTCATTGGGATCAATATGAAACACAAGTGACTGACATAGATGTTTTCGGCTCAATTATGGACCATCATTGATAGCCGCCTATGTTTGCTGATTCTCCCGATGACAAGCCATGCTGGTGACCGCTTCCTGGTGCTCCATCTTTGACCAGCCAAGTTTGTTGAAGGAGCTGCAGGTCACCAACTTGTTGTGATATGGACCTGTTGAGGGGGTAACCTCATTGCAGGAAACACTCACGCTTCCGGTTCTGTAGTAAGAGGGGTCGTTTTTGTGCCTGGTGAATTAACGCCCCAGCTCACACGACATCAAGAGATCATGTGTGTGACTTCCGGCCAGGAAGCCAGGGCGTAAAGATGATGGTTTCTTCTGTCCATAGTTTCAAGCCGGAACTGCAGAGAGTCTGGAAGGGTTGGAATTCTTGGACGTTTCAGATGACGTGAATCATACTGCTGTCGAAAGCAAGGCATGTTCAACAACTGAACAAGACCATTTCTTCCATGACTTTTTGTTCATGCGGCCTCGTGATCATGTCACTCGCCGAAGTGAACATTTCCGATGCTCCCTGGGGCTCTAGTTTGAAGCTGGCTCATAACCGTCTATAACTAGTGTCTTGTGTGACCAGTGGTTTGGGATGTTAGGGGTTGATCCTTGTATTTCTGGTGGCTTCGTGGTACTTACAATTTATATTTGACTAGCTGTTTCATAGGGGTTATATGCTAGGATCATGACTCAGTGCGCTTATTTTAATCAGTGATGTGGTGATCCAACAACTGGGACTATAACCGAGTGGTAGCATGATCGATTCAGAGGTGTACAGCAGAAGCTTTGAGGCTGTTGCTTCCCGAAGTGGTCGATTATTTTCAGCAATAAATCCTTGATGCACAGAACAAACATGTTTGCAATCAATCATCCAATGAATAAATCATCCAGTGATAAATCATCCATAAATTTGAGACATAATCATCCAGTGAACAAATCAATATGTTGGACAGATGGTAAAAGGATATCCCACATACTCCATCGACCTCGCAGCTATTGACGATTGCAAACCAACAGTGAAACACCAAGAAATGCCCTCTGGCAAACTAATCTGGAAGCTAAAAATCACCAGTTCTAGGGGCAAAACCAGCATAGATGGTGGATTTTCCACTTCCAGGTTAGTTTGCCAGAGAGTATGGAAGTGGTGTAACTGACTGTAGTGAAGAAGCCGCTGAAGCTGGTGAATCATCGTGTCTTCACTTGTGGTTCGTGATGGTTTAGTCATGGTGAATGATGTATAAGTGATTGTAAATTAATGATGGTGAACTCATGGCTAGTAATTCTCAACTCATGGGTTACTGGGTGGTGGTTATAAACATGTCTTATTTTCCCAAACGTAATCATGAACAAATGGTTGGTTGACAAACATATTTTTCCTAGGGGTGGTGAAGCACCACCAATCAGGCTTGATCTACTGTATTGTTAGGTACTGTTGTTCATTTTCAGCGAACAACCATTTGTTAATACTGGGGTGGTTCAACCTTTGTTACTAACAACCATTTGTCAATAATAACCATTTCTTAATAATTTGCGAACAACCATTTAAGGGGTGGTTCAAACACCAGCCAGTTTATGTCATGTGATCAGCGCGTGTTTCGGTTGGGTTGGTCGTCATCACACTGGGGACTGGTGGTTGGGACAATCAACCTGGGAAACACCTAGGATTGGTGGCTTAGAACAAGGCGGTCCCTGTAGATTTTACCATCAACCAAAAGGGATTGCTGGTTGGCGGTTTTAACCATGGTTAGTGGTGGTTAATAATAGGCGATAATCACCAACAATAATGGGTTAAACAACTGCTGCTTGGTGGTTTGAAACATTTTGATTATTTTCCTAGTAGTTATTAACAAATGGTTGGTTGACCAATGTTTTTCATAGGGGTTCAAACCACCAACCAGTAGTGATCATCCCAATGATCCATTGTGCCCAACAACGACCTTTTGACTTCAGCGAGTCGACGCTTTCTGCGTGCTGCATCATGCAGATGGGATGGGTGACGGACCTGCTGTGCCGTTGACACTGGAACCAATGATGGCAAGGTTGGGCTTTCTCAAGCCAGTTCGGGGACCCAAAACTATGGTTATTGCTGGTTAACAATGGTGATTAACAGATTGATGGCGAGGTGAAATCCATGTTTTTATTCATGTTCATTCAGGTACTTTAGCATAGATCTATGGCTTAATTTTAGGAAATTTAGTATCCATCAGGGCGTTTCTCACCCCCGAAATCATCTATCAATAATCGCTTTAAATGATATATAAATCGACCATGACTTTGAGTACCCCAATTTTTAGAAACCACCGTCTATGGTTTAAATTCGGGAATTTGGGCATTTTGGGAAAGCACTCACAGTTGCTGCATCAAATCCAGGGCAACCCCAAACAATAAACACAGCTTCCACATATCCCGGTCCCTAGACTATTCGCAGAACATGGTTACCAACAACGGTACCATGTAAATAGAATGCCCTTTTTACTTTCCTGAATATGTGGTGTAAAGTTTCCGATCATTTCGCATTGACTAAAATGTTTAGATACATAAATAGCCAAAATATCAAAGTAAACATTTTAGTCTTGAATGTCTAGCAACATATTGTGACACAAAAAGTCTCAGTTCGCCTCGCAAGTCACTTTGACAGCTGGTGAACTCCGACAGAGACGAAACTGCAAATATTATCAGCTGGTGAAGACGTACACATTTACTAATCCAAGTGCTCATATGCACATAGTGTGTAATTTTGATGCGTATACTACATACCACATAATATATCATTCATGTAATTCATTTGATATATGGTGATGATTCAATTTTGAAAATGATACATATAGTATGTGTAGGAGTATGTGTTATCTTGGTTGTTCTTTATACATGTGTATACACATGTATCTATGTATTTACATATATGTGTATATATATATATATGTATAAATATGTATATTGCCGGGGGCAAATTTCAAGTGGGTGAATTTAAAGGCTTACATCGCTGCCAATCGCGATGTCAAAACCGTGGCCAGTAGAATCAATCCCATGCCCTGAGGAGTGCTCAGAAATTCAATGATTTGTATCCCCAGACAATCATTTAGCTATGGGTCAAGATTGGCCACCCAACGAACGGGTAGTAGTTCACATCCCAACAGAGGGACTAGTTTGGTATAGTTTGGTCAGGGGATTTGAAGAGCTCAGGTGCAGGTTTTGACCCACAACCATTTTTTTACTACACGGACACCCCTTTTTTGGCAGGGTACATTGTTGATGCATTTACTCATGCATGGATCATGATTATATTCGCATCTTTGAACAATTACGAATATCATCTGTAATGATCGAGTCAGATTCCTGTTTATGATCATGCGGCCTGATCAACCAATATGATACATCAGGAAAACTATTTGCAGCTAGTGTATATACGTTATAAATGTAAATTACATCATTGATGCATATTGTTGCCGTTTTTTGTTAAATCCTGGCACATCATGACTTAATACTGTGTATATATCTTTTTGATTATATCTTGTTGCATCTTATTGCTATAATTAGTTGTGCAACAATCATGCTTAACATATCAGTTCGTCAGAGAGGCACAAGCTGTTGCAGTCACCATGTTGATATCTGCATGGTCCAGCGCATCTTTTTCCGCTGCCGTGGCGCATGTGCAGCACTTTTGGCGCGAGCCATCGCCGGGGCCATCGCTGCCCCCTTCACCAGTTTAGATCCTGTCCGAACAGCGAAAGAAAGGGTTCGGGGGAGCCACGTGAAGTAAAAGCTGAGCTGATCAAAGCTCATAAAGCAGTTCTAAGATGTTCTACAGTAAGTAGAAAAATGGCAGTGTAGCTACCGGACCATCAAGGGTTAATTGGTGGAGATGATTCTTATACACTGCAACGATCAGATCTCGAATCCACGGTCTCAAGTGATAGTTTCAGCCGGGATTGCTCCTATCGATCAGAACAGCGGCCCTGGTTCCAGAGCTAGCGGCACTTCCATGGGCTTATCAGGCAGCACTTCCATGATTGCTGGGCCGCAGAGTCCGCCAGTTGGTCCATCCCGAAAATGAATCCTTCAGTTTTCACAGTTTGAAATCGAATGGATTCATTTAATCAAAATACCCTATAGTATATTATATCTAGATAAAATAGGGTAAGTACAGGGGATCATAACTTACCCTATACTTCCAGTTACCATGAAATGGTAACCAGTTCTGGTTTCTCGCATTGTTGTGACTGGGCTTGGTGTGTCTACGATTTCATGGTGGAAGCATAGGGTTAGGCTCCAGGGGCATCCCACGGGCACCCAGCAGTTCTTTGAAGCCTTCGCCGTGGCTCGCCGTGGCTCAGCATTTTCCATCACGCGCCGTCTTCGCTTCACAGCACCCGCGTTGATCGACGACATCATGGCTTCCGAGAAGGCGGGCGATGTCCATCTGTGGTCCGGTGGTGTCTTAAAATTGGGAACCCCCAAAAATGGCTGGTTGATTACTGATAGGGGGTATATAGGGGATATAATTAACTATCAAAAAATGAATGTGTGATTTAATAGAGGTAATGGTCAAAAATACGGGATCATCACCAACAAAATAGGGAATATATACCAACTATATGATGGTTTCTCAAAATGGGGGACCCCCAAAAAGTGGATGATTTGGGGGGTCCCCTATTTTGAGAAACACCCATGTTAATGTACACAGACACATGGAGTGCCTGCAACTTGAAACACAAAATGTAGGATCTCTAAAATGTCCAATATAGTGAAATCAGACAACCTTCCAAGTTTCTTGTTCATCTTGGTTTTGACGATTGTCATTTGTTCACATCACATATCAGCATCAAGCAGTCGCAGGTCCTCAAATCAAAGATCCACTTTTTGGACAGGTTGGTGTGTAGACTCAAGGCATTCTACGATTCAGTGCGCAGCAGTTGTGAGAACCCCAGGTGTGCTTGTGACTATAGTGATAGTTAAATGATAGTCAATTGGTGGCTGATGGCGAAATAATGCTTAAACGATGGTCAATCAATGTACAAGCGAGGGATACTCCTGGTGCACAAGCTGGCAAACTCATGGGCTATGCTTGAAATGGTGAAGCCATGATCAAGCTTTTGCTTTTGCTCATCCCTGTTAGAGGATGATCGACCCATCGGTTTACATGCATGGATACGCATGTCAAGTATATTGAGTCTCTACCGGGGCTAACTTAATAACCCACAGATGCCTATGACGCATATGGATTGAGGACTAGATGTATATATCATATTGATATATTAATGAATTTGTCTTTAGGTATACACATTCATCGTTTCCTTTCGCATGCATACAGGCGCATTGCTACGATCAGCATCAGAGAGCAGGCAATCTTGTTACTTGAGAAGTGGTCCATCTATGACTGCACCGCTTACTTTTAAGAGAATCGAACATAGACATATGGTTCCAACTTGTGATCTTATTCTTGGCAACCATGCAGAAACACGAGTCGTCAACAGCACCAATAGGTGTACACAAGTGTTTTACTGTACTTTTTTAAATCAACATCATAGAATGTTACCCGTCATGTTTGTGACAATCAACAACATGCAGCATAACTACATGGTGATGATAGGTCAAGAATCCAGAATTCCACGTTGTTGACCTTCATTTCCATGCACAGCATCATCCTCATCATCACCATCACCATCACCATCATCATCATCATCACCATCATCAGCATCATCATCATCATCATCATCATCACCATCATCATAATCATCATCATCATCATCACCATCATCATCACCATCATCATCATCATCATCATTACCAGCATCATCATCATCATCATCATCATCATCATCATCATCATCATCAGCATCTCCGGCACACATCATCCGCAATCGCCCTCATCCATTATTATCCACCGGCATCGGCATCCATTTTCATCGCTTGGCAATCCTCACAATCACCCATCGCTGGCCATCATGACTTCTAATTCTTATGGGTTGGGGTTGGTTATGGTCCGCCCCTCACCATGATTAATTAAATGAACAACATAATCATAATTTGTTGTCATCGCCATCAATCGCTCGTGATGAGAGCCTCGCAACCTGTCTTGGGCAAACAAACAGGTTCTTGCCATGGAGGAGGTTGCCAAGCACAACACCAAGGACAAGAGAGAGAGAGAGAGAGAAGTTGTGCTTTGTTGGATGACTCTGACAAGGCGTAGATCACTCCGCTCTAGCGGCTATGGGTCATTACCAATCATCCAAATAGATGAACATCCCAACAAAGACTAGATGGGTCGTTTAGGGAATGTTCACTCGGGGTAGAAGGTTTTGACCCATAGCCATGGTTCTTGCGTATGCCTGTAAACGGCTGTATACATACAACAATAATCCGCAGCACCAACAATATCCAAACCAATAACTTTGGACAATTGTGGAACTCCTTACTACTCAGGGAACATAGAAGTAAACATTGACAACCAACGATATTCATGCTGATTCGTTCCCACAAAACTTGGCAAAGAAGCAGGGGGGTCCATCTTGTTTCTTTGTCTTGTTGAGAAGGGAATACTTTTGGAAAAGAGTCAAGTCAAAGAAGTCAAAGGGCCACTGTTTTGTGCGGGGCCCGGGCAAATGGGGTACCCCAAAGCCTGAAAAATGACAGCATTCCAAGACGTTTGTATAGCCAACTTTGAGTTGTTTGGGGACGTGAACAGCGGCAGCTGTGTTTTTTGCGCAGGAGGATTGCTGGGTGGTGCTGTACGGCAAGGCGGGTTGGGGGACCAGACCCTGCTAGAGGGCGCTCCCAGGGGATTTTGTCCACGAGATAGGTCGTATGCTCGCTTTTGTTGTTGCTGTTTTTTGTGATGGTTTGGTTGCTGTCCTTGTCCTTGTCCTTGTCCTTGTCCTTGTTGTTGTTGTTGTTGTTGTTGTTGTTGTTGTTGTTGTTGTTGTTGTTGTTGTTGTTGTTGTTGTTGTTGTTGTTGTTGTTGTT
>VSDK01025782.1:531876-547446 GCA_009767595.1 Symbiodinium kawagutii | reverse complement strand
AGATATGCCAGAAGATATGTCAGAAGATATGTCAGAAAGAATGTCAGAGAGAATGTCAGAAGATATGTCAGAAGACATGTCAGAAAGAATGTCAGAAGATATGCCAGAGAGAATGCCAGAGAAATTGGCAGAAGATATGTCAGAAAGAATGTCAAAAGATATGCCAGAAAGAATGTCAGAGAGAATGTCAGAAGATATGTCAGAAAAAATGTCAGAAGATATGTCAAAAAGAATGTCAAATGATATGCCAGAAAAAAGGTCAGAGAGAATGTCAGAAGATATGTCAAAGGAGATGTCAGAAGAGATGTCAGACAGAATGTCAAAAGATATGCCAGAAAGAATGTCCGAGAGAATGCCAGAAGATATGCCAGAAGACATGTCAGAAAGAATGTCAGAAGATATGCCAGAGAGAATGCCAGAGAAATTGGCAGAAGATATGTCAGAAAGAATGTCTGAAGATATGTCAGAAAAATATCTCAGAAGAGATGTCAGAAAGAATGTCAGAAGATATGTCAGAGAGAATGTCAGAGAGAATGTCAGAAGAGATGTCAGAAGACATGCCAGAAAGAATGTCAAAAGATATGCCAGACAGAATGTCAGAGAGAATGTCAGAAGATATGTCGGAGAGAATGTCAAAAGATTTGCCAGAAAGAATGTCAGAGAGAATGTCAAAAGGTATGTCAGAGAGAATGTCAGAAGATTTGTCAGAAAGAATGTCTGAAGATATGTCAGAAAAATATCTCAGAAGAGATGTCAGAAAGAATGTCAGAAGATATGTCAGAGAGAATGTCAGAGAGAATGTCAGAAGAGATGTCAGAAGACATGCCAGAAAGAATGTCAAAAGATATGCCAGACAGAATGTCAGAGAGAATGGCAGAAGATATGTCGGAGAGAATGTCAAAAGATTTGCCAGAAAGAATGTCAGAGAGAATGTCAAAAGGTATGTCAGAGAGAATGTCAAAAGATTTGCCAGAAAGAATGTCTGAAGATATGTCGGAGAGAATGTCAGACAAAAGTGGAGTCAACAAGCGGTGTTGACATGACATGGTGGGGATCGCTCGAAGTAAAATAATTAAATAATTGTTGTGTGTTTTTTCCCTATTATTAACCAACAAGAATGGAGAATAATCTCACCACCATTGGTGAATAGAAATCCCTGGAAATCTTTCCGCATCCACTCGTGCGACCGCTGCTTTCCCAGGTGACTGATGCCGCGTCTGAGGAGGTCGAAGAGTTCAAGAAACCGCCATTGGCAGCACCGAACTGAGCTGCAGGGTGGTTTTTGCGATATCCAAAATGTGCTGCCAGTGAACCCGGAGGAGAAATATGGTTGATCACAGGGATGATAGATGTTGACAGGGATAAAGTAGATTGAAATGAGTAGTGGTTCATAATGGTGGATAATGGTCATTGAAATGAGAACAAAAGGGATGATAGGGATAATACTAGTAGGGATAAGATTGACTGAAATAAGAAATGGTTGATAATGGTTATATAAACAATGGTTAAAATTTGATTGTGATTAATGATGGTTCGTGTGAGCATATATGTGCTACAATGCAGCCGGCCTTTTTGTCAGGAATTGGATGCACACTTGTTTATGTTTGTGGAAGGTGTGAATGGGGCCTCTAGAGAAGGAAACATGCTCAGCAGGTTTCATTCCTATTGCTGTCAGCCACATTGATTCAACATCAGTATCGTGCCATAGAAATTGGGGGGCAACGCTTACAATGATAATCGTGATGCCTTAGGGTGTTGGCAAGTACTGGTAACAAGATACGCTAATGCGGGGTGTCGCCTTCTGGTCAAAAGGAACTCGGTCCGTCAAGCCAGTGAAGTAACATTGCCCCTAAAACCTATCACCTTTATAGATCATGTCCTGGTTGGTGGTTTGAAGCATTTTCTACTTTCCCTAATAATGACGAAGAAATGGTGTGTTGACAAGCATATTCTTCACGGGGGAACCACTAACCAGTAAGGGTGTTTTTCAAAACAAGGCTACCCCAAAATCATCCAAGGTAAATCATTTAGAGTAGTAAACCCAGCATTTTTCGGGTCCCCCAGGTTTTTTTGAGGTTCAAAACCTACCATTTCTGTAGCGCATCATGCGTGTCCCAGCGCCCCATGTTGCCATGGACCCCCAGGGTGGGCACCTCGCTGAGTTTGCTCGCGCTCTAAGGCCATGCTGAACAGCTTCGACTTCGAGTCCGTGGCCCGGGAGGCGCAAGATGGCAAGGTCGCCTGGAGAATGGTAGATGTCGATCTAGGAATAAGTTCATGATCTTTCAACGTTAGCTATAGGTGTCTATCAACTATGGCGATTTCTCACGATTTTTCAACTATAGCTATTTGTCAACTATTTTTCAACTACAAGATCTATGTCTCAACTGTGAGATGCTGTGAGACATGTTATAAACCATTCTGAATCACTATAGCTATAAGCCATTCTTTCATCAAAGTTACAAACTAGTCTCATAGCACACCGTTATAAACCATATAGTTATTACAATGTATTTATAGCTATAAGCATCTTTAAACTAACCGCAGCGGTTCGCCAGTCTCCCCCGTGCAGGTCATGGAACCCCAGGCCTGGGGTTACTACTCCAGTGGAGGTGGGAAGCCCAGTGGCGTCATCGAGGTGATTAACAAGTGGATTATAGGCAATCAAAGGGGATATAGCGACTATGATGGTTGGTTTATCGCGATAATGGCTGATGTACAGGATGATCTGGGGATGCGGTTCTGGAGCCAGTAATTTGTGTTCCTGAAAGAGTTGACGCAGAGATTTGGAAGGTGCACCTGTGGCGTTTGGACTGTCCAATAGCCAGGTAAAACGCTCGGGTGAGCATATCAACACTTTGATCACTCAGTACTCCATGTCTTGTGGTATAAGCCATCACCAAGGTAAAATCATAGGCACACCATCAGAAAACATGGTCATTCAGTGCACTTTAATTTGCGTCCAACGCCCTGATCCTACCCGAAACATTTTCCACAGGTTTCCGCAGCCCTCATGAGCATCCCAGAAATGAACGGCAAAGTGAATACTACCATGATATCCTACCTGATTTGGGTTGCATTCTGATCTCATACCCAAGCACTCCATGTATGGTATGTGTTCACATATATTTACTGGCATTTGGATGCATTTGGGTGATTTCTGGTAAGTATACCATACATGGAGTATTTGAGATATCTATACCCGTAGTATATGGCCCCGCTGTGTGAACAGCATCAGATGCAGCTTAAGGTGATGATGAGATCACCTTGCGTGACAACCACTTGGCATTCCAGAGGACTGACCCGGTACTTAACTGGGGCCACCAGGCCTTTAGTGTCCATGGATGCACGTGATAAGAGAAAGGATTGCCCTCATCATGGTCACAAGGATCCTTGCCGGGCCAATGACCTTTCTCCAAATCACCTGGTGCCGAACTATCCGCAGACATGGAATCCCTTGAAGGACTGTCAATGACATGACTTGTTTGTGGCCCACCCATACTCGGAAGTAGTATTGATTTGAAGTGACTTCTACCGAATTATTGCTATGTTAGTTTAGTTCTACGTGTCCGCCAGTGACACGGCATTGTGGCTAGCTGCCATGAATAGTTTCTGGTTTGTTTGGCTACTAGTGGAGGAAGCGCGAAATCGCGTTTGTGGTTCATTTCCTATTCAATCAGAGTTGGCCAAGTTTGGATCTGGATCAATACCAAACCCTATCTCAAGTGGAGGCGCTTCCAAATTTCACAGTTCTATAGCTGTGTGTATCCCTATCTTACAATTCATCACATGTTTTTGATTCTTCAGAGAACTCTCATTTGTTTGGGTGTTTGGGTACCCTCGGGATTGGGATCACCCATCACACCATATCACACCCATGCATGGTATCATCATCCACCCGGATCCTTTTCTTCCGATCAGCAGTTTGGGTACACTGGCACACATCTATTCTCATTCTATCGTTGGTCGTACCACTAGGTTGGTCAATGGGAAAATCCTCAGGAAAGCCTTGTTGGAACCACCAGTGACAAGGGGTTCCTGTAGGTTTTCCCATCATTTCTGGGCTCAACATAGACCGAGCAGTGGGGCTCAGGGAATGTTTCCACTCGTCAAGCCGCGGTAGGATCACCATGCGTCCTCGCATCTTGGTGAACGTGCGTGACATCGACATGACCACGAACCTAGGCTGCCAGTCGCCAGTTGCAACGGCAAACGACGCAGTTGCATTTGTTTGCACAGGTTTCTTTGCTTCTTGGTCTTCTTGTTCTGTTTATCGGATAGTGATATTTTAGCCTTTCTTTTTGCAGTGGATCAAAAAGCCTTTGTGATACAACATAGATGCGTATGATTACCAAAGATCAAAAGACAATGAGTGGAAAAATAATAAACATCTGGATAAAATTGATATGTAGAGGGAAACCATTTACTTTAGATGAGCCACAAAGACTTGACTCATCACAAGTACAAGGGGTAGTTGTGGAGCTCTGGATTCGGCAGTCCCGAGAAATGGAATCGGAAGAATCACATTGGATGGATGATTGTGGGCACCAGCTGGTTTGTTGGAGACCCAACAGCCCATTGTGAGAATCTCCAGCCAAGCAGATTGCGTACCAATCACTTCAGGATGCGGGGATATGGGTGATGAGATGGAAGGATAAAAGTGACATCACCGAAGATCGTAGGAAAAACATCCTACCAGGATCCGTGGTTTTAACTCCCTTGCCTCCCTTCTTTCTATTCTCTCTTTTCTCTCTATGATCTCTTCTCTCTAGTCTTTTCTCTCTTTTCTCCCGCTTCCCTCTCTTCTCTCGTCTCGCCCTCTCTTCCTGTCTCTCTTCTCATTCTCTCTCTTTGCTCTCTGTCTCTCATTACAGAATATGATCATCATGAGGAAATGACATATAGCAGTCACACAGCTGCCATTTCATCGTGCTGTCAAGATCGCAAGGCATCTAGATACCAGAACAATCTTTACCAGAAAAATCTGTACTTTGTAAGGGACTTCAGGAACCCAGCTACTCATAGGTGGCGAAACAGTCCTCTTTGAGTTGATTTGATCTTTGCTAAAAGTGGTTCATGGCAGTTCATGTCCGCGAGTAGTTGAGAGTGGTTTTCATCCACTATTCCTTTCAAGGTGGACCCCCCACTTATATGTTGGTTCAGATTCGCCATTTGACCAGCAAGTTGTATCTACCATAGGTAGTTGCCCCAGTCACAAACCAACTTGGCTTAATCGAGGCGCACCTTGCATCGTCAGTGTGAATGATGGCTACCACCTGGTTCATGTGACCCATGAGCTGGATCGGACAGCATCCTTCTTGAGCCGGTTTGTTGAATGACTGTGACTCTCGTTGGTGCTTAGTCATAGGGGTTCATAGTGGTTAAAGATGTTGAGAGTGGTGAATCCAACTGGTGGTGTGATTGGCATTACTAATTTTCCCCGGTTGGTTGATCGACAAGCATATCAGGGGTTGAAACCGCTAACCAGATATAGTTGCTGGCTATCCCCACAATATGAAGAGGGCAAGAATCACGCCACTAGTCGAAATATCCAGAATGCATCCCGAACGCTTAGAATACGTTTCGAAATCACTCAGTTTAGCATCAATGACTTTGCATTGAGTTTGTTTGATTCTATTCAGCTAGCGTACCGTTCCGTATGCAAGGCAATGGAAAAAACACTCGTGTCATTTGGGGTCATGAACCTGTCCATACCAGTGACTGTCTCTTCTCAGATTTGTTCAACACTGAGGAAGATACATTGATAGTGTATTCCAACAATGAACAACAGTGAGGAATATCATAATTATCCATTCATAGCGTGTTCCATGAACACTATAAACAAATCAATTTGCCAACTTTTCATGGAATGCACTGAGACTATGAACGTAGAATCGTTAGATGTTTCCTTCTGCTTCGCTGCCAAGGAAGATCCTGAACGTCCCTGCATCCCTGCCCTTGTACTTCACCGCCACCGCCTTGGCCAAGTTGGCGCACCAGGACGAGGGAAGGGATGTGGAGTAGCTGGGGCTCAGTCTTTCGCTGGTGTCACAAGGTCCTTGTGGATCCATATGGCTCAATGTAATAGATGCACTCCTTGTAGATGAATGCATGGATCACACGATGCAATTGATAGGTTTGTTGCAGTACTCTATTAACTACTGCAACTGAAGGTATGCGACGACATCGTATGATGAATCTTATTCAATATGATGCGTGATTTTTACCAGATTGCATACTTAATGTTTTACCCCACGACGCTAGTGAAAATCGTAATGCATTGCATGTCATGGCACATCATTGCTTAACGCAATATGGCTGTGGGTCAGTTGACCCTGTACCCCTGGTTCCCCCATCATTAGCCAGGTTTTTTCCCTATGAAATTGTTGGTGAACTTATCCCCCATGAGTTGGTCGGTCAATATTGGCCCACAACCATATGTAGCTGGTATATCCCCTATTTGTTATCTCCTATTATTAATCATTGACCGTTGGTTGGTTAAAGCCTTGACCCATAGCCTTTTGATTTCTTGTCTTGTGAATCAGAAAGGCCACTTGATGGCGTCACTTGATGCGTGGATTGCCCCGTGCCCAACTTTGGCGTTGCTGGTCTGTGGGCTTGGCCAAACCTCGACTACCACAGAAGATTGCCTGGTAAGGCCACTGTAGTGAGGTTGTTGTAGAGTTGACTATGAAGAGGTTGTTGACTATGAATGGTCATAGAGGTTGTTGACTGTGAAGATTGTTGATTGCACGTGAGGCTGTTGTAAATAGTCAGCCCTCAAAGAACATTCGTGTGTTCACGATCCTTCAATAATTGCATTGGCTGGGCATGGTGGTGGTGCACGGACTAATTTCTTTGGAGGTACCCTTTAGTAAACTAACCTGGTTACGCTAAAAATGATGGATTTTCTATTTCCAGTATGGGAAATGGTGGATTTTCCACTTCCAGGTTAGTTTGCAAGGGTGTACATGTTGGATTGCCCGAGAACGCAGATCTTCCAGTATGGGGTTCGCGATGCTGACCTTGGGGAACAACCATGACACTTTCTGGTTGATTGGTATAACCGCGCGAATTTCGCAATATGCAAGCAAGCTGGTTCTTCCAAATCTATGTTGTCTATTCTTCATTTGTGGGGATAACTGGTTTAATTAAAGATAACCATGTGGCATGAGGTCAAATGATCAAGCAGCATAAAACTGAACAGTATTTTTTAGCAGTTTGCATGCACAGTACTTCATCCACCCGTCAGATGGCTCAGCTCAAAATCCCAGCGTTTCATCCATCAGGAAGGCGAAGTGGCCATCGTGAAGGCTGGTGATTCTCAGGGAGCGATGAGGGTCGCCAGGGGTATCCCGTTCAATCCCTTTAAAGGGGGAGCGATTTAGAGCTACAGGGAGTGGTGAAACCAGATGATAGTTGTGATTCTTATTCTTGTGATTTGTTCATGGTTGCTATTCTTGTTGCTCCCAGCTGTTTGTTTCTAGGTTGTAGATTTGTTATTCCTGTTGCTTTTGTTGTTTGTGATAATGGCTGTTGTTTTTTTTAGCAGTTTGCCGCTGTTGGTTTTTCTTTTTTGTTCCTGTTTTCTTCTTGTTCTTGTTTTTCTTCTTATTATTATTCTTCTTGTTGTTGTTGCTGCTGTTGTTGTTGTTGTAAATCACTATTAAGCACCATTATAAACTATTACTAAGCCTTCAGCCATTAATTTGCCAACTTAACCAACAAGTGTATTGGCACATGTTCGTGTATAGGTATGGATATGTATGGATTTGTTATTATAGCACTCTTCAATAATAATAGATAGATAAATATTTGGTAAAATATTTGTATACACATATATATATATATATATATTTCTTTAAACATCATATATACATACATCTATATATCATAAAACATATATTTACACTTATATATTTTATTTATATATATATATGTATATGCATGTAAATTTGTGCATTGATGTGTGCTAATATGTATATCTTTTTGTTTGTACCTAGATGTATGGAATGGTTTTCCACCAGCATAGACCTGGACCAAGATTTGGTTGCGAAAAGCTCCGGGCGTGGCCGAGTGGCAAGCATCAGCATCCGTTGAAGAGAGGTCCTTGCGCTTGTCGCAACGAAGCGCTCGAACTCCCAAAATCTCCATGATAGGGCTGCTTATTACTGGCACTTGTGTTGCTGAGGCTGATGGCTGAAGCCTTTTCCATACTTAACATACATTTTCAATGGCATTTGATGGAACCCCTTTAACTTGGTCAAATTTCCTTCAAGACACTATATGCGTTGCCAGGCAGCCAAGAAGGCCGGCGTGCCATACATGCTGCCAACTTTGAGCTCCTACACCTTGGACGAGATGTTGGCTGCCCGTTCTCCAGACCAGGTGGTGTTCTCTCAGCTGTACGTGAACCCTGAGAGGTCTCGCTCTGAGGAGTATGTTCAAAAGTTGGAGAAGGCCGGTGTCCAGGCACTCTTTGTGACAGTGGATGCCCCTCAGCTGGGACGTCGTGAGAAGGACATGCGCAACAAATTCACCCAGCAGGGATCCGATGTGCAGGGTGATGATGAGGATGAAGGTGCAGTGGACCGTTCCCAGGGTGCCACTCGTGCCATCAGCAGCTACATTGACCCTGGCCTCAACTGGGCAGATGTGCCATGGCTCAAGAAGATCACCTCCATGAAGGTTTTGCTGAAGGGTGTGCAGTGCGGAGAGGATGCCGTGGAGGCATTCAAGGCCGGCTTGTCTGGCTGCGTGCTGTCCAACCACGGCGGACGTCAGCTTGACACCTGCCGTCCTGGCATTGAGGTCTTGCCTGAGGTTATGGAGGCCTTGAAGGAGGCAGGCGCCACCAAGGAGAACTTCGCCGTCTTCATCGATGGAGGTGTCCGCCGTGGTGGCGACATTTTCAAGGCAGTTGCCTTGGGTGCCCAGGCATGCGGTGTCGGCCGTCCAGTCCTCTACTCCCTGGCCTCCTACGGCCAGAACGGCATTGTGCGCATGGTCCACATGTTGCAGGATGAGTTGCAGATGGTCATGCGTTTGGCCGGCACTCCGGACATCCCATCTATCACTGAGAAGCACGTGATCACCACCAACCTGGCTGACCACATCGTGCCTCTCCCAGTGGACAACCTTACCATGAAGACCTACCAGGGCTTGGAGCCAGCAGCCAAGCTCTAAGTTCAACGCAGATGAAGGCTGGGCTGGGCTGGGCTGGATTGACTTTTGTTGGCTCATAATGGCTCACACTCATGCATATGATTCATATACAGCCAGTGTTCCAATGTGTAGATAGTAGAGAGGTGGTTTGATTTGATTAGACATTGACATAGCTTAGTATGGACAGATTTGCATAAATAGTTTCGGTGGATTCAACCAAACTTGCCAACGTGGCAGCGCAGCTTTGCGTCAAGCATGTGCCAGCGAAAGGCCAGATATGGGAGTCACCCCCGCCCATGCTTTGTTGACAAAGAGGAATTAATGACGAAAAAGCCATTGTTGATGATTTGTTTGGTTAACCACACGGAGAACCATCATTGTCGTTGACTACCCAATAACTGGCCATTTATTCACCATCAGCCCATTTGGTTCATCAGATTGGTTTAGTAGTTTAGTCATCTGGTTGGTGGTTTCAATTTTTTTTATTTTCCCAGTAGCTGTTAACAAATGGTTGGGTTGGCTAATATTTTTCATAGGTTAACATATTAACTATTGGTTAACAGCTACTGGATGGCTGTTTTTTCATGGGTTAACTACTGGTTGGCTCATATTTTTCGTAGGGGTGGTTCAACCACCAACCAGTCGTCCATCATCCATCGAACCATTGTCATCCAACTCATTCACCATGAAAAAACAGCTGTCGTTAGTTTAGATTAATGAATCAGTTGTTTTTCCTTTCATTAGCTGGCTGGTGGTTTGGAGGGAGCTAAGGAGCCAGGGGTATCCTTATGGCCCTTTAAAGGAGGAGCTAAGGAGCTACAAGAAGTGGTGAAACCAGATGGTAGTTAGTTTATATTAGTCAAAAATGATATTAGTTTACATTAATTTAACATTCCTTTCTAGCCTGTCTTTTGTGACTTCATCATGGGTCTGAGACTACAGGCTTACCAAATATGTTTGCGTGGGTGCCATGGGGGGTTCTGAGTTGGATGAAATTTGATCAGTCGCAGCACCAGTTGCTACACTCTCTGGTAAAGTAGCCTGGAAGTCGAGAAAATTTGCGCATTTATGGCTGTTTTGAGGTGGCGATTGCTGGACACGGTCAGAATTTCAAAGACATCCAATCTCCATCGGTAACTCGCTGCATCGCCGCAGCCTTTTTGCTTGGCATGTTGGATGGCTCAAGCCACAGCCCCGACAGCATCCCAGCATCAGTCCTCTCTATCTGTGCCATGCTTAGTGGTGGCTGATCACCCTCAAGCTCCGAAGGAAGGTTTTTTTAGAGGGATTAATTCACCATGAGTTACCCGGGCACTTCCGTCGCGTCACGGCCTTCACCACAACCATAACCAGAAGGGGTTCATGGCCATGAGTAATCACCGAATGTGCAATGTTGTTTGTGAACCACGAGGCTTTTCAACCATCAATCTATATCAAGCTGCTCAGAGTTCTTGCCCCCGGTGCTCCAGGTCGCGTACCAAATTCTTCGTCGAGGTTCTTGAGAGACGCTCGACCAATTGATCCTGCAGATTGATTTGCAGTGGAACAGCTGGATGAAATGTCAATATAGCCTAGCGGCCTAGCCATTAATTCATGGTTGTGCTTGATCAATGATGGGTATGATTAAGTTATGATCGGTTGTGTTCAATGAAAAATACTTCGAACAACTCAACTATACGTTTTACCTGAAGTCCGTGCATGAACGTGCCCGCTGTGTTGAAGAGATTTGAATCAGAATGTATGGCTCCAATCATTTGAGAGCCCTCTCACTCAGACAGCCTCTTGATACGAAAATACGAAACCTTCAGATTGCCCAAATAGCACCATGTCTGGGACAATGATGAGTACCGCACCAGGATTGGACAGAGCTGTCATTGAGAAAAGACGGGATGTGAACACAAAATCCTAGTCAAATGATAATGAAGCATGCAGGTTTTATAAGCTTCATTGTAAGCCATTACAATCCCGTACAATCCATTATTGTCCATGATCATCCATTACCCTTTACTACATTTTACTTCCATCCATGTCAACAAACCTGTACGATGTATTGCTTAAGAAGGTTGCACTCGTTTTGGTTGTTTTTGGAGCGCTGTGAAGCTCGATCACTGCGTGGAATCATTCCTGCACGCGCCACGACTCAAGTGGCACCGATCAAAGTTGATCGTGAGTAATTCCAGAGCTGCACGCATCACAGGCAAGAGCACTTTGTTCAGCAGCAAGAGTTATAAAGGTGATATACCAAGTATAATGTCGATAGTGGCTGGTCATGGATAGAGAGGAGATGATAGCCAAAAATCATCAAATCCGTGTGGGCTTGACACTGTTCCTGAGACCAGATGGGCCATCCAGCAGTTGTTTATCAGCTGAGTAGTTTCTGGGATTGCTGGGCTGCTGGGCTGAGATTATAGCACCAGCCGAAGTGCGGATATCAAGGACTATCATACTGTTTCGGCGGGTTATAACCACCAACCAGCTATATTAATATATGATGTAGATTTTTCCAAGTTGGTCATACTACCTCCTGGGATTTCTTTAAAACTCTATGGAAGTACCTGTTCACCAGCCGAACCACTCAAGAGCTGTGTGCATTTGCGTGCTGCATGGAGGCCCAGTGATCCACTGCGGCATCCATTTTGACCGGCATGGTGACTCAACCATGCTGCCTAGCTAGGGCAATGATTTTCGCTCCCACGGCCCCAAGGGCAGTGCTTGTTGCCGCTCTCAGACCCAGAAGCAGCACCCCCAAAGCAGTATGCTGGCCAGACCGCTGAGCCGGAAAGCTGATGGATGCTCTGGAACTGCCTGTTCTTGTTGGGCAAGATTCTATCAACTTATTTGCTTGGTGGCTTCAGAGGTTTGTTGTTTCTTCCCAGTATTCGGGATGGTTGGTTGGCTGACTCATACTGTTCAGAAGGGTTGAAGCTAGTTGAAACCACCAACCCTTCTATCGTTCGGGCGTGCACCGGACCGATTTAAGTTGTCACTGATTGAGTTATCCGCATCATGTCCTTCGGAACGGATATCTGAAGACGATACTGCAGAGGTTAATTGATGGGAGGTAATTTTTGAAGGTACACCACAATATTTCCAAAAACTGGGGTTCCCTCCACATACCGTTGTTTCACTGCTGTATTTGGTCTTTGATGAATGGTTGCAAAGCTGTGCTGAGTAGTGGTAAGTGGTTTCCCTGAGAAGAACACATCATTTGGGACCGGAAAAAGATTGCAACCTCCTGCGACTTGGCTCCGAACTTCAGCTTTTCCCATTTAGAAAATCTTCGACTTTCTCACTGCTTCGCTGATCTTGACATCATGGCTTCCGAGCAGGCGGCAGCCATCAGCAGCACTTGAGGAATGCTGGGATTGGCCACAACTCCAATAACTTCCCGTGGTAGTTGGATGCGCCGTGTTATACCTGTGTGGTAAAAATTTGGTACCCGCATGATTGCGAGCACAGCGAAGAAGAACATGGTTACTCTTTGGCAAACTTGGAAAATCCTAGAAGTTGAACGATTATCATTTTCAGAAGGTAAAACCAGCTGTAAATTGTATTTTCCACTTCCAAGTTAGTGTACTATAGAGAGTATAGTATGGGGTTACCTTGCTTATTTGAATTTATCAGTGACCAGAGTTTCTTTACGGACAATCCTACGGAAGCCTAGTTTAGATGCAAGAAATCTGGCTTACTGCCAAGGAAGGTTGAAACCTGACATTTGAAAAGGCAGAAGACCACTTGACAACGGGTCTAGGATTTCTTCCATCAAAAACAGCTGCGGCAAGTGGATTGTCTATAAGTTTGATATGCTTCTGATAGTTTGTGTTTTCATCAAGAGTATTTATATCAGATCCATTTCTATATACCCCCGGCATTCGGGAGAATTCACCAGCTATTCAAGCCAAACTAGAGCTGGTTTATTATCGTAGTATGGATCTACCATTAACATGTATCAACCATCGTCATCATGAATAGCACATGATGAGGGCTTCTCACCACCAATACCACGTGTTGTGGGATAGCTGCTGAATCCGTAAATGCAAACGGGCAAACCGACAGGTCCTTGCCATGGAGGAGGTGGCCAAGCACAACACCAAGGACTGAAGAAACACACCAGTGGTGGTTTCATTTGTGATCTGATAAGTCTCTTGGTTGTTTTTTTGTGCTTCTTCAATCGGCAGTAGCAAAACCAATCACACACCACCAATAATATTTGCTTGATTTGTACGAACCAGCCAACAAGCGCAGAACCTCGAGAGCCTTGGCAAAGCAAGTGGATGAGTCTTTTCCTATGTAGTGGTTTCTCAATAGAGAATCCCAAAATAGATGGCTTACTAGTAAAAATGAATGATTTGGGGTGTCCCCTACTTCGAGAAACACCAAGATCTTGACCTATTTCGCGGGCTGCAGTTCTGGAAAATTGGACCCAGCACCTCGATGTATTCTGCCTCCAAGATTTGCCGAAAGAAATTAGCTGCAGTCTCGGTGGTCCCCAAAAGTTGTGAATATGCTTGGCTAGTTGAAGTTGGTTTCTAGCATGTTTTTTTCCCCATTTTTGGGATGGTTTACAAGTTTTTTTAATTTTTTTTGGGACGGTTGATTGATTGGTTGGTTGGTTGGTTCAAACAAAAATCTAAGGGGTTGAACCACCAACCAGTTGTGAATAGGCTTCGGACTAGTGAACTTACAGTGCTTGACAACCGAAAACGCACCTCCGGGGTGTGCTCTCATGGCCAGGAGGATTGCTGGGTGGTGCTGTACGGCAAGGTGGGGCACATCCAGCAAGGGTTTTGACCGAAAGATGAACGCCCTTGCTGGTGAGATGGATCGCCGCCTTTTTTGGCGCGTTTCTTGCGCTTGGTCGATCCCATAAAAGACCTTTGTTGATAATTGATGCGTTCAGTTCTCAGCTGGGTTTCCAGGCTTCACAGAAACTGGAGCGGTTACATCCTAAGAGCAGTCTGAATTATACAATTTGATTAGAGTATGGTGTTGAAATCTTCAGAAAATAGTGAAAACTTAAAGTGCTACTTGTAGCAATTGGCTAATCCTGAAAGTGACTGATATTCTCTACAGAGTTGGCAGATCTTTGTCCAAGAGCAACAACAAAATCAATAGACAACAACACTATCCATTTCACAACAAGAATAGCAAAACTCATCAACAACAAGAACAACAGCGGGAAAAACAAAGAGCAAGAAGAGCAGCAACTGCAGCAACAACAAGAACAGCAACATCCGGAAAAATGGCAACAACAGAAACAGCAGCAACAATGACAGCAAAAAGCCAGAAGTGACATACAAGAAGAAACAAGGCAACAACAGGGGTGACGGCAAAAACCATAGCGAGGACAATAACAACAACACCAACAACAATGTTCTGGGTATGCCAAGTTGAACAACAAATTCATTGCCAGATTGATGCCAACAATGTTTGGGTATGCGTAAATCGTACCTTTATCTTTCTTGGGGGGGTGGTCATCCAAGTTGACACCGAGGCTTACGACTTGACCAAGTTTGCCAAGGTGCACCCAGGTGCCAGGGTGAGTGGATACGAAAAGGGCGAATGGTTGGTTTGGGATCCGAGATACTCCTAGATGCATGGGACACACTTGGATATATACATTGATAATACATTTATGATTATATACATGTTTAAGAGATACAGTATGAATAAATATACACACATGTATTTTACTGATACTTTTCTCAATATTGCTTCTTAGTAGACAGCTCGTCGGACCATTGTGAAGGAGTATCCTTTCGCTCAGTACTATAGTGAGATTTGGGATTGCCAGATATAGTTCATGTGTGCTTACAAAGAACATCAATGATACAGCCGTCGTTTTTGACCCTTGTGAGATTTCACCATGACCTCATGGTTTTTGGACGTTGAACCCATTGCGTTGTACATGTCACTGCTTTTTGGTGTTGGATACAACTTGCTTGCCACCATGTCAATTGGGGGATGGGGTTACGAAGGCCCAACTGTTGGTTGGTAACGTTGTTTCCAATGTCCCTGTCCATGTGCACACTTATAGCCAGCGCAAGAGGTGGTTGGTGTAGATACCCAACTTGCAGTTGCGGTTATAACTGGGATCAAAGCATGGTCATAAACCCTATAGCTGAAGTCACCTCAACAAAACCATGGTGGATGTTACCAGTCACAATCCCTGGACATGGCACATCGAGGCGGCGCCAAGCTCATCACTGATGCCGCTGGCATGGATGCCACCGCTCTCTTCGATCCTATCCACCCCAAGGCCTGCGGTCCGATTGCCGATGGTTGGACGTTGGGCCTAGGAACAAGTAGGGTGGGTGAGTGGGTGGGTTGGTTGGGTGGGTGGGTGGGTGGCTGGTGGGTTGGTGCGTTGGTCGGTTGGGGGGTGGCTGGTTGCCCGATGATTAC
>VSDK01025782.1:525519-531153 GCA_009767595.1 Symbiodinium kawagutii | reverse complement strand
GGTTGGCTGGTTGGTTGGTTGGTTGGTTGGTTGGCTGGTTGGTGGGTGGGTGAGTGGGTGGGTTGGTTGGGTGGGTGGGTGGGTGGCTGGTGGGTTGGTGCGTTGGTCGGTTGGGTGGTGGCTGGCTGATGGCCCGATGATTACCATAAGTATTGTGTACCATAAGTAAACACTATGAGGCAGGATTCACCAGTGTCAACACAAGTGGGTGTTTCTCAAAATATAGGCATCCCCAGTTCTCATCCAGTAGAAACCATTTATAGTAATAAAGCAACCATTTTGGAGGCTCCCTATGGCTTGAGAAACCACCAAGTTGGGGACATGGTAGAGCATCTATATGCACAACACCCTGTTGAAGGAAGGGCAATGCGGGGCATGTTATTCAAGATGCTCTCCATCCAGAAAGCGAAGATTGCACGGGAACTGTGATGACGAGCTTGAAGTTGGATGAGGAGGATGAGAAGGATGGTCATTTTGGATGATCACCATGATGCCATTGATGACGGGGATATACAAGGATAGTGATGAGGATGGTGAGGAGGATGCTGCTGATGATACTGCCATCGTTGTGGTGGCTCCAGTGTTTGGATCTACTTCAGTGAAGCCACTCAACCTGAATGCACAACGAGTCTGAAGCCCGCTGCTTGATGAATCAGCAGATGCTAGTTGTCAGGTCTCCATCATGGCAGGTAGTTCACAGCTGGAACATCTACAATGATGCAAACACCATCATCCCCAATTATACCGGCAACTACCATAGTGGATCATGATCATCCAAAATGATGATCATCCATGATATCTCATCATGATGATCATCCATGATGCCTGTTGGATATCTCATCTACAATGATGAGAAGAAGAAGAACAGGAACAAGAACCAACTGGGCACTGATCCCAGGCACCCAGCCAGCCAAGCCATCGCAACAGGACATCATGGACAAGCTGCTGAAGCCTTCCTTGACCATGGGCGTGGGATCCTCGTTGGAACCTGCTTTGTTGAAGAGAGAGAGCCAGACATTTCGGCGAGCCGTGGTTGATAGTTCTGGGGCCGCCTGATTTTTGAATTGTAGCATGTGCATCTGCATTTTTGTTGCACAGGTGTTATTGCAAATGGACCAAACTGTTTGTATTTGAAGGTCAATATCATATGCGGTTGTGGCCAAACTGAAATACAGCAATTTCTACAGCATGTTTCATAGGGTGGCTCTCAGGTACTTTCTGTTCGCCCCAAGCAACCCACTTCATACACCCTAAGAATGCTGACAAATGTTGACACTTCGACATTCCAAGCAATCCAGTTCATACACCCTGGAAAATCCGATAGAATTGATGTTTCCTACAACCCTGTGGCATTTCATACCCCTGCATGGATTGCCCCGACAGTGTGCTTAGTAAGGTCGTGGATGTTGCCACCATCAAACCGGAGCATGTGGCCAAGGCTCCTGAGGCCCAAGTCGGTGAGGGTTGTTGGTGGGTTGGTTGGTCAAGTTGGTTGGTTGATGTGTTTGTTGATATGGTGGTTTCTCAAAATAGGGGACCCCAAAATTTGATGTTTTGTAACTATAAATGATTACTATTTGATAATTTAGGGGTACTCCTATTTTGAGAAACCCCCATATGTTCAGTTGGTTTTGGTTGATGGCCATTGTAGGTGGATGGCCTTGATTGGTTGACGGCCTTGACTGGTTGGTTGGTTGATCGTTTCCGGCTGATGGTTCGATTGACATGTCTATTTTCGCACATGTATCAGCAAATGGTTGGTTGGTTGACTGGCACATGTTTTTCATAGGGGTTGAAACCAGCAGCCAGGTTGGTGGCCCTGGTTGGTTGAAGTTGGTTGATGTGTTGGTTGATATGGCTGAGCTTTCCAGGATCAACCCCTGGATGAGACCCCGAAAATCTGAAGACTTTGCCGTTGATTGGGAGCGATCTGGGGCCAGGGGCATCCATACAACACTGTGAAAGGGGGAGCTAGGGAGCTATGTTTTTAGAATGGGGGGTGGCCTCAAATCATCCGTGATAATAATTATTTTGTAAGCCAACATTTTTTTTGGCCCCATATTTTGAGAAACACCCAAATTGACTGTTGACAATTCCACAACCTACCCTAATTGGAAGATGAGATGATACGTTCCATGGTAGTTGGTTCGGATCTTTGAGTTGATTGCAATCATCAACGACTTGTGCTGATCAGCAACAAACAACAACTGGCTTGCAAGTTTCGTTTAGATTTAAATCCACAAGCTGCAGAGACAAATTGCGGTTCTCAAAATAGGATTACCCCCAAATCATCCAAAAGTAGTCATTTACAATAATAAGCCAACCTTTTTTGGGGTTCCCAATTTTCAGAAACCACCAAATGAACCAGACTTTGAAGCTGGTCAATCATAACAGGGAGCACTGCTTGGGAGGCGATCCAGCCTTTAGCAGCCATGGGCAACCTCCGAATCTCCCACGTCAAAGGCACACAAACCCGCGCCAAAGAAGAAGGCCGTTTGGACCTCGGCCGTGATCCTATCCTCACAGCTCTGCCATGCATCCAGCTGGCGATGCCCAAGTGATGGTGGCAATGGTACCATGGAGCATCTAAGCTCCAGGTCAACCACAAAACTGCTAGACTCGACTAGTTTGTGGTTTGTTTCAAATAAATTGTTTTTCAGATACGTAAAAAAAAACCTTTTTAAAGATCTATATTTCACTTTCCCTAGTAGTATATATATGGGATGGTTCGTTGATTGGCCCATTTTTTTGAGACGGCGAAGCTTCCCACCAACCCGTACTTCAAGCTGCATCAGCCCAAGGTGACTTCCGGTGATGCCACGGAAGAGGCGGTGGAAGAGTTCAAGAAGCCCCCACTGGCAGTGCCTTCGATCGGTGTTGGATCCTGTGGCAAGTTGAACTGGGACCTTATGGTGGTTTCTTAAAATAGGGGACCCAAAAAATGATTAGTTTATTACTATAAATGACTACTAATGGATGATTGGGGGGTACCCCTATTCTGAGAAACACCCTTATGATTAGTAAAAGCACACAAAACTCCAGCTTTTTGATGTGATTTTGTTACGTTGGATAGATGGCTGCGCGTCAAAACCCTTTATGCCTAAGGAACAATCCCCTAAATGACCACACTACTCTTTGCATATCTTTGTTCGGATGTTCACCTTTGTTGGTCGGACAAGATCGACTCATAGCCCACAGCCACATGTTCATGGTTCATAGATATGCTGGTTTCTCAAAAAAGGGGACCGTAGGGGACCCTAAACATGGTTGATTTATTACTATATGAATGATTACTCTCAGATGATTTGGGGGTATGAATGATTACTATGATATGAATGATTACTATGAATGATTGCTATGAATGATTGCTATGAATGATTACTATGAATAATTATTTTAAGATGATCGGAGGGTATCCCTGTTTTGAGAACCAATGGTTTTGGGGCAAGAATGATTACTGTGATTATACTGTTTAAGATGATTTTGAGAAATACCCATATTATTATGAATGATTGCTATGAATATTTTTGATGTCAATGATTACTATGAATCATTAAACACCCAAAAATATGTTCACTTTCGTTGTGAATTGGGCCCAGCAGATCCCAATCTGTGCGAACCGCCTGGTTCGTAGTTCACCCCGCGTGGGGTGCACCTGCTGCACCTCCTCCGCGCCCCGTGGTGCCGCTCCAAGGCCATGCTGAACAGCTTCGACTTCGAATCCGTGGCCCGGGAGGCGAGTCACGAACTGCGCCACGGTGAAATGCGGTCGTTTCTACCATAGGGGACCCACCAAATCATCCAGCTTATATCAGTTGATCAACCTTTTTTTTAGTAGTAAACCAACCAGTCATGGGGGTAAGCTGCCGTTATCATCCAGTTTATTAATTATATTCATAGTAGTTAAACCGTAATAGACCAAGCCTTTTAGATCTTTAGAAGGTCCCGTGTTTGAAAAAAAACACCACATGGATTAAAGCACCCTGGTCGATGATGGTGTGTTTTCGTGGTGACGATTACTGATTGATTAGTGATGGTTAATCAGTGGTGAATATGATAATATGATGTTCATGATGAACCAGTGGTTAATGAAGGTTGGTACTCCCGAGTGATTAATGATCGTGAATCAACTGTTTTAGGTTTGTGATGTTTAAAAGCGGTTACTTGCGGTTAATCAGGGTTGATGCTAGTAGTCAATGATGGCTAATCGCAAACGATCCTTCGTGCATGTCGATCGCATTTGATGATCAAGAAGGGTAGATGATTCTCCGTTGCTTTATTGTTATGATTCTCGCAGAATGGTCAATCAGACTGGAATATATGGGAGTTTCTCAAAATAGGAGTACCCCAACATGGCTGTTTTTTGCCATAGATTCTTATATAATGTTGGATGATTTTGGGGTACTCCTGCTTGAAGTCACCCCCCAGATATAGCAGTAAAGCAAACACTGACAGTGGCTCAAGTCATCAAATGGCTCCATCCACGGCAACAGCCAATCGCAACATTTGCCAACAAGATCGCCAACAACGATATCAAGAACAACAATGTCAACAACAATCATCACCACAAGCACCAAGCATCATCATCAGCTACCAACCATCACCATAACATACCATAAGCCATAAGCACCCTTCAACCACACCCATAACCACCACCACCCCAACCTTAAACCACGTTCGTCACCAGCGTCACCAGAAACCGACCCCACCGCAGTCCCAGCGTCCGTGGAACGCAGGTCATGGAGCCACAGGCCTGGGGCTACTACTCCAGTGGAGGCGCTTCGCAGATTTCAACAGCTGTGCCGATGAAAGATCGCCTGCAGAAAGGTACCATGCCTTAGAAAAAAAATATGGCTATGGGTCAATATTAACCAACCAACTAATGGAGGATTTACCAACAATAAATAAGGGAAAACAAAGGTTAATGATGGGGAACCAGGGGTACCATGCAAGATATGGTGGTTTCTCAAGCCATAGAGGTACCCCCAAATCATCCATTAGTAGTCATTAATAGTAATAAACCAGCCAGTTTTGGGGCTCCCTATTCTGAGAAACCACCATATAAAGCTTTGGAAAAAACATATGCTTTGGATTTGTATCAAACAAATGTTTTTGGAAATGAGGAGGATATAAAGCAGATAATTTTGTTTTCGAGAAACGGTTTTCCTTGAATTTTGAGCAGTAACACATTTTCCTGATTTCAAAAAGGACGTTTCACAATGAAGAGAAAGAAGAGGCTGAGGAGCGCTGCCATTGCAAATTTCCTATCCGGAGCCTTGCAGATACAATGGGACTGAGGATTTTGTTCCAGTCTCTGTCTGCAATCAAAAAAGAGTGCATTGTTGATCACATGGCCCAGTCCTACATGACTTCTTTGCCACAGAGTATCATCGTCTACCCCTGGTCACTCCTGAAAGATCTGGCAAAGTGTATATTGGAATTTGGAATTTGTTTAACAGCTTTGAACAGTTGATTTTCAGTATATTAAATACTTTAACAGTTGATTTTCAGTATATTGGAATTTGGAATTTGGAATTTGTTTAACAGTTGATGACATAGCTTTACCGACTTTACCTACGACATATTCCGCAATCCCATTAAAGGGGTGTCTTGAATGGCAGATGGAGTCACCAT
>VSDK01025782.1:518019-520519 GCA_009767595.1 Symbiodinium kawagutii | reverse complement strand
ATGGTTTTGATGTTGTATGCATAGTTGTTTTTACTTATACATTGTTGGCATGACATAGTTTCAGTAGAAAGCAAGTGATAGCTGTTTAGAGTGGATAAGTTCTTTCCCCCAACCTGCCACTTTATACTAAGACTGGTTTATAGCAAAAATAAGTTCCTTTGAGGAGTTAAAACTAAGCCAAAGAGACGAAGGGATAGAACTGATGTTAACAATTGTAGAAGTTGTGTTTTGGGTGTTTGTCTTTTCTTTGATTGCTGAACTTATTTTGTTGGCACTTGACATAGATTATTACGAACGACATTTCATGGAATCCCTATGAATAAGCTCAGGCTTCCAACAATGATATCAATTATTTATATAATTCAGCAGTTCGCCCTGTCCCCATAACTGTCACTGGTGTTCAACAAGACGACTGCATCCCTTGCCAGGCAGCCAAGAAGGCTGGCGTGCCGTACATGCTGCCAACTTTGAGCTCCTACACCTTGGACGAGATGTTGGCTGCCCGTTCTCCAGACCAGGTGGTGTTCTCTCAGCTGTACGTGAACCCTGAGAGGTCTCGCTCTGAGGAGTACGTTGCCAAGTTGGAGAAGGCTGGTGTCCAGGCACTCTTTGTGACAGTGGATGCCCCTCAGCTGGGACGTCGTGAGAAGGACATGCGCAACAAATTCACCCAGCAGGGATCCGATGTGCAGGGTGATGATGAGGATGAAGGTGCAGTGGACCGTTCCCAGGGTGCCACTCGTGCCATCAGCAGCTACATTGATCCTGGCCTCAACTGGGCAGATGTGCCATGGCTCAAGAAGATCACCTCCATGAAGGTTCTGCTGAAGGGTGTGCAGTGCGGAGAGGATGCCGTGGAGGCATTCAAGGCTGGCTTGTCTGGCTGCGTGCTGTCCAACCACGGTGGACGTCAGCTCGACACCTGCCGTCCTGGCATCGAGGTCTTGCCTGAGGTTATGGAGGCCTTGAAGGAGGCAGGCGCCACTAAGGAGAACTTTGCCGTTTTCATCGATGGAGGTGTCCGCCGTGGTGGCGACATTTTCAAGGCAGTTGCCTTGGGTGCCCAGGCATGCGGTGTCGGCCGTCCAGTCCTCTACTCCCTGGCCTCCTACGGCCAGAACGGCATTGTGCGCATGGTCCACATGTTGCAGGATGAGTTGCAGATGGTGATGCGTTTGGCCGGCACACCGTACATCCCATCCATCACTGAGAAGCACGTTATCACCACCAACCTGGCTGACCACATCGTGCCTCTCCCAGTGGACAACCTTACCATGAAGACCTACCAGGGCTTGGAGCCAGCAGCCAAGCTCTAAGTTCAACGCAGATGAAGGCTGGGCTGGGCTGGGCTGGATTGACTTTTGTTGGCTCATAATGGCTCACACTCATGCATATGATTCATATACAGCCAGTGTTCCAATGTGTAGATAGTAGAGAGGTGGTTTGATTTGATTAGACATTGACATAGCTTAGTATGGACAGATTTGCATAAATAGTTTCGGTGGATTCAACCAAACTTGCCAACGTGGCAGCGCAGCTTTGCGTCAAGCATGTGCCAGCGAAAGGCCAGATATGGGAGTCACCCCCGCCCATGCTTTGTTGACAAAGAGGAATTAATGACGAAAAAGCCATTGTTGATGATTTGTTTGGTTAACCACACGGAGAACCATCATTGTCGTTGACTACCCAATAACTGGCCATTTATTCACCATCAGCCCATTTGGTTCATCAGATTGGTTTAGTAGTTTAGTCATCTGGTTGGTGGTTTCAATTTTTTTTATTTTCCCAGTAGCTGTTAACAAATGGTTGGGTTGGCTAATATTTTTCATAGGTTAACATATTAACTATTGGTTAACAGCTACTGGATGGCTGTTTTTTCATGGGTTAACTACTGGTTGGCTCATATTTTTCGTAGGGGTGGTTCAACCACCAACCAGTCGTCCATCATCCATCGAACCATTGTCATCCAACTCATTCACCATGAAAAAACAGCTGTCGTTAGTTTAGATTAATGAATCAGTTGTTTTTCCTTTCATTAGCTGGCTGGTGGTTTGGAGGGAGCTAAGGAGCCAGGGGTATCCTTATGGCCCTTTAAAGGAGGAGCTAAGGAGCTACAAGAAGTGGTGAAACCAGATGGTAGTTAGTTTATATTAGTCAAAAATGATATTAGTTTACATTAATTTAACATTCCTTTCTAGCCTGTCTTTTGTGACTTCATCATGGGTCTGAGACTACAGGCTTACCAAATATGTTTGCGTGGGTGCCATGGGGGGTTCTGAGTTGGATGAAATTTGATCAGTCGCAGCACCAGTTGCTACACTCTCTGGTAAAGTAGCCTGGAAGTCGAGAAAATTTGCGCATTTATGGCTGTTTTGAGGTGGCGATTGCTGGACACGGTCAGAATTTCAAAGACATCCAATCTCCATCGGTAACTCGCTGCATCGCCGCAGCCTTTTTGCTTGGCATGTTGGATGGCTCAAGCCACAGCCCCGACAGCTAC
>VSDK01025782.1:495206-517549 GCA_009767595.1 Symbiodinium kawagutii | reverse complement strand
CTGCATCCCTTGCCAGGCAGCCAAGAAGGCTGGCGTGCCGTACATGCTGCCAACTTTGAGCTCCTACACCTTGGACGAGATGTTGGCTGCCCGTTCTCCAGACCAGGTGGTGTTCTCTCAGCTGTACGTGAACCCTGAGAGGTCTCGCTCTGAGGAGTACGTTGCCAAGTTGGAGAAGGCTGGTGTCCAGGCACTCTTTGTGACAGTGGATGCCCCTCAGCTGGGACGTCGTGAGAAGGACATGCGCAACAAATTCACCCAGCAGGGATCCGATGTGCAGGGTGATGATGAGGATGAAGGTGCAGTGGACCGTTCCCAGGGTGCCACTCGTGCCATCAGCAGCTACATTGATCCTGGCCTCAACTGGGCAGATGTGCCATGGCTCAAGAAGATCACCTCCATGAAGGTTCTGCTGAAGGGTGTGCAGTGCGGAGAGGATGCCGTGGAGGCATTCAAGGCCGGCTTGTCTGGCTGCGTGCTGTCCAACCACGGTGGACGTCAGCTCGACACCTGCCGTCCTGGCATCGAGGTCTTGCCTGAGGTTATGGAGGCCTTGAAGGAGGCAGGCGCCACTAAGGAGAACTTTGCCGTTTTCATCGATGGAGGTGTCCGCCGTGGTGGCGACATTTTCAAGGCAGTTGCCTTGGGTGCCCAGGCATGCGGTGTCGGCCGTCCAGTCCTCTACTCCCTGGCCTCCTACGGCCAGAACGGCATTGTGCGCATGGTCCACATGTTGCAGGATGAGTTGCAGATGGTGATGCGTTTGGCCGGCACACCGGACATCCCATCCATCACTGAGAAGCACGTTATCACCACCAACCTGGCTGACCACATCGTGCCTCTCCCAGTGGACAACCTTACCATGAAGACCTACCAGGGCTTGGAGCCAGCAGCCAAGCTCTAAGTTCAACGCAGATGAAGGCAGGGCAAGGGTCGGATATAGCTGGCAGGGGTTGGCTCCAGGATGAGTCCATACTGTGCATGTATCAGATTGTACAAGTTTCAATCAGTTATTGCAATATGGCTATGGGTCAATGTTAATCAACCAATAATAATGGATAATAACCAACAATAATAAGGAAAACAATGGCTAATGATGGGGGCACCAGGGGTACAGGGTTTTGACCCACTGCCATATTGTCTGAAACTGAATCCTCTGTAAGCAAGATTCCTTTTGTACACGACGTGAAGCTTGGAAAGCTACATCAATTGCGGTAGAATTTGCGCGAAGTGATTTGGGGACGGTTCGTACTCTTGTTGCTGCTTATGAATCAGTTTTGTTGTGTTCAGTGTTTATTCAGTTCTTTTCGGGCGAGTTCACCCTGATAACACTGCGGGTGTCTCCAAGAATGGATTCAGTGAACATCCCTCAGGCCTGGGACGCATACTAGGCGGAATGCTCCACCTTTGTTACACAAGATACGCCATCAGCTGTCATGCTACAGCCACATGAGTGTTTCTCCGAATAGGGGACCCGTAAATCATCTAATATTTTTCATTCATGATTCATAATAGCAATCAAATGCAATAAATCAACCAATTTGGGGGTTCCCCTATTTTGAGAAATGCTCATATGAATTCATACTTTTCTGCTATTTGTTGCTCAAGTCAAAGCACTCTTCCGAGTTGCAAGCTTCCCAACAGCCGAACTTCATGGAGTATTCACCATCAACCATCATGAACTGATGAACTTTGCTTGACTTGTTTTATTTTCCCCCTAGAAATTATTAACAACTGGTTGGTTGACTAATATTTTTCATATGGGTTGAAACCACCAACCAGTCAACCATCAATTTGGACCCCCGTCGCTCCAGGTCGCCTTCTTTACCCATTTTTTCGTCGGGCGCCAGGGCGCGCAAGCGACCCAACTTAAGCTTCCATGATCTCACAGATTGGTTTGCGGTCATGATCATGGTGAATCTATGAATCATCTGTGAAAATTCATGGTGAATCTGTTTGAACAATTTGAAACATCTATAATCTATCAACACAACAATGGAGACAACTTCATTATATGATGGTTTTGGTTCAATGTTTCAACTGCTGAAAAGGATCAGACATCATAGTTATGAATTCTAGTGCCTTAGTTTTAATTATTGTCCTTTCATGAAGTCAATATGATGCCTGTTTTGAAGGATTGGACTCGTCTTGAAGAATAACATGTAGCCGCAGTCGTTCGAAACGATCCGAGTGGTTGTTTCCATACAGTAGAGAGCTGCGGCTCAAATTAAAGAGATTCAGGCGAGCCACACAAACTCCCGGTGCATGCAAGTAGTCCAAACCTATCCGCCCAGATGAGGGCAGATCAATGAATCCAAGTTTTTTTGAACCATAGTCAACCAACATTTGAAATTGAACCGGGGTTCGAGGTATGAATTTACTGCTCGCAAAATGTGGCCATGTCACAGTCAAGTGTCTTTGTACATCCTTTATCATTCAACATCATAAGCATCATCGAACATCATGAAACTAATCATGGCTGAATGGTGGTTCCGTATAGATCATCCACCTACATTTATCCATTCAGCCATGGTATACCAGCCATTGAATATCGAATGGCGTTGGCCATAGCTATACCATTTGCGATCCACTCATGGCGTCCCAAATTTCATTGTTACCAGCGAAGTGCGGACGAACTCAGGGTGACCATCATGAATCAATTATGAGCTGACCATCAAGCGATCGGATCGACCAGCGCTTCGAAAATCCGTCGTTTGTACATGATGTATATATGACTATGGGTCCATATCAACGAACCAACTTATGGGTCCATAGTAACTAACTTGACCCATAGCCATATGTATCTATTGAACATGGATATGTTTAGATTCCAAGTGTTCGTTTACCATAGAATTCAACCATTGGAGTAAAAGATATATACCTATTGCACATTGATGATTTTCGCTTCCTTCAGTTGGTTTACACACATGATATAGATAAAGCAGTATAAAACACATACATCCACATCCGAGGGTCTAAGCTACTATCATGCTAAGAGTGATGACTGGTTTTGCTACTTTACTGCGTGGGATCATTCCTCCACGTGCCACGAGTAAAGTGGCATCGATCAAAGCTGATCGTGAGTGAATTGCACGCACCACAGGGAAAATGATCAAAACACGAAAGAAACTATGGGAAATCTGTTCATCAGTAGAGCCAACTTTGAAGTTCAGCTGCATTTACGTGCTGCGTGTAGAAGGGACGGCATGGCGTGTGGCCATGCTGCCCTCGAAATTCATGATTTTTGCTTCCACGGCCCCAAGGGCATTGCTTTATTGCAGCTTTGAGCTCTCAGATCTAGACGCAGCACCCCCCAAAGCAGAGTGCTGGCGGCCAGATCTTTGGGCTGGAAACCCGCTGGCAACAGCCGATGAGTGGCGAAACCGAAGCTGCGGTTCGGAAGGAGTTCTCAAGCTTTATCGTTGGTTGACAATTTTTTTCCCGTCGTGGAAAGAGAAACCTTTACGAAACATGTAGTAGACCAATTAACAAGGGATTTTGGGCGCTCATTTCAGCCAACAGTCGTTTTCAACATGACAATATGAACTCCTATAAGCTTCAAGGTGCCTCCTTACCCCTGGTATTCCCCACCACGTAGTCAACTCTATGGTGAGCTCGCCTCGCCGTTTATCCCTAGGCTTCAGTTTACCTTATCCAACGATAAAAGCTCATGCATTTTCTGGGGTGCTTCAGAACTAAAACCGAAGTGATGGTAGATTTAGGTAGATTGACAGCATAGTGATTCTCAATAAACACTATTGGTGCCTGGTTGGTTGACTAACGCTGGTCAACGACCACTCTGCGTTTGCTGACTTGGACATATGCATACATTTTCCGGACTAAGAGATAACCTTGGTTGATTCAGACTGGCTTAATCCTGATCAGGAATGTTTTATGGCTATTTGTTGTTGATGAAGCTTACAGATACAGTACTACAGTACTAATAGGTGGACAACAAAAGTCTAAACCCAACCCAAGGAAGAGCACCCCAAATCTCACTGCTAAAACTGAGTTGCTGACACTTCGGGTTTGTTTTTTTGGTTGTGCCAAGCCTCTTCAAGCACTTCAACACTGAAATTTGTGGGAGCCAGGAGGTTAGTTGTTATGGCGAGGGTTTGATTTCAGCATCCACCCAAGGTCAACAAAGGTTCCCAGAGCCAGGGCTTCGAATGGTTCAAAATTACGGAGACTTCCTGCAGCTCCAACATCGCCTGGGTTCACCCACTGGTGGTTTCTCATTTCATACCCGTAACCCCCCAGTTATCATCCAACGTTAGTCATTTAATTTATATATAGCAATAAAGCAACCATAACTTTGGGGGTCCCCAAACTGACTTGAGAAAGCTTCCACTGCTGTATGATCTTGACCTCGCAACGCCTTTGGCTCAGCTTAAGCTTTTTCCCGTTTTAATTTTTCCTGCGTTGCTGATCCTCATCGACATCGTCATGGCTTCCGATAAGGCCGAACCAGCTGATTGGAAAGAAGTGTAAGCAGTAGGGAAGAACATTTGTCGTTGAAGCAGTGGTATGGGTATGTTTGGGGTTGCCATGGGTTACCACGGGCTTGCCGTTGGTTACCTTGCTTATTAGGAACCTGCATAGTATCATGGGGAATCCTACCAAGCCTACTTTTGATGGAAGAATTTGGCGAACGACCTGTACCTGGGATGGTTGACCCTCAGCTGGAGTATCTTGGATCTCTTCCATCAACATCAAGCAGCTGTGAGTGTTTTTTACCGCTCGTATTATTCTTCCATATTCAATGGTATTAAGCATCATCATCCACATCATCATCACCACCACCACCACCACCATCATCATCACCATCATCATCATCATTATCATCATCATCATCATCATCATCATCATCATCATCATCATCATCATCATCATCCTCATCATCCTCATCATCCTCATCATCCTCATCATCATCATCATCACCACCATCATCATCATCATCATCATCATCCTCATCATCCTCATCATCCTCATCATCCTCATCATCATCATCATCACCACCATCATCATCATCATCACCACCATCATCATCATCATCATCATCATCATCATCATCATCATCATCATCATCATCCTCATCATCCTCATCATCCTCATCATCCTCATCATCATCATCATCACCACCATCATCATCATCATCATCATCATCATCATCATCATCATCATCATCCTCATCATCCTCATCATCCTCATCATCCTCATCATCATCATCACCATCATCATCATCCTCATCCTCATCATCGTCATCCTCATCCTCATCCTCATCCTCATCATCGTCATGAATAGCATGTGATGAGGGCTTCTTGCCAATGCAACGTATTTTGAGATAGCTGCGCTTGAGCCGCAAATGCTTAACGGACAGGTTCTTGCCATGGAGGAGGTCGCCAAGCACAACACCAAGGACAACACACGACAGTGGTGACTGGATCCGATGATTCGTGTGCTTTCTCAGCGTAACAGTCTGACAACAACCAACAAGAAACCAACAAGCAATAGCTTGAAACAACCAACAAGTAGTTAAACTGTTGCTCAGTAGTCACTGACAACAACCAACAATACTTAAACCAATAGCTTTGGAAACAGTTTAACTACTCACTACTGAGCAACAAATCCAGAAACCGTCAGCAAGAAATGGTGTGTTGCAGTAGCAGAAAGCAATCAACAATGTGTATGTCAATGCTTGTAGAGCTTGACCACAAAAAAACAACAAAACCATCACAAACATTGACAAACCAACGGCTGGGGAGGTCCATAGTTGTTTGCCCATTGATTGAGCTTCAGGCTACAGTTCAGGACTATTCATGTTTTCTGCAGACATCTAGTGTCTAAAATTTGCTGAGACACCACATGTGTGTGTAAATGCTATGCATTGTAACACCTAAGCCTCACGACATCAAGTTCGTTAAGCAATAATGTTGAATTGCAGAATTGAATAATGTTAGAATAAGGAAGAGTAAAGAGTGTCGATACCAAATGAGATCACCAAGCATGACAACGTGAACATTCTATCAAAGAGGATTCCCTTCAGTCTCAACCGCAAGGACTGGAGAATAGCATCTTCCAGTGCAACAGGGTCAAAACCAAGTCATGACCAGCTTTTTTTCCTAAGCGAAAAGCCACTAGCCGAACTGTTGGGATGTTCACCTAATTTCACCTACCCATTTCTTGCTTGGTTGGCTACATTCATAGCTGGTGGTTCATTGTAAATCGCCTGGTCATTTACCCACAAATCTTGGGATGTTTGCCTACTTCTATTCCTGTTTGTGGGTCAAAGCTTGACCCAGCTCGTTGTGCCCAGGAGGATTGCTGGGTCGTGCTCTACGGCAAGGCAGCAGTAGTGGAATCCCTCATTAATCACTTGTAGTTCCCGAGTCTGCTTCAGGTGATTATAATTGTTAATAGGTGATTTTTCATAGGGGTGGTTCAACCACCAACCAGTTATGGGGTGTAATTTTGGAAGTGGAAAATCATTGCAAGATCCTGGTTCTTATTTTTGTGGTTATTTTCTTAAGCTTCATTATTTTTTCCTCCTGTTCTCACTGTGGCTGTGGCCCTTGATGTTGTCTTTTCTTCTGGTTGGTCTCCCCAAGGATATTGCATTTACTTCAAGGAAGTGCAATTTGTGATGATTTGTCCGAGGAAGCTTGGTGCTACAAGCAATAGATATTGCATGGCCTGTATAGCCTGCGTAGTGCAATTTCAGCTACCAAAAGCATTACAGTAACGCACATTCCAAGAGTTGTTCACTTTATACCACTTGATAAAGGTAGCATGTGAATGAAATACTTCATGTGAATGAAATACTTCAAGCAGCAAAAGTTGTACTACTTGTTGCTGTTTCTCATCTTAAATGTGTGTGATTCTGCAATGAATTAGATACAGTGTTTGATTCAGGACGACCAGCAACAAAAAGAACACCAACAGCTACAACAACAGCAACATCCGCAATAGCAACAACATCCGCGGCAAAAGAACCAGCAACACCAGCTAGCAGCAGCAGTAGTAGTCTACTACATTACCACCACCACCACCACCGTAACCGTAACAGTATGAAAAGCAGCAACAAAATAACACCTGCAAAATGATATTTGAAAGGCAACAGAACCAGCAACATCAAGAACAACATTGGCTGCAACAAAAGCAAGGACGGCAGAAACAACAGCGCAAACAACATCAAAAGGCACGGGTGCAACAGCAACACCAGCAGCAGCAGTATCAATGAGTGCAACAGCAACAACCCGAGAAACCATTTCAAACAACACTAATGACATCAACAAAATCCAACACCAAGCACTACAAACAACAACGACGACAACGGCAACAACGGCGGCGGCAACAACTACAACAGCGGTGACAGTGATAACAATAACGACAGCGTATCCAGTAACAACACCACTGCTGACAACAGCAACAACATCGGCAACAATATCAGCACGAACAAGTGCAATGAAAACAACGATGACAACGGCAACAATATCAGCACGAACAAGTGCAAGGAAAACAACGATGACAACAACCAGAATCAGGACAACTACTTCCGCAAAAATGACATCCACAACAACAACCACATCAACAGCAACAAACCGACGGCAACAGCAACAACAATCACTACACAACAGCATCCACAACGAGAGCGGCGACAACCACAAAGGTAACGTCAACAGCAGCAACCACTGGCAGTATGCATCATCAACAATATCATCAACAACAACACCGGCCCACCATCGTCAACATAGGCAACACAGGCAACACCGGTAACACTAGCAACAGAAACAACACGGACAGCAGCAACTGCTTGACTATCAAAACAGGCGCATCAAGACCAACAACTACCAGAGTGAAAGCACTAAAGACACGGCAGCAAGGGCCTCAACGGCCTCAGCTACACAAGGAAGAGCATTAAGACCATGATCGCCAACTGCAATAGCAACCCCAACAATCACAACATCAGCAAGAATGGCAACCTGAAGAAGTTCATGCTGGAACGAGCTCAGCTTTCAAGTCTTGGGAGGCTTACGACTTGACCAAGTTTGCCAAGGTGCACCCAGGTGCAGTGTGGGGAATGGGCAAGCAGTTGGTTTGTGATCCTATGTGATCCTAGATCTTATTTGGTTCGTGGTTCTAAGCAATTTTGATTTCCCAAAAATATTAGCAAATGGTTCATTGGTAGACTTGCGTATATTTTTCCAAAGGGCTGGTTTAACCACTTTAACCACCAACCAGGTTTTTTTCTACGGTATATTTTTTCTATATATACTACGTGCTGAGCAATTCCAAACATTTCACTTCATAATGATTTCATGTTTGTAGTGCTTCGTATTGGTTAGCTTGAAATACCTCGAAATGGTTGGCTGGTGTTGAAGGATAGTGGATCAATCCATGGTTCATGGTTGTGAGTCATGGTTGTGGATAAGAACCAGCACCACAAAAAACAAAGCCAAAAGCGTACCTTTCCTTCATTTGGGACCGTAAATTGTGGATAGATCATAGACCATTCCGCCGGAAGATTCAGCACCTTCGCGTAGATTGTTGCAGGGAGGTCTTGCTCCAACCATAAATTAGCAAAAAAAAGTTCATGGGTTACATGGTTCTTCTGGATGTGGGGCCAAAGATGTGCCAGAGAGGGACAATACAATTTGCGTTGTTAAACTACTTGACGGTTCATGACTGTTTGGGTGTTGTGGTTCAAGATTTGTATTCTTAAGGTTTGCGTCATGTTTAGTGCTGAACCTGATTGAGATGGTGCAATTGCCCGGGGAGCACTATTTCCAACCGTCTTGCAGAAGAAGAGAATGGTAGAGGTACGTGGCCGATGGGTTTACCATTGACTGGGGTCCTCATTTTTTCCCCCTTGCTACTCCTGGAGCCATGTTATTGTTGTTGCTTGTTGGTTTCGCGATTTCGTTGCTTATCCCAGCTTCAGCTGGCTACAGATACCCAAGTGGTATGGCTGTTGGTTGGCTACAGCCGCTGTCATCGCTGCTTGCCAGGTGGCGCCAAGCTCATCACTGATGCTGCTGGCATGGATGCCACCGCCATTTTCGACCCCATCCACCCCAAGGTGCGCGGTTTGGTTCTTGGCAAACCATGGGGCTTTTGTCTCCAGTGTCAAACATGGAAGGTCAGCAGTATGGCTGGAAACCATGGTTTTTGTTTACTCCAGTGTCAAACATAGGTCAGCAGTATCAGCCATGATAAACCAGATTAACCGTCAATAACTTGGGACATGCATGCGCAACCCGATGTTGGGGGTGCCAGATTGCGCGTGGTAGGTGATTGAGACCATCCGGGAAGCCAATAAACTCCAGTGGTTGAAGTCCTATTGGCTTCAGCCCGCTCAAGGGTGCAAGTTTAGTGTGCACGAAGCTAGAACTCGCTCTGAAACAGAGGAGATGTCAGGTGTTTTCTAACCTGACCTTGGGTAGAACACCGGGGAACATCTAACAATTGCTCCAATTGTGCTCGCATCCCCCGGAATGTATTAGCAACTGGCAAAAACCACAAAAATGAGTAGCTAGAATCATCCTGCTTCCCCAATGTACAATTCATACCCATTGAATGTATATATGTATATATATAGATATATTTATTTATATATATGCATAAGCGCAATGATAATCAGAAGTAGATTGCTGGCTTCACTTCGCTCCGGGCCAGGACATCATGGACAAGCTGCTGAAGCCTTCCTTGACCATGGGCGTTGGGTCCTCGAAGCAGCTTCGCCATCGCAGCGGTGTCAGTTGTTGCTTGCACCATGAGGAGCACACAACATTTGGCCAACATGCGCGTAGTTGGTGGGTTGACAGCAGGTGCATTTCATTTTCCCCAGTATTTACTCCCCGGCAAACTAACATAGAAGAATGAAAAACCAATATCAATGGGTTTTGACACAAGTTAGTTTCAGAAAAGCCGTTGTTCCATGTTAGTGTGAGTCCGCTGCCCACCCCTTCAAATCAAACCAGTTGATTTTGTTCCAAGTTAGCCTTTAATCATCCTGGCCGCTCTCTGCTAATTTGGTTCCAAGTTAGCCTCAGCCAAGTTAGTTTCAGAAGATTTCAGAAGTGGAATTGTTCCATGTATGTAAGCCCCTTGCCCCCCGCCTGTCTCCTGATTTGGTTCCAAGTAAGCCACGGACACAAAGTGAGCCGAGGCCAATTTAGACCAACACAAATATGATTCCATGATTGCAGTTTCACTATGTTTCGCTCCATTTGTGTAATTGGGGGGGCAACCAATTTCATGCACTCTGACCCTGGGATCAAGGGATCTGACTAACATGAAACTACGTCAGCTAGTCCATGCCGCCCATCAACTACACTAACATAGTGCGTGGAAGGGTGTTTCTGGTTAACTTCCTGGCTGACCCTTGCGCAATTGCCGGTAAATGAAATCCTCGCAAAAATGGTGAATTTGTTTTTTCAATATAATATAAAGTCTAAATCTAAAAATGCTGATTTTGAACACTTTTTGACCAAATCTAAGCAGAGGCCTATTTATGGACCTTGTGGTCCAGCCAATGGCCATACTCACACAGAACGTGGAAGGCCACTTGAGGTAGAAGAATTGGCCTTTGTGACCAGCCGGTCACACAATAAACCATGTTAGTCAACTCCGGGAAGCTTGTGAGCAGGAATAGGACCCTCTATCAGATACCTGTTTGTTCTATGTTAGTTTGTATGGGCTACCACATACCCAGGATGATTTTGACTTGATTGTTCCATGTTAGTGTGAGTGTGGTATTTACTGGGATTCACTAGGTAAACCCACTTTCCTGTTTTCCCCGGGAAATATGTCGGTGGCATGTTCCATGTAAGTTTTAATTTTTCTGGCCATGCAGGTGCATGTTAGTTTGGAGGGGTGTATTTGTATTCAGGAGGGTCGGTTGGCTTAGTAGTATGTTTCAGAAGGGTTGAAACCACCAACCAGTGATTAACATCTTTTTTAGGCCAACCAGACATGCCGAAAGCAGTAGACCTCCACTTCGGTATCCGAAACGATGCCAAGGTGGTGGATGCTGCTACCATCAAGCCAGAGCACGTTGCCAAGCCACCTGAGGCTGTCGTGCAGTCATATGAATGATGGTTGCGTGCTTGGTTGGTTGGTTGGGTACTTGGTTGGTTGCCTGGTTGGTTGCCTGGTTGGTTGCCTGGTTGGTGGGTTGGTTGTTATTGTGAGAGGGCCTGAAACTGCCCTGTAGGTGTGGAAGCACGTGCAACCTCTCCATGATACTCTTGCGTTCATCAGTGATTACTGCCAGCAAACGAAAGCCACCTGAAATATCCTGAAATGCTGTATTTGCGCAGTAGATCTTAAGGGTCTTGGTTTCAATTTGTCCATAAATGCGTGCGCAACCCAAACCATCCCAACTTGGGCAGTTATTCATCGAAGAAATCACCAAATCTTGACACATTTTTTGAGGTGCATCAGTTTTGGACATCCTTACGGATTGTCGGTGTTTTTTCTGAATCATTCCTATTGAGTTCTAAGTCCCTATACATCAATGATAGCAAGGCAAGCAACGACAAAGGACTGGCCTGGAATTTTTGGTTTGAATCCATAGATGCCATAGATCTGAAGCAGCAAAGCAACTCGCAGCTGGTCCCTCTCGACCTCGTACTGCTTAGGAGGCCGCACCCATTGAGCTGCAGTCAAGCACCCTAATGCTGGATCCCGTCTCTGGAAGGCACACAAGCCGAAGCCAAAGAAGAAGGCGGCCAGGACCTCAAGAGTCTACAGCCACTTATCCGTCAACAAAAAAAAAGGCGTCCCACAGAGTGGTGTTTGGTGGTGGCAGTGGTAGTTTGAGTTGTTGTGGTTGTTGTTGTCCTCGTCGTCGTCGTCGTCGTCGTCGTCGTCGTCTTCGTCGCCGTCGTGGTTGTTGTTGTTGTTGTTGTTGTTGTTGTTGTTGTTGCTGTTGTTGTTTCGTAAGCCATTTGACTGATCCTGACATCTTGTCAAGTGTAGCCACATCAGCGCAGCTTCAGGCCGTGGCTAATGCAGTTGAAGAGGAGGTCGAGGAGTTCAAGAAGCCTCCACTGGCGGTGCCTTTCGCTGGGCGGTTGGACTCCTCTTTCCCAGTTGGACTTGAACTTGGTGCCCACCGAAAATGCAGGCATATGTCAGTGGGTCAAAACCATGTACCCCTGGTTCCCCTATCATTCACCATTGTTTTCCCTATAACTTGGTTGGTTATAATCCTTCATTATTGCTGGTAAATATTGACCCACATCCATATAGGTGTGCCAAGTGCATTCTTTATTACCATTGATATCTCTACTGAAAGTACATCATAGAAGTACATCAAAACAGCACATGGTATGTACGTAATGTTATTTATATACAGTGTGCATATGTACGGTGTACATCACTGTATATTTGTAATCAATACATTGTGTACCGTACATTTCTCAAAATTCAGTTACAGCTTGTCAGCTTTGGTGACCTTCGGTTTCATGTTCAGCCAAGACCACCCCGCTGCGAATCCAAGGCCATGCTGAACAGCTTCGACTTCGAGTCTGTCGCGCGGGAGGCACACCTCAAGCAGGGCAACCACAAGTAGCACCAGCACCCCGCCATAACCACCAGCGTCAGCACCCAGAACATCACCAGCAACAAGAACCAGCATATCATCACCACCAACCACCATATCAGCACCAACATCACCTCCACCAACCACCACCAGCAACCACCATATCCGCAACACCCCAGCCATACGTCACGTGACGCCACCAGGTCATGGAACCCCAGGCCTGGGGCTACTACTCCAGTGGAGGTGCGTCCCACGCAGCCGAAAGCGAAGCTGCGATTCGCGAGAACGAATCGTTCGAAGATGAATCATATGGGTGTTTCTCAAAATAGGGAACCCCCAAAATGGCTGGTTAACTACTGTAAATTAGGTTAATAATGGATGATTTGGGGGGTCCCCTATTTTGAGAAACACCCATATGAATAGAAACTGATTAGGTATGTGGTGGTTATATATTGGTGGTAGACATTGAATAATATAGTACTAAATGTTTTACAGTACTAGGGCAACTAGATTCAATAAGGAATAGACTATTCAATTCTAGCAGAAATAAATATATGGTGGTTACATAGTGGCTACATAATAGATATAAAGTTCGTATATGAATATCATTAATGATGAATTTACAGCAATATGCTCAAAGCAGGGAGCCCAAAAAATCTTGGTTCATTGCTGTGAATGACAATGCTCAATGTGGGGATATTGCTGTTTTGAGAAACACCCATTTGTAAACTATATACATAGTACTATGGTTGTTCATGAATTAATCATATAGTATGGCTACGGATTTTCACTGAGCTAATGTTTGTTGGTTGTGAATGAAGTCAGTATCATTAAGTATGTGATAAATCAGTAGTTATGCTTCTGGTATGTGGCTATTTACCAATTGAATAGTACACATGGATGTACAACATCACTGACCCAAAGATGCATAGAATGCATGCTCCAGGTGCTATGTTTGACCCAAACAATCGATGCCAACGAACTACTTGACACGTAAAATTCCTAGGACATCACATTTCTTTTCAGGACCAACAACAAGCATTTCATGAAGTCATCGAGTTGGTGGTGTGATGTGAGACATTTTCTTTGGAGGATAGACTATAATCTTAGGAATGCCTGCAACATCCAGAACGTCTACCTGTAGCATGCGGAATGTTTCAAAGTTATCTCAAAAGACTTTGAGTGATGAATGCTGATTCCTTAATAAAATTAGATGATAGGCTCGAGTGCAAAGCCCTATGAGAATGGCTTGCAGCGACTCCCAGGATAAACAGAATAGTGTTGGAGCGATGCCATCCTTCCCGAGCTGGAGCATATTCGATAACGCCCGTGCGCGTACACGCATTCCTTCTCAGTCAGTACTAGAAATCCCTTCTGACCATTTATGGAGTCACCCGGCATTTTCAGCCTGCGAAGGTGATGATGAGATCACCTTGCGCGACAACCACTTGGCTTTCCAGAGGACTCTGCACTTGTAGCACAGGCTGTGCTGGATGCTTGTCATTTACTGGCGGAATGCTGGTTGGCAGGTAATTGTACGAGTTACCGTATGTCAAACATTCAATGATTATGTAATGATGGTGTATGACACATCATTATTCAGATGTGATTGTATGATCTGGATATGAACTTATGAAATGATTGACTTACTATTATTTCTTTGCATGAGTCCAGCCCTTGGGCCTGCACCTACCCCAAGAGTCCCTGTGTTCCTTCGGTGGATTCCCGCTGCGTTGAAGCCGCAGGATCACCATGCGTCCTCGTATCTTGGTGAACGTGCGTGACATCGACATGACCACGAAGCTCGGCTGCGTCCCTGGAGCCAGCGTAGAAATTCAGACAGATGTGCTGTGCTAAGAGATTTGGTTGTGGGTCAATATTAACCAACCAATAATGAAGGTTAATGACCAACAGTAATAAGGGAAAACAATGGTTAATGATAGGGGAACCAGGGGTACAGGGTTTTGACCCACTGCCAGATTTGATTCTAATACAAAGCATCACTCATTGATATCCCTGTTAAGCGGACAACATGTTTGTTAGCAAAGACATTTTCTTGTTTTCTCATCCTTAGCAGCGATATGAATTAGTGTCGTTGTTCATAGTTCTTCTCACTTCTGTCTTTTAAAGGAATGACGGATGATACTGCTGCTTGGTCTTTGCTCTGAAAGCTGACGCTTTTTGCTGGGGAGTGGCTCCGAACCACCATGTGAAGACCTGATGGTGACTACCAATGCCATTTCAGTGGCCGGGCTTTAGCTTCACAATTGCTGCATCTCCCATGACTGAATTTCTCAAGAGACCAAGTAAGTGTGGATAAACAGAACATTGTTGTTGCTGGATGTGCAAACAGTTTCAGGTCAATAGTTTTTCTATGAACATGTTTTTTCTTTAGTTCCATTCACGGTGGGGAGTTTTGTTCCATTCATGTGTGGTCTACTGCTGCTTGCGCAATAATTGCTTCACCCAACAAAGGTGGCTGTTATTGTGTAGCTATTTCAACTAGTACCTTTTTGCCCGGGTTTTTGGTTGTCATCCTTGCAAAGGGAATACCAAATTCGAACAAGACTTGCTAATGAAATTGTGAACACGGACCCTTTCAAGCTTCATGTCACTCACATTGCATTTCCTTGAAAAAGGGACGCACGACCACGCAACGATTGTGGATAAGATGCACCGGATCCTGGGGGATCTAGTTCGAGAAATAGTCTTGAATTTTGGGGATATACTTGCAACTTCACCTCAAGCTGTTTTGTTCTCGTGACTTTGATGTAGATGTGCATTATACATACATTTCTATACTGCATCTCAATATATTTCCATATCTAATATGTTCTAATTAAAGTTTATTAGATAGACATAGATGATGATACATATTATAATGTTTAATTAATTTACATTATATAGTCTCTACCAAAAGAACATTCAACATATACCTTTCTATCGCTCAATATCTATGTTGTAATGTATATGGGTGTTTCTCAAAATAGGGGTACCCCCAAATCATCCTTCAATAGTCATTTATAGTGATAAACCAACCATTTTTTGGGTCCCTTATTTTGAGAAACCACCATATCTATTTGTGTAAGACTGATTTCTATATCATATCCAGATCGATTCTGCTTCCCTCTCCAAGGAAGATCCTGAACGTCCCCGCATCCCTGCCCTTGTACTTCACCGCCACCGCCTTGGCCAAGTTGGCACACCAGGAGTTGAGGGATGTGGGGCTTGTGGTTGTGAGCTCGAGGTTGTCCATAGCCATGGTGGTGTACAATCGTTTTATAATTGTTAATAGTATTTCATAGTGGTTGTCCTCAATGGTGGTTATACACGAATAGAGTTAATAATTGGGGATAAGAATGGGTTAATGATCATTTGTAATGGAAAATAGTGCTTAATAATAGAGGATCATTATATGGGTGTTTCTCAAAATAGGGGTACCCCCAAAATGGCTGGTTTACTACTACTAAATGACTATTAATGGATGATTTAGGGGTACCCCTATTTTTGGAAACCACCATATGATAGTACTGGTTATATACAAAGGTTTGTCCGGTTCACTGGTGGTACCCCTTGATCTGCGGAGTGAAGCTTCAGCAGGTTTGAGGCTACACCATGTCTATGGACAAGCAACTGAATTCATGCTACTCTTCCCAATCAACGTGGTCATTTGTGATGAACAACATGTTTCAACCAAGTTCGATTCATAAATTCATCCAATCAAATATCTATAAAGACATCATAATACAAGAGTCACAAGGTCCATATCGTTCAATACTCTGCAAGAAAATATGTTGCTGGAACTCGCATTTGGGCCACCCCAAGGCATGGTTGCCCTACCATTTGTTGGTTTCCTAGCTGCGACTTATCAAAATTGCAATCTGGTGAGAAGGATATTGGTTCTTCAGCCATGCGGGACCCCAAAACAGTTGGTTTACTACTAAAGGTATAAATGTGTATATAAATATACATATATATATATATATATATAGATGCTTAAGAATGGGTGATAACTGGGGTTCCCCCTATTTTGAGAAACACCCACAAGTCCTTCAACTCATGGTGAGATGGTGGGGCATCCCTGAGAGTCAACCCAGCTGTAGCGCCTTGCAGCGCATATCTTTTAGCGCTACGAACAAGCCAAAGGGTGTGCAACTATCATACAAAGGGGATGGACAAATACTAGTGGGTATGTTTGTTGCGAAGCCGGATGAATGTTTTTGGAAAATATTCTGAAAACAAATCTGAAATTCTGATGATTTCACTACGACATGGTCGATAGACTCTGCTAAAGTAAGCAACTTACACGCAATTGCCAACACTGCTAGGTTAAAACTTACCACTGCTTTTTAAACATACGGGTTATGTGCACAAGTCGTGAACTTGTCATATCACTTATCAGGATCCTGGTTGTCACGTGTGGTAGGGTGATTGGTATCCCCTAGCAGCCCAGCTGCCCCAAAAAAGCCGTCATTGGGTCGTTCCAACGCTGCATATGTGTTGCCTGTGTTGCACGTTTTTTGCACTGTAGTGATTCATGATTGTCACTAGTGAACACATTGGGTGCTTGCGATGCTTGATGATTAGTGATGGTTATATGATATTGGCTTCCCTTCTTGTCTACAGCTTCGTTTTTAGTTCGTCCACATGGAACAATGGCACGTAATTCTCACAGTGGATAAGGAATAGTGCTGCATTTTCACCCACCTTCTCAAGCACCAAGTTTGATGGCTAATTTGGGTGTCAGTGTTTCCACATGAGATCGGTCAAAACCAACCCATCCAAAAAAGATGAGGGTCACTCAAAATAGGGAACCCCAAGAATGGTTGGTTTATTTCTAGAAATAGCCAATATAAAGGATGATATCGGGAGGTCCCCTATGGCTTGAGAAGCCAAATGAATGTTTCTTCACATAGAGTGCCGACGAGTTTGGTGTTGGGACGAGCGAAGCACAAAGTGACCCAAAGTGCCAGATCTGATCTGCATGCTGACAAAACACCCTGTGCAACATCTTGGAATCTTTGGATTTTTGTTGGAACGATTCCTTGTTTCAAACCCACCCGTTACATGGGATTTCCTAAGTTTCCTGAGGATTTCTTGGGTTTTAAGGGTTAACATTTTTCAAAGTATTACAGATTTTCCAGTTAATACCTACTATGGTTTTCTATCAAACTTTCCAATTAAAACATGGTTTTCCAGTGAAAACTCATGGTTTTCTACGGAACTTTCCCATCAACCAACTTCCATGGCAAAAACCACCTGCTGTGCAACTTCCAGGAGGGCGAGTTGGCCATTGTGAAGGCCGGTTGGTTGGTGGCTTCGGCTTTCGGTGGATTCCTGTGGTTGTGCTATTTGTTGTTAGTTATTTAGTTGGTTGGTTGGGCAGTTACTTACTTAGCTAGTTAGTTGGTTTCTTTTCAGAAGCATTTTCTCAGCATCAGGCACTTTTCCCTGACCCCTGGACAGCCTTGATGCTGAACAAAACCACTGCATCCCTGCATCCCTTGCCAGGCAGCCAAGAAGGCGGGCGTGCCGTACATGCTGCCAACTTTGAGCTCCTACACCTTGGACGAGATGTTGGCCGCCCGTTCTCCAGACCAGGTGGTGTTCTCTCAGCTGTACGTGAACCCTGAGAGGTCTCGCTCTGAGGAGTACGTTGCAAAGTTGGAGAAGGCTGGCGTCCAGGCACTCTTTGTCACAGTGGATGCTCCTCAGCTGGGACGTCGTGAGAAGGACATGCGCAACAAATTCACCCAGCAGGGATCCGATGTGCAGGGTGATGATGAGGATGAAGGTGCAGTGGACCGTTCTCAGGGTGCCACTCGTGCCATCAGCAGCTACATTGATCCTGGCCTCAACTGGGCAGATGTGCCATGGCTCAAGAAGATCACCTCCATGAAGGTTCTGCTGAAGGGTGTGCAGTGCGGAGAGGATGCCGTGGAGGCATTCAAGGCCGGCTTGTCTGGCTGCGTGCTGTCCAACCACGGTGGACGTCAGCTCGACACCTGCCGTCCTGGCATTGAAGTCTTGCCTGAGGTTATGGAGGCCTTGAAGGAGGCAGGCGCCACCAAGGAGAACTTCGCCGTCTTCATCGATGGAGGTGTCCGCCGTGGTGGCGACATTTTCAAGGCAGTTGCCTTGGGTGCCCAGGCATGCGGTGTCGGCCGTCCAGTCCTTTACTCCTTGGCCTCCTACGGCCAGAACGGCATCGTGCGCATGGTCCACATGTTGCAGGATGAGTTGCAGATGGTGATGCGTTTGGCCGGCACACCGGACATCCCATCCATCACTGAGAAGCACGTGATCACCACCAACCTGGCTGACCACATTGTGCCTCTCCCAGTGGACAACCTTACCATGAAGACCTACCAGGGCTTGGAGCCAGCAGCCAAGCTCTAAGTTCAACGCAGATGAAGGCAGGGCCAGGGTTGTGCTGCATACCTATTTTTTTTACTACCCAGTACGTGGTACACGTACCATATCATATACTGTATCATTGATGCATGCATGGATGTCCATCCATTTCAACCGAGCAAGTGGAACTTGAGAAGCCACATTGATTGTAATCAGCAAAGCCTCAACAATTTGGTGACAATGTACTGCTGTTGTTTATTTGTTTGTTGCTTGGTTGGTTTGTAACTAAGGCTCCCATTGTGTTTGTTGATACCACATCATTGTTCATTGAGTCTATCAGGATTCTGATACCGTTGAACATCAATGGCCGGTACTTCCCGCCAAATCATCAGCAGCTTGAGTGGACGAGGTCAATGTAGTTGGCCAATTTGTTGATTCCCCAGGGTGGCTTTTGATGGTTGGACCAGTTGGGCCGGGTCAAGCACCAACCTTGATCAGCTGTTGATTAACCATCATTGACCAGTATTAACCACTATGATTGACTCTCATAAGCATCATTGATTCATCATAACTTTCCATTCTTAACCACTATATACTTAATGAGAGTGACCATTATCAACCATGCGTCACTCCCATCAACCATCATTAGGCAATGTCTGCCCTCATCCACCCTTGTTCACCATTGTTTTTGGTGCCCCCTGTGCAGCTCCATTCCCTTTTTTTCGCCCTTGCCGTGGAGGATACCGTCAACTTCATCCTGGCCGCTTGGTGAGACCGGTGTTGCGCTTCAAGATGAGGATTGAAAGATGGGAAAACCACCAGTGGTTTACAATGGTATACTTACAAGGGATTTTTATATCATTTTATCAAACCTTTTAATTTACAGGTTAGCCGTATTCCTGCCAACGATCTACAACATCCCATCCAGATCCAATTGAACTCCTCTTTTTATATGGCTATGTGCCAAAATAGTGGTACAGTACCCCAAAGACCATTGGTTTATAATAGATTGCCATGGTAAATGGCCATATTGGGGCTGTATGATTTTGGCACATACCCACATGTACTGGGTCCTGCTTATTTTTATAACAATCCATCATGTATTGCATTTTGTTTCTGATGCAGCTATCCTAGAGGGATGCCCCTCAATCGCTTCCCGCTAAAGAAATAAGTGTGGGATGGGTTTTCAGTGGGAATCTTTGGTATTTTGGTTATGCAAGTGCAACTCGCTTCCTTTCTATGCTGGCTGCCGGCAGTGAGTTTTCTTTTTGATTACTCAGTAAGCCCTTCCAATGGTTGTAAAACACCATCGGCCATCTATCAACAACCACTATCAGCATGAACAATTATTCTCATGGAATTGCAAAGTGCAAAGAGAGGCTCGAATCTACTACTGGTCTTGTTACACAGTAAAATAGCGACCCAGACGACGCCTTCTTTTGTGTGACTGTTATTTGGGAGCAGATTGGCATCAAACTATGAAGCATGAACCATCAATGTCAGCCATGACTAAACCATCACTTAAATCAATATTAGTTTAACGTAGTTTAACCAACATACCACTCCTGGAGTTCAACCAAGATGTCACTCCCAGCTTCAGGTTGTTTAAGATAGTTTATCCAACAATGGAGTTCAAGATGAATTTAACTAACATATGAGCTTGGCATAGTTTAACCAAGATAAGTTCAACCACGTGAGTTCAATCAACACGAGTTCAACCAACATGAGTTTAACCATCAGTTCACCACGGATTAAAGCGACCAGACAAAGCATGCTGACGCGAGCCCTGATGACCGCGGTCCAGGTCGCAGGTACCAAATTCTTCGTCGAGCTTCCTGAGATACGCTCGACCATGATATCCCACGGATGGGGTTCGAAAGCAATTTACAGCTGCGGTTAAGCAGAACGGTTGGTGGTTAGCACTTAATATACTGATCGCCAGAATGGTTAGTGGTGAACATGATTGATCATTGATAGCCTATTGAGAATGACTTGCTGGCTGGTGAATTGTTGGTGGTTAGTGGTCGGTACTTGGTCACCACCATCTTGATACTAATCACCATGCCAATTGTTAGTGGTATATATAGTTGGTTGTCGTTGGTGGTATACTTAGCGGTATGGTGGTGCCTGTGATCACCACCAACCAAAATTGTTGCTGGTTGGCATTTGATTTTGTGTACTGCTAGAATGGTTAGTGGTAAATACTTTTGATAATTAGATGATTGACATTGACAAATGACACCATGAGTGGGTGAGCACCATCGATTGACACTGGTTGCAGTGCTAGACTAGTTAGCCAACAAGAGCTGGATGAACCGAACTGGTTTTTGGGCATGGGATGCTAAGCGGATTGAAGAAACATAATGGTTGGTGGTCTTGTATCAATCACTAGCGATAGATTATTTACTTGGCAATCATATCTTAATTGTGAAACAAGAATAGATGTGAAAAACAGAATGGTCAGTGATCGGCACTTGATCTTGCATACTACTTGCCAGAATGGTTTAGTGGTTGGTGGTGAATACTCTGGACAGATCTTGAACAACGACAACTGATCCTTGGTCACGACTGGCTGATGCATAGACATAAGATGATGTTTTACTGGGAATTAGTCAGGATTCTCCAAGGATGTCATTGGGCAGAGGGGTTGTCCGGCCTCGCACTTGCACACCAGCCAACCCTGAGATGAATGGATTTCGTACTGAATAATGTTGTTTGAGATCATAACATCAGCAAGCAAAGCAGTCTCATGATATGAACCGTTCAAATGGTTGTTTCTTGAAATAGGGACCCCATTATCATGTTTAGTCAGCTCTACGCTACCAAAACATGCAAGTACGGAGCAGCGACTCCTATTTTGTCTGTGTGGGGCGCAGATCTCATGTGAGGACCTCACCACACCAGACAACAATGTCAGATACTTCGATCGACATCGTCCCTGGGTGGGTGGGAGGGTAAACAGCGGGGAAACAACTTGAGCCATTACGGCACATGGTGAGCACCCGCTAACCCTACGTTCTAGTGAACACCCGAGTCAGCTCTACGCTACCAAAACATGCAAGTACGGAGCAGCGACTCCTATTTTGTCTGTGTGGGGCGCAGATCTCATGTGAGGACCTCACCACACCAGACAACAATGTCAGATACTTCGATCGACATCGTCCCGTTAAATTAGGAGTGCTACACCCTTACCTTTATTAATTAAACACCTACGGCCAACGGACCCCGGTTGCACACTGGGCTGACACTTTTCTCTTGAAAAATGGTCGCAACACGCAAAGCTGTACAAAAGTGAAGTCGGCAGCTGAGCGATGTGCCTGCGTCTGGATTAGGTCAACCTCAGTCGGGCCGGATCGGCCAAGGCTTCTGTGCGAGCTGTGACGACTCATCTCGAGTGTCTTCCGGCTCTTGGTGATTCTACCAGCCTCTCGCGCCATCAGCT
>VSDK01025782.1:445040-482116 GCA_009767595.1 Symbiodinium kawagutii | reverse complement strand
TTGACTTCTGGGAGGAGCTCCCCGACCTCACGTGCGGCTGCTCTGGTTTGGCGGCAGCAACACCGGCAGAAAGCAAAGCAGGGTCTAAACATGATCCACAGGAGATACAGTGCGGTCGCAGTGAATCCAAGCAGAAAAGTTAAAACCAATGTCCATGCGATCAAAGGCCAGAAGTCTCCACAAATCCATAGTCCAAGTTGATCCAAGAAGTACAGTCCCCAACCGCCTGTTGATTGCAAAGTGCCAGGTGTAGCAGAGGTACTGAACCATGCGGGTCCAATCCAAGAGTAGACATCCCAGTGAAACACTGAATACCCCCAGAAATGAGCCCAACCATGTAACTTCGTTCCTTCACCATCGCTGTCAAGACCACTTCCCTCACTTAAGAGCGGGGGTGGATCACCCAAAGATGTATCATCAAAATTCGGCACCCATAGCCATGAGAAATCCAGCACATTCACTGTCCCAGTACTCACAGCAAGGGTGACCGTAACCACCCATGGCAGAGATGGCATGTGACACTTTAGGTCTGTTGTAAACAGCGGGGAAACAACTTGAGCCATTACGGCACATGGTGAGCACCCGCTAACCCTACGTTCTAGTGAACACCCGAGTATAATAAGCCTGTTATTTTTGGGGTCCCTATCTTGAGAAACCACCAATTTTGGATCCCTGGCCATGATTGGTTTGCGGTTTCAATCTTGTGTTATTCTCGACCATGCATAGGAAAGAGTATCTATTGAATAGTCTGATTGTTTTTGTGGTGGATGGGTTAGAACCACCAGCCAGGTTGTATCGTACACCTACACCTGCAATTCTTTAGCTTGCTACTCAGCAACGAAACTGCCCAAAGCTGCTGTTGTTCAACGCGCATCCGTGGGATTCTGCACGCGCCACAAGCTAGGCACCGATCAAAGTTGATCGTTGGAGTACAGAACTTAATGACGACCACGTTGTTGCGGTCTGCCTTCTCTCCACATGACCTCATTCAGATTCAAGGCTGCCTCCAAGCCGCGCTGTGATGGTGAATGAACACATATTTGTCAAAATTGCAAGCAATCATAAGGGTAAAAAAACACCAAAGAAGATAAGTGGCCAATGGTGGCTGATCATGATTTGCTTGAAGTCGAGCTGGAGTGTTTTCCAATTGCTGCTGCCCCTTGGGTTTGCCACTTGAAATGCAAACTCGGACGGCTGCAAGACACCACTTGCGGATGAAAAGGGTGACGCCACATGACGCCACTGGTGATGTTCCCTGGTACTTGGGTTTGCCAACGTGGACGCGTTGGCCTTGTTCATATGGGCTGTGATCATTAGAGCATCTTGGGGGATTGACAGCGGTCCATTGACTGGTTGCAGCTCAAAGGAATCCATCCGTTGCACTTAGAGGAACCCCAAAGAACAGTCTAGTTGGACTTTGGCGGGGGAGCAGTTGAATCAAATGGGAATAGATGTACTGCAATGAGAGCTGCGCCGTGTCCAGTGCTATCCCTTTAAAGGAGGAGTGCCAGGAGCAGTGGCCACTAACCAGTAGATTATCTTGTTGGTTTCAAGGGTGGTTGGTTCACAACATTTTTTCAACACAAAACGTACGTTGAAGCCACCAACCACCTGTGGCTGGTTGTAGTTTTCACATGGTTCCACCATCGAAAGAGAACAGCCAGCCTCAACTGATCTCAACCAACATTGATCAATTTCAACCTTTATCCCCTACAGCTAGTTAACCATACTTCACCTTCATCAAACGTCCACAAACACAACCACATCAAAAACAACCAACCTGAACCTACAACAACATCTCCATGAACCCCCTAAAACCTTATGCTTCAACCAGGGCTTTCCAACGTAGATCCTCCCATCCACCGACCATTGCCAGCAACATGGGGCCCGCGCCATCGCCCGCCATCGTTGCAGGTGCGAGTCCTGAAAGCCTTGGACCATCCGCACGTCATTCGAATCTACGAAGCCTTCGAAAGGCGCAGCCAGGGGAAGTCTCCGGCCACGGAGGATCACAGGGGGGGCTGGGTGACGTGGTGTTTGCCATGGTGAGGAAGGGGTTAGTTCAGCGACCTTATAGGGTTGATGACCATCGTTAGTGACCATGGTTAGTTCCCAATGGTTAGTGACTATGGTGGGTTTGGAGTTAGTTCAATTCTGATAGGGTTGATGAGCATCGTTAGCATGGTAAGTAACTATAGTTCGGGGTTAGTTTCGGCTACCTAAGAATGCAACCATAGGGGAATGTTTAGCTCTTTACTGGACGTTCCCTCAAAAAATCGTACTTACAATCCCCATGATCACCTTCAGGCTTACAGTATAATGGTTGATGGAACCTTCCAGTAAGCTAGGATGAATGGTTGAGGATGTTGTTATGATGATTTCTATCATCTCTTCCTAGTTTGTATGATGGTTTCTCAAAATAGGGGTCCCCCTATGGGCCGAAAGTACTTGTTTTTAATACATGTTCTAAGATCATTGTAGCAAGAAACTATTCATTTTAGAAGTACAGTATTTTGAGAAACCAGCATATACTTACCGTGATCATCAGTGGTGATGAGTAGCATCATGAGGGCAATTTCATGGAGCACAACCATACGGGTTTGTCCAAAAATGGTGTAACTCCCAGAAATGGCATCACGAACAGCCGGATGGTTAGTAGGTACCACCATGGCCAGAGGTCACAACCACTGATGCCAGCAGAAATCTATGGTTACCGGATGCTCTTCGCAGGCGCGAGACTCTGCACATTGTCATGGACTGGGCGGAGGCGTTGGGACCGGGATGGGTCAAGGATCGCATCTTGGGCTAAAGCCATGACCAGTCATACCGAGCTTGCTGTTGGGATGAACCATTCAGATGCTTGGGATCGGCACCCATAGTCATGGTTGGTTGATGATTGGTGAGGAGTGACCACCATTTGTTTCCCCAAGAATAGTGCGTTTTTTTTCCAAATGGATGTTCATGAGTTGCGGTAGCACAACGACCACAGATTCCTCAGTGTAAACAAGCGTCTAGAAAAGAGAAAATGATCACTTTTGGTTACTGTGGTGAAATTGACCCAGATCTAAGAAATGATCGCGTTTGGTAGAAACCATGCTACCCCAACCAAAACAAATGAATCATTTTGGATCCTAAGGGGACCCACAGTGTCCGGTGAATCCGCGCAGGGCGGCACACTTGCGTCAGTCTTGTCGACGGAACGGGTCAACGGCAGGAGCGTGGGCGATGGTGACCCCACAGGTTGCTGTACACCCTCGAGTTGCTGTACCCAACAATAGCTAGGCTGAGTACCATTAATCATTGATAATCTCCAACAGCTAAGTTGGAATTTGATTAATCATTGATAATTATTCCGACTTAGCTATTAGTCATTGATACCATTAATGATTGATAATCATTGATAACTGCAACGAAAGAGGAACTCTGTTGGAATTTCTCCACCGAGTCCGGAGGGTCAAAGCTTTGTTCGGCAAGAACATCCAACTTGCCTTTGGCCCCTGCTCCCCTGCAAATATCCAACACGAAAACGTACTGGGTGCCTTTTGTATTATGTGCACCTCCCACTTTTTGAGTGAGAGTGGTTTGGCCGTGTCATATGAATGTGTAATTGTATCCAGCCATATGTGCACATGTGTACACATGTGTATATGCATATATACAACCTGTTTCTTTGTATACCTGTATACCTACTGGGAATGCAGCCAAATGCACTGTAGCCAAATGTCACCAGCTTAGCTCACGATCTCAACCCAGCCGCTTCCGCGATGAGGACTCTGACGGAAGCTTGGGCGTGTACTGCTGCGCAGCAGATGTGCGCCGCCCTGGAATACATTCACTTCAAGGCGGATGTGGCAGTGGATGCCGGTTGGGAAGCTAAGGTGGCACAGCATTTTTACCGTTTTTTTCGGTGAAACCCTGGGATGGGTGAATTTTCCAATTCCAGGTTAATTTACTACCGGACCGGAGGGGATGGTTTTTCCTGACTTGATCAGCTCTAAGAGGAAGTGGAGTGACAATTAGAACGAACATGATTGAGAGGGACCTGCATTGATTGGTCCCGATCAGTATTGGTTCACATCAGGATTCACATCATGAATCAACTGGCACACGCATTGACACCTAGAAATCTGGTGGTTAAACCACCCCGTCCATCCATTGCCATTAATCAACCATCAATGGTCCATCATTTTTGGTTCACATCATGAATCAACCGTCCCTTGCCATCAATGGTTCAGTATTATTCAAGGGGATGGCGCAGCCGGCCACAGTTGCCAAGCTCAGCACTGATGTCTTCGGGAAACGGCCATGTGCAGAGCCTGATGTGAGTTCTGGTAGCTTTGGAGCATGTCAAACACCGATGTTTACAATTTACAATAAATTTGTCTAATCCAATTAACCATTGATTAAACAAGAAACCATCATTTGATGGTGAAAAACACATATGGTGAAAAAGATGTCTAATCCAATGATAACAGGCCACTTCCAGGGCCCCCATGGCGGCGCCAGGGCGTGGTCCATTGCGATCTGAAGCCCGAGAACGCCATGTTACTTCGAGCCGTCGAGCCCGTGAGGTGCGCAGCAGCTGCCGCTGTTGCGCTGGGCAATCACCAGAGGCTGTTGCGCTGGTAGGGTGTAACATGTTGTTCACATGTTGCGGTGTACACCAAGAGATTTCTGTGACTGCTTGGGTACCAGTATGGTTTACCTTAGGTACTCCCCGCCCCCTGTAACAGTTCAATAATGATTTTCTTTTAAACAGACAGGTCAAATGAAGCACCAGAAAGATAGCTCAAATTTGCTTTGCATTAACGGTGCCTTGGTCAAGATTGTAGCCAGTCCAGTTTGAGATGCCCTCCTCATGTTCAATTGATTTAGCCCTTTAGCCTTTAGCTTTGCTTGAGTTGAGCTTCCATTGCTGGCTTTAGCCTTCCTTGGCTTGAACTTCCATTGCTCTAGCTGTCCTTGAGTTCAACTTCCATTGCTTTAGCTATCCTTGGCTTGCACTTCCATTGCTTTAGCAATCCTTGACTTGATCTTCCATTGCTCAAGTTTTCCTTGACTTGGGCTTCCATTGGCTTTGGCCTTCCTTGACTTGTACTTCCATTGCTCTAGCTGTCCTGGAGTTGAACTTCCACTGCTTTAGCTATCCTTGGCTTGAACTTCCATTGCTGTAGCCTCCCTTGACTTGAGCTTCCATTGCCCCAGTTTTCCCTGACTTGAACTTCCATTGCTGAAGCCTTCCTTGACTTGAACTTCAATTGCTTTAGCTTTCCTTGACTTGAACTTTCATTGCTTTGGCTTTCCTTGGCATGTACTTGGATTGCTCTAGTTTTCTTTGGATTGAACTTCCACTGCTTTGGCTTTCCTTGGCTTGAGCTTCCATTGCTTTAGCCTTCTTTGGCTTGAGCTTCCATTGCTTTAGCTTTCCTTGGCTTGAGTTTTCATTGCTTAGGCTTAAGGCTTAATTAAGCCTAAGGTTTCCTTGACTTGAACTTCCATTGCTTTAGCTTTCCTTGGCTTGAGCTTTCATTGCTTAGGCTTAAGGCTTAAGTCTAAGTTTTCCTTGACTTGAACTTCCATTGCTGAAGCTTTCCTTGACTTGAACTTCCAGTTGCTTTAGCTTTCCTTGACTTGAAAATTCATTGCTGAAGCTTTCCTTGGCTTTGAACTTCCGTTGCTTTTGCTTTCCTTGGCTTGAACTTCCATTGCTGAAGTTTTCCTTTGCTTGGAACTCCCATTGCTTTTGCTTTCCTTGGCTTGAACTTCCATTACTGAAGTTTTCCTTGGAACTTCCATTGCTTTTGCTTTCCTTGGCTTGAGCTTTCAGTGGCTTTAGCCTTCCTTGACTTGAACTCCCATTGCTTCGGGCTTTTTCTTTCCTTGGCTTGAACTTCCCTTGCTGAAGGTACTTGAATTTCCTTTGCTTTAGTTTTCCTTCACTCTAACTTCTATTGCTGAAGCTTTCCTTGCCTTGAACTTACTTTGCTTTTGTTTTCTTTGATTTGAACTTCCATTGCTTTAGGCTTTAGCCTTTAGCCTTCCTTGACTTGAACTTCCATTGCTTTAGGCTTTAGCTATCCTTAACTTGAACTCCCTTTGCTTAAGCCTTCCTTGAGTTGAACTTCCATTGCTTTAGCCTTTAGCTTTCCTTTGCCAGCTATTGTAAATGTTCGTAACACGGAACTTTCTCATCTCAACTTCCTTTGATCATATGGGAGGGTCCGTGCTTGCTGGCTATCAGTCAAACATGCGCCGTCCTCCGAAAGGATTTTCAGCATCAAAGCACAGGCTTCTAGACAACCCAAGACAACTTCAGTCTCATGGAAAGGACAGGTGATGGCCACGGTCCTGCGCCTTCCAATGACAGCGCTCAGCTTGCTGCTGCTGCTTCCGTGTCTGAGAAGGGTTCTGATGCCACAGATAGTGCTGTAGCTACAACCACTTTAGTCGAAACAGATCCTGGAACAAATCCTGGAACTGAGCCTCTGCCGATTTTGAACCAAGTTGTGTCCCAAGCTTTGTGGCACCCGGAGCCAGGCTCAAAGGCTCAACAGGTGTATGCAGAGTGGTTGGATTATGTCCAATGGAACCGTGGCAAGTTTGGACTTCCCCCAGACCAAGTGTCTGACTTCAGGACCTTCATGTTGGAGAACCTTTCAACAAAGGAACTGACCGAAGTGTGGAACGACGCCGAAGCACTGATGGCATCATGGGGCCCTGGGCTGCTGAGCCAGTGTTAGAAAGAGCGATTGTCAGTTCACCAGGAGGTTTTGTCCACATTTGTTTGAAGACGGTTTGTGATAGTTTGTGACTCTGTGTATTGTTTTAATTCTATAGTCTAAATATTTTATATCTGTACTGTATGAGTATAGTATGTATGAGTATGTATACTGTATGTATGTGACAGTATGTGACATTTTGGGCCTGTCAAACGCTGGCTCACTGCATCTAGCAGTGCCTTTTTAGATTTAGGGTGCCGAGCTGCTTTCGTGCTGCCTTTCAGCCTCTCATGTGAATTTTGTTCGCGCACAGAGAAAGAGTTGAAATGACAGTTATCGACCGCACAGGGGGTTTTATGTTCTGAATGGGAAACAGGAAATCTGATAAGTTTCTGGATGGCCCCGGCAAGCATTACTGATGAGATTCTGGTGGGCTTCAGCGCAAATAACTGATGAAGCTTCAGAGGGTTGTGGTGGATTAAATAAAGGCAACCTTCAGATTATTTCTAGACTATAGACTATAGACTATAGACTATAGACTAGAATTTAATATTATAGACTATAGACTATAGACTATTGCGTTGCATTTTTCTGTTCTTATCATATTATTTTATTATATCAATATCATATTATTTCTTTTAATATCAAATCATATCATATCGTATCCCATTGCTATCTTCGTGCAATCAGGGCCTCCAATGTCACACCGTGAATTCAGCCGTAAGGTGCGAGTTCACTGATTTGTGTCACACATCACACATCCATTGATTTGCAATTTACATGTGTGGGAAGGCCACTGTGAACCATACATAGATTGTAGACTGCTACTGTGCTGAAACCAGTTTGGGTCTAGGGCTAGGAGATGGCTAGGATCATTCCAACAAAAATTGAACGTTGGCATCGGGTCACCCACTGTGATCCAGTTTTTCTTGAGACGTTTTTTTCAGTGACATCACCCTTTCGACAGCAAATCAATGAGCCAGCGCACGATGTCAATCGCCAATTGTCAAAGTACATCGCACATGTATACAGACAGAGTTCATCCAATCAATTTCTGGCGGTGATTTCAGCTGAACTGTGAACTGTTGAACTGATGCCATCCCATCGTCGATCTCCAGTCTCCAGACGATTTGGTTTCAGCATGCATTGGCATGCAGCGAGTGAAGCCAAATCTGACACATGTCAGAATGTTAGAACAAGTTCACGCAGGTAAGGTGAGAACGGTGAGACGATCATATTTTTTCAACAAAAAGGCAGTCACGCAACAGCATCATTTTAGCCATCATTACCCTTGTAAGGAAGAAATCAGAAGACTGACTTGAAAGCAGTTTTAGTTAGATTCTAAGCTAGTTAAAAGTAAGTTAAAATATGTACAGTCTGTACAGTATATAGACAGTAGAGAGCATGTATAGTCAGTGTATAGTGTAGTATTATAGCCTAGCAGTGAGGTATCCGCATCAGTATTACAGTGTATAGTCTAGTCAGTATAGGCTATAGGCTGGTCAGAATGCAACTGATAGGATAAACTGATAAACTCTAGATAAAACTATTGCTACTAGATTTTTTGCAGTAGAGTTCGACTTGCATGGGGGTTCCGCTTGAGTTTCCATGCGTCCGTTGCGGATAGATCCCCTTGGCCGAGTGTCAGCCAACGACAAGCGCCGTGCCAACAACGAAAGGCAGTTAGGGCTCGCTGCTGCAGTTGTGGCCGACGATGTGGAACCTTTGGACGCAGGCTCATTTTTTTCAAAGTTCTGTCTCATGAGCTTGGGTTTGGGTGTTTGCGTGCAGTATTCGGGTCGGTAAACGGTAAACGGTAAACGGTAAACGGTAAAGGTAAACAGTAAGTAGTAGCAGCGGTATGTTTAGTCAATCACAGTCAATCATTTAGCATTGTCATTGATCACTTTTTACTTCTCAGTATCGAATCTAGTCTCCGGTGACCCATCTTCGTTTGAATATTTTCTTGGCCCTGTGACTGACACCAGAGAATTTCATCATCGCCTCATGATTTCTTGGTTCATGAATCTCGATGGTATCAGAATTTGTTACACATTCACTTGATGGCTTAAAGGCTGGCTTCCTGGCTTGATTAATCATCTTAATCATGAATTATTGAATCGTAACCAACCAAGTGCTACATGTTGGGATCCCATTTTGCGATCTGCAGCCCTTTCCATGCTATGAAATCAAATCATTATTTCGCGTACTTGTGGGGAGGCCTCAGAGGCAACATAGATCTGGACTGAACCACAATCAACCATTCCCGATTTCAGAACATTTTGGGGAATTTAATGACAATTTACCATGGACAATCGGCTATGGGCCCAATGGGCTTAATGAGCCAACCGGTCTCGATTTCGGCATCTGTCCTAGGTGGCAAGCAAAAGCCACAGACGATGGTGGCAAATGCCTATAGCAAGATGAAGGCAGCAGTTTCAAGCTACATGAGTGGAGGGAACTACTTTGCTTCAGCACAAAGGTCTACATTCCTCACTGCAGGTGCATTTCTTGACTCACAGCGAAGGCCTGTTGGGATACAGGCTGATTTATGATGATACAGGCAGGCAAGATAATGGATACTGGATACTGGATAATGATTTGATATGACGCCAGGTGTTTGATAATCGACAATGATGCAGCAATGATGTTTTTCAAACGAGATAGACAGACTGATAGAATTATAGAATGATAGATAGACTGAGACTGAATGACTGATAGACTGATAGACTGACTGATAAATTGAATTAATGACCGATCGAATAGACTAGATAGATGACAAATTATTCATGTTATCTTTATAATTTTTCATTCTGTCTCTGTCTATCTACTCTATGGACCCTGGACCTGGACCTATGGAGTATTGGGATCGCTCGGCTATGGCCTATTTATGTAGTAGTAGTAATATGATAATTAATAGTCAGTCATAATTAATATAATTTAATCTGTATGACTCTATGACTCTATGATAATGAATCATGACTGACGACTGATGACTCATGTCCTATCCTATCCATTGCAGATGTTAGTACGTTTGCCTCCAACTCGTGCCAGTTTCTCGGTGCTGGCTGCGCAAGGTCCTTTGCAAAGAGACTGGACGAGTTTCCGCAGGCTCCTTTGACCATTTGCTTCGGGTGGGACGAAACCAAGCAGAAGGTTCACAAAACGAAGCATGTTGCGGAGACCATCAGCGACGAATCGGCTGCGCAGCCAGCCGAGGTTTTACCGTCGCTTAGGCTTAGCCAGCCCTCAGTGCATCCCGCCTCGTTGTCCACTTTTCCATGTTCATGGGACCAAAAATTGTTGACTTCATTGCATTGAAACAACAAATCTCATGTTTGTTCCAGATGTTGTTCAATATCACTTATCATAGACTATCACCGCCAAACATTTGTTGTTGCTTCTTCAATCAGATCCGTCCTACCCTACCATACTATGGCAAGATCTGTCCTCCCCTACCTACTGAAACGCAATGATAATTGAACCGATACCGTGAGAACAATGAGTAACGATGATGGTGATGACTGGGAAGTGATGAAGGTAATCAGTGATCAGTGATCAGTTTGTTTTACGTGAAGAATTTGAGATTAAACTAACTAATTGTCGATCTATGTTGCTTCTTGGCGGGATGTGATTTGCAGCCAGTCCATGGAAATGGATGGCCGTGAATGACGATGGGTGCTCATGGATGAAAAAGAAGAAAGTGGTGATGTTGTTGTTGATGATGATTTTTTGCCATCGCATCACATCATCTGTTTTCATTTCATTTAAAATCTTATATCAAATCATGTTTCGTATATAAATATCACATATCATATATCATTATATCATATAAATTATATCAAATTATATCAATCATTGTATCATCATCATTGAACGCAATCATTCAAAACAAATCAGGTTACATCGACTTATTGTTCTTTATCACGCTCGTGTCTACTGTTTACTGTTTGCCCGTCTACCGTCTACCCTGTCTACCATTATGTTTGCAGTTTGCAGCTATCCAATATTATCAATTGATGGTTTACGGTGGTTTACAGGAGATGAGATGAGTCTGTCTCAGTGTGGTTGTTTGTAAGCTAGTTTTTTTTATATGTGTGTTTTATTTTTATGCTTCTATGTTGGGCGACGCAGTGTCTGAGTGTACCAGTGTACCAGCCCATTCTAACTTAACATACATTGACATTGAACCATTTCAGTGAAACCGTGAAATCTCTGTAATGCAACATCCCATGAATCTGGTTCACTTTCTCCTTAGGTCATTAACCCGCAACAAACATCATTCATCATCTAAATGGTCGGTTCATTTGTTCAATGGTTCCCTTAAGCCAGCTTAATCGCCCATCGCTTTCAATAGCTTGCGGCGACTTACGCCTTACTAAGGCCAACCCTGCAAATTGTGGCTGAATCGATGATCTCAATTCCCGGTATTTTTTGGTCTCATTGCAATTTCACTTTTTAGACTTGACTTTTAGTTTCATTTGTCTTGTCTAGACACTAGACTGGACTATAGTTTATCCCATCAATGCGGACCGCTTACCGTGCCTATGACCCTATCACTTGACCCCATGGCTAATATAATTTGAATGGTGAGTCGGTGAGTCTAATTCTATTTCACTACTACTACTACTACTAGAACTACTAGGGTAAGTTATGACTATGACTAGAACTGTTTTAAGTTACTATTACTATTACTCTATAACTAGAACGGCGGCTATAATGAATTAGACACTAGACTAGACTATAGACTATAGACTATAGATTACATGTAGGTTTTAAATTTATAGGCTATGGCCTATGGCCATGGCTATAATATACAGACTTTACTATTGACTAGACTAGACTAATATGAAAAAATATGATGATATGATATTATATGACTCGACTCATGACTCTGAACCACCTCATATTTCCAAAGCATATACATTGCGCAATCATCATATTGTATCGTCCCGTCTCGCTATCTTCAGGTATTTATCATCATTTATCATTTATCTAAATAGTCATTTAAGTCATTTATTAATTTAATTTAGACTTTATCAGAATGATGAGATGCATAAATCAACAATATTTTCTCCATCACCGTTTGTCAAAATTGTCGATCCGAATGATAGACAAATAGATTGTTATTTTGATTTCCACCTCAAGCATCTTCCTAGCTCAGGCAAGATGAGCCTGCTAACCCTGGTGCTGCACAGCTTATGATTTTGAAAGCCCGGGGTGCCAATGAGTTTGTGGAGAGCTTTGTGTCCAGTGCAGTTTGCCGACTGGGTCCAGAGAAACATGAGATAGTGTTCCCCAGCCGACAGCTGTCAGCTACTTCTAGCAAGCAAGTTGGCGCCGCCAACGTCGAGAACCTGGAGTACCTGTTCAATTGTGACCTCGCGACTGGGATCCAAAATTTGAGCAAATCACGCAAGAACTTCAACCTGTTGGCAGTGGGGGACGCTGCAACTGCGAACATCAAGGCAATCTACCAGCTCTTCAGCTTCGTTACCAGTGAAAGCAGAAAGCATGGGATGATTGCAACCTGTTTGTTTACAACGTGCTTCCTACACCAAGTGGTGAGGATTTTGGCTCTGTATCTTTCGCACCAAGCACTGACAGCGGCGATCTACTCCATCACAAGGCTTCACCAACATCAAGCATCGCGAGATGCGACGAAAGATGCCATGAAAGCATTACTGAAGAAGCGCTTTGTCTGGCGCTACCAACAGCATCCACCACGTGACCCTGGCTACAGGCGTCATTTGTTGGCGCTTCTCACCAATTGCTGGGAAGGAGAGGAGGACAACCATGAGATGCCTATGAGAAAAGATTGCATCCTAGAGCTCTTCAGTTTCTTCAACGGCGACTTGCTTTGCGAGCAGCATTGGACACATTTCTGTGCTGGCCCTGAATGCCACAAGGATCACAATGAAGCTCTTCAGCATGTCGCTCGCCCAATTTTCTGGAGCCAGCCAGCTTTCCTGACATCATCCCACAAATATTTTAGGGCGGTCATCATTCACCCATGTGAGTGAAATGATGTTCAATTGGTCGCAGGCAGGATTTACAGGTCAACAAAAAACCAAGCAAAGTCAGAGCAACATTACCTGGCAAAGCAAACCTTTGTACAAACTACACTACACTAATGTTTTTTTCAGCTGCGATTGTGATTGGCTACATTGAACTGGGCACTAGTACGGTACAGCGGGGATCAAATCTTTACTGAGTTTCTAAGTGCAAAAGTATCGCTGCAAATGAACGCGCAAAAACGCTGAAACACAAATCCCAATTAGACTATAGACTATTGGACTACTATAGACTATAGACTATAGATGATAAAACACTAACTAGACTATAGATGACTATATACTATAGACTATAGACTATAGACTATAGATTATAAATTCTAAATATGGAGTTGGCTGAAACTTCAAATTTTGGTCAGCAGGCCATGTTATTTGACTTTGTCTATCGACTAAAAAAAAAATCTGCTTTGCCACGTGTTTTTGTGTTTTTGGCCGTGACTGCGATGACTCATGACTCATGACCATCACTAATGACTAATGCAGACTCTAGTTATATACATACATACAGTTTGTCCTCCTGTACTGTAACTGTACAATGATATTAACGACAGAATAGCTATTTACAAATAGAACATAAAAGTTAACGTGTAACTTACAGTTTGTTATACGGTACGTATACGGAATACGGTATACGGTATCAGTATACGGTGGTATACGGTATAGGTATATGATATATATGGTATGCGGTGTACGGTACGGTATACGGTACGGTATACGGTATAGGTATATGATATTTATGTTACATGTTATTCACATTAATTAAATCATTTCAGTTTTTTGTCAAGGTTCAACTAACTATTTGAAAACTTTGCATTTACCATATTGTCTACACACTCAAACTTCGATTTTGGCATTTATGAATGTTAAATTTGAAAACGCCTATGCCAGCAGACTTGTTGAATCATATCATATCATACTGATCACTGATAATGAATTGACGGTCGACATTTTACAACTAAATTCTAATCATTGATCATCTTTTTTCATTTAGTATATAGTATAGTCAGTCTAGTCAGTCTATGCTCTATAGTCTTTTTATACAGTATACGCACAGACGATACCTTCACCACGTTATTTCAAATTTTTGGCGCACTGACACTTGCAACGCATAAACCATAGTTCATATCATATATATCATATATCATATTTCATGAATCATAAATCCTTCCTGGTTTCCTCCTTTGAGGCCTGGAAGCTGCTGCTCAGAGTTTTCTATGCCAGCGGAAATCAACTATTCGCCCCAACCCGTTGGACGAAAGTAGCTCCAGCCCTTCGAGCGTGGGCAACTGGCCTATCGATCCATGGCATTTTGAAGCTGGCTTATCTCGGCTCTGATGCTCTGAAGGCTGGGAAGCGGTGAGTTCAGGATTGCTCCTTAACTAATCAATCGACATTCTGACTTCTAATTTTTAACCTTGGATGAAATGAACACTTTCGTGGTGTCCTGTGGTTTTGTGCCAATTTATCGTGGGGCAGTGCGCCAAAGCGAATCATTGCTAGGCTAGGCGCAGCAGATCCCTCATGTTGATGCAATAACACCTGCGCAGCCTACAACATTTAACAGTGTAACAGTTTAGTTTAACATATTAAATCATATCTTATTAAACAATTGCGTGTGGCGGCTGTATTTTCTGACGATGCGAAACAATGTTTCAGAGATCAAAAACCGTGATGCAGTTAAGGTATCATATGCAGTGTGGGTTATGACTCTGACAGTTGTGATATGATACGATATGATATGATATGATGTATCAAATCATTTTATATATGTATCAACTGTATCAATTATGTATCTAAGATTTGTTTTCGCTGTATGATGATGGCCACAGCAGCAATGATGATGATGATGATGATGATGATGATGACGACAATCATGATGAAAGGGGATGATGGTGTTGATAAATTGATAAACAAGATGACTCGAATGATGATGATGATGATGATGATGATGAAGATGATGATCATGATGACAGATGACGATTCATGATGATTAACGATGATGATGATGACGATGATGGTGATGATTATCATGTTGTTTTATTCCTCTAGCGACATTTCATTGCAGAACGCTGCAGGATGTGTCGTTTTGGATGAGTTTGACTCGTGCATGCGCTTTGTGCCAGAGCACTAGACTATACTGGCGGTAGAGGGTACACTGTACTCTTATTGACTTATCAACCCATCCCCATCCCATCCATATCTATCCTAGATAGTCTATCTATCTATCATTGTCTTGCTGGGGCGGTATTTGTTAGGGCTGTAGGATAACAGATTTTGATGAGTGTTTAATAGTGTTTAATTGTGTGATATTGTGTGCTACTTTGTGATAAGTTAAGTCAAGTTATAAGTTGTAAGTAAGTTGTAAGTTAAAAGTTGTAAGTTAACTTCATTAAAATTTAAAATATATATTATATAATTATATAAGTTAAGTAAAATTTTTATGGGCAGTATTGGCACTATGGGCACATAGGCTATCGGCTATCGGCTATATGGGCTATACATAGGCTTTAGGCAAATAGTACAAGTGCTTTAGATAGGCCAGGGGCTAGGCTGTATCAAATCGTATCAATAGTCAATAGCCAATAGCTAAAGCTAAATCTAAAATCCAAGACTGCGCAGGGCCCCTTTCCTCACAGCGCCCCTTTCCACAATCATCCCGGCGAGGACCTCGAAAACGAGAGCCAGGATGACCAAGATCCTTTCCGACGAGCGATGTCTACTCGTAAGAATCGGAGCAAAGATTTTTTGATGAACGAGTTTGCTTGCTTCACCCTCTTTGTTTGCCTCATCTTCCACCACTACCTTGGGAGGATCACTCAGGTAGCTTTTCGGTTACATGACCAGGACCTGCTTGATTTGCCTTCCAGAAAACCTACTGAAAGGCAGGAAGACAGAGCCAAAAGAAGGCTACGGTTCAAAGGTGCAAACCGATTCGAGCTACCCAGCTTGGAAGGCAAACAATGTGGACTGCTTGAGCTGTTCACAGCCGCCAGCGAAAACGTGGACGCTTTCTGGCTAGCACTGACCTCCATGGAAGCCTTTGCCAAGAGCCGATTCGCAATCCTGAATTTTTTCTGGCCTGCCAGGCACAGTACCAGTGACATGTTTGAACGGATCAGCAAAGACATCCTGAAGGCCATTGCGTCGCTGAAATGGCGGCTCTTACAGAAATCTCAAGAAGTGCCTTATATCCTTCTTCCTTTGGCCAGAGAAGATTGTCCAAACGACCAATTGCAACGCAAACTGGATGCCTTCATGTCTCTACCGCAATGTTGCCTAGATGAATGGTGGGGCCGTCCTGTTCGCCAGGAGCTGGATGAAGCCGAGACTCTGGATGAACAAGTGCTCGCTTTGAAGAAACATGTTGCTGAGTTCAGCAGCAGTGGCCGGGGAGTGAGTTCCAGAGAGGAGAACTTGCATGCCCAGCAACGAAACATAGCTGGTGGCTGGAAGGCTTCCGCGCCAACATTTGAGAAACAAGTTGCACTCATGGTGCTTCGCACAAGCTGGGACAACTTTTCCAGCAGAACCCGAGTGAAACCTGGAGCACCTGCTGCTGTCAAAGCTGCCAGCAAGCTTGTGAGGAAAGGTGTGATCAAGCATCACAGGCCTCGGCAATGGGGAAACCCTTTGTACTCTTACGTTGCCGCTCGTCGCAAGACTGACCAGAGTTTGACTTTCGAAGCCATCAAAGCAGACTGGGATCAGATGGCCCCTGCTGAGCGCACTGCTTGGAAAACCCGACAGCGGCTAGCAGTATCTACGAGGAGGTTTCAAGCCAAAATGGCTCGTGATTACTTTGAGACTACGAAGAGTTCGCAGCAATCTGGAGGGCCACAAACTCCATGGGGAATTGGCAACGATTCATTTCCTCTCAAACCAGAAATCCTTGATGAATTCGTGAAACCTTACCGAAGCAAGACTACTGGGTTGCAACAGTTGTCAGCGCTGGATACACCAGAAGCCCAGGTTGTCGCCCAAGCGATCAACGATGGCAGCATGACTTACCACAGCATGGAAGCTGCAGTTTTGGGAGCAAAGGCATTGTTTGGGCAGCCAGTTACAGAGAAGAGTGCTGAGTCAGGAACATGGAACACTGTTGAACAACATCCGAGAGCTGCAAAGCCTTGCATGGCAACTCACCCTGGTTTGTGCAAAACTGCCGACAAAAACACCATTGCAGCTGCAAACAGTTTATGGAAATCATTTCCCCGTGTGGACGGTGGTGTCCTACTTTTGCAAATTTCATCAAAAAGATCGCAATTGCGAATCCCACAAGGAGCAGTGGTGTTCGTGCGCATGGTTACAGGACCGACACAGCAACATCGTGCTCCGAGGGATCTTCCTTAGAGTGATTGACGCTCAAATATGCACGTATCATGTGTTATCATTGATTTGATCCATGTTTGGGGTGTGTGGGAGCACGAAAACATAAACATATTTTCAACTTTAGTTATGTAGGCGTCATCGGTGTCATTGTGTCATTGTGTCATCATCATCATCAGCGCATAGTCAGTGGTCATGATGGACATTGAAGGTATTTGAAGGTTGGGTCATTGGAAGTTATTGGCTAGGCTATTGGCATTCATACAGGACAACAGGAGCAACCGAGAACTCTTCAGAACATTTTTAACCACCACCAGGCTGCTAGCTGCTAGCAATCAACAATCCATCCCAAATAAGAGAGAAAATTGCAATAAATAACGGTCAGTCTAGACAGAGTACAAACAACAATGATTAAGTAATATCATTAAATAATATCATGATATGACTGTGACTCATTATGACCGTTTGATTTCATATGTATATGATTGTGATATGATATGTTTTTTGAATTATTCAAATATAAAAACAAAGTAATAGTAATAGTAATAGTAATAGAAATATATGTTCTATAATATATAATATGAAATATATAATGATATATTTTTTCATTATGCACCATTCAACAATTTTTATTTTTACCAGACTTACACCACATTATATCCATATCCATATCGTTGATACCATATTACAATCAACTATTTCTGATAATGTGTGACTGTATGATCTTCATTGATTTGGAATTCAAACGAACCTGATTAAAACAAATATCATCAAACTAAACCGAAAAAAACAAAAAATTGAAAACATACATCATACAACCTTGTTGAAGATTAGAATTGGACAGTCAATTGATTATAATGAAAAAATCGTGATATGTGACATTGCCACGCTCATAAAGTAACTCTCATGATAAGTTATTGACGTATTGCCGTATTGATTCTATGTAAGTAAGTTATCTTACCGTATCGTTGTATGAAATTAGATGACGATCTTTTTTATTCAGCAGATGATAAGTTAAAAATCTTTGTAAACTGCTTGTTGAATTATATAATTATATAAATGATATGATTTCAATAAACAAGAATCGGGTCATTATCATCAATGTTTGTTCTTTCCACATCCCGATTGCTACGCAGGAACTTTCAGACCTCAGAGGCATTTCTTTGCGCTCCTTCATCCTTGCAACGGTGTGAGGATTCCCTGGGCATCAACTTCCAAGCTTGCAACATCATTTTGTAAACCAGTGAAACTTCCCGCGGAGTTGGAACTACAACGTCTTCCAGCAGGATCAGACCTGGGCAGCTGCGGTCTTTGGAACCACCATGAGTTGTGCAAGGAGATGGTTCTTCTAGCCGAAGGAGATCCTGGGAAGTGGAAAATTTGGCAGGTCGAATTCTCTCAGACGAGCATGTCACGGCACACAGCCCTTCAATGGTCAACCTGCCATGAGTGTGCTGCAGCTCCATCAAGTACTGCAGCGGCTACTTCCTCAAACACTGGTGGGAAGGACGAGGACACATCTTTTCTGGATGCTTGTTTCCTCGACAATGCTTTTGTGCCTGGAGATCACAAGGGGAAAAACGATGATTCAGACTGTCTGGAGTTCGATGAGTGCTTTTCCGACGCTGCCGGCAGTGACTTGGACATTGCTGAGCTAATGGAAGAAGAGTACAAGAGGAAGAAACCGTCATCAGCAAACAACACAGCGGCAGCACCTTCAGAGCCAAAGGTTCCTCCAAGTGAAGGCGCTCCATCTGAAGCAGGCTCTCGACTTGGACAAGTGAAGACAGTCGCCACACAGAAGGAACTTGTCGAGAAAGCTTTGCGTGCTGTGGACAGGCCAAGATGGGCAGGGGATTTGTAATCCAAACTTGTCCCAAACTGTTTTTTTTTAACAGTTATTTAATGGAGGCTGTGGAACATTGTAATGGCAGGGTGTGGCCACGGTGGGGCTCTTGGTGCAATTCCTTTTTGTTTTGAAATCTTCAGTTGTTCCAGCAGCTGTTGTTTCACTGGCTTATTACTTGCTTAACATAGTTTGGTTGTTTTGATTGTCCATTTCATATATTTGAAATGGTTTTTCAACAACGATAATGATAAAGGTTATATAAATTATATTTACCTTGATAGCTTACAATTGACGATGGTGATCGATGATCAACGATCAATGATCAAAGGTCGTGATCAATGACGACGATGGTCATGAGGATCAAAATTATGGTCGGTGATGATGATGATGATGACGGTGATGATGATTTTGATGATGATGGTGAAAATGAAAGTGATTATTTGCTGATCATTTTGATGATGACGATGGTCTACAGTGATGATGATGATGATGATGATGATGATCAATGATGATGATTATCAACGACGATGATGATGATGACAATGATTGATGATGATGATGATGATGATGATGATGCTGATGCTGATGATTGATGACGATGATGATGGTGATGATGATGATGTTGATGATGCTGGTGGTGGTGATGATAATGATGGCAATGATGTTGATGATGACGGTGGTGATAATGATGGTAATATTTTTTCATCTATAATGACGAGGTGATGATACTTAACTTAATAATGATGTGTAGGATCAATCATGATTTCAAACCATCAGTTATACTAGTCTATAGTTTCGATTTTGCGATGTGAATGAAGAGTCATGGATCGTTATCGTGGTTGGCGGTCCTAAATTATTTTCGAAGGAGTGATAGGTCAATAAGATTGACTGGACAATCTTCATTTTCACACAATGATTCGGATCACAGTGTGTTTGTGCTAGCATGCTTTGGTTTTATTCTACAGGTTTTCAGTTGGGTTGCTTTGAACCAATCTTTTCCCGTCGGTGCAGGTTCCCACTACCTGAGGGTTTCGCAATATACCATCAAAAAGCCTATTCAACTTACGCCCTCTGGCAGAATGGAAAGAGAGTGGTTGGAACGACTGTACGGATTGCTGGCCACGGGCATGAAGGCCTGGTCCGGAGATTTCAATCCGTTTCAACTTCATTTCAAACGTGCCCAGGTGTACATCGGTAAACGGTAAACGGTAAATCGGTAAATCATAAATCAGTAAATCAGTAAATCAAATCATTCTCAGGACCTTCGCCACTTGAAGTAATTTATTTGAAGGCTATTGGCCCCATGGCCTATGGTCGTATGGCTATTCTGAGCCTTGGTTGCTGGAGGCTAAGAATCTATGGTGACAATTTAGCGCTCTTTAATCCAGATTGCCTGGTTGCCCAAAGCTGGTTTCGCCTTCCTGAAGCCCCGGTATGCAACCACAACCTAGTTGCACCAGTGGTGGCCTTTACTGCTCACTATCATGGGTAAGGGTAGTTAAGTTTCAAAGTTCATTTTTCACAGTGTATCATATCAAACATATCAAATGTATGTATGGGAATGTATTTGTTTATGTCTAAGACTATGCCGTGTGCCCAGCAAATGGTGAAACAGGGGTTGATAGATTCTTTCAGGTCTGGACACATAGATAGGCTCTGGCTGCACGCTTCATGCCAGGTGCGATTCAAGAAGTGGCACGGTATGTGCCCTCTGGCAGCTCTTAGAGCAAGGGGCCAAGGGGCCAAGGGGCCACCTTGACTTGAAACACCTGCATTGGGCAGGCCCCGATTGAAAAATTGCCAGGCAGCACGTGCGACGAGATCACATGACGTCGTATCATTTCACATTATATTGTATATCATGTCATCATGTCACATTGCATCAAGCATTTCATTTGCAGTTCAAGTCAAACCATCTGAAACAAAATCAAATTATAGTACTATTTTGTGATTCCTGGTTTAAGCCTAAATGATCTCAACATTAGTCAAAAACCCTTCAGAAACATAAACATATAACGTATCATACATCATATATATCATATATCTCATATATCATTTTTCATACATCAACCATCAATCATTCATATTTCATTTATCATATTTCATTTATCTTTTTATTTATATACCATATTTCAAATATCATATTATTTGATATTTGATATTTGTTGTTTCAATATAGTTTTTGACTTTTATCATACCATGTAACTCTATATATGCACACAACATGTGCATTGTCATTCATTTGCCCTGTGCATGTACATGTGCACACACGGAATCCGCATTGCCTCACGCATTGCCTTCTGTGTCACCCATATGGACTATGGCCACTTTGTATCCTAGGAATCATAGCGGCGACAGTGATGCACCTCCAGCACCTCCATTCTTGACAGGTTGCAAACTCGTTTGCCTGCTTTTTCGCAAATTTGTGAGGGGAACGAATGCAAACAGTCCAGCAGCTGATTCAGTGCGTTGACTGCAATAGTTTAACCATGGCGGATGTCCATGCCAATGACGGTGCCACTGCCATCCCAGAAAATCCCATGGGCAATTTTTTACCCCTTGGTCCCACGTTTTTGTTGCAAATAAACTTGTTGGTAAGATTCGTGGACAAATTGATGATAAGCTCATTTGCTAGTTTTTTGAAAATAGCTAGTCAAATAAGCCTGTTCATTTGACCAATCTTTATCTAGCCTCATGACTAGTTGAGCTGCGCACAACTGATTTGGTTTCTGGGTTGATGTGCCCTACCAAATCTGATCGTTGAGTGCAAGGGAACAAACGCTTATTCCAGTAGCGCTTGCTTTTTTTGTTTTGTTTTTTTGTAAGCGCTGTTTTCATCCTGTGTAAATGTAAGTGACCGGTTTGGGTTTCCGAACGGTTCAATACTTGGATCCTTATTTTTCAAATCTTGCAGCCCCCGTCCCTTCCCCTCTCGGTTCTCTGGTCCCCTCCCGTTTTCGTTCCCTCGTCCGTTCCCCTATCCGTTCCGTTGTCGAGTGATGAGGCGCCATCGCATGTTTAAAATTTGCTTTGGAAACATCAGCAAATCCAACATGTGAGCAACCTATTTTTGAAGGTTTTTTCAACAACAATAAATTTCCCTTCCAACTGATGGTGCCTTGTTGCAAAGCCAATGAGGTAAATGGTTTCCATAAGAGAGGAGAGGCTCCAAGATGGGTAGCAGCTTTGGAACAAGTCAAACGTTGGCTGCCCAACAGGTTTTCCAATGATAGTTGTTTCATCATTTTTCGCTAGGCATTGGCTGGTGAATTAAAATGTTACCCAAGACCTTTCAGCTTTCAGTGCATGCCTGTGCCATGGTGGCGGTTTTGAAGAATCAGCAGCCAGCTTATTCACATAAAGGGATGGACAGATAGACTGATAGACTGAGAGACACATGACAGCCATGGCTTGTCTGGCATCTTGCAGTGGGGCAGCTGCCGCCATGGAAGTTAGGAGCGGTGCTAGGACCATCAGGGACTGGCAGGAGCAGCTTGCGGTACATTGCGCCTGAATATCATTTTCTGTTCGACACCCTTGGTGCTGAAAGGAACAAGACATGACCGCAAAGCCAATGAATTCAAAACATTCAGAAATCTGCTGACAACAAGCCCCCATCGCCTCCATCTATGAAGAGCTGAGTAGTTTATCATTTTATCAATTTTTGAAATCTTTGCACCCATGACAATGTGACAGTAGTATGAGGAGAAAGCTGGGGGTTAAAAACCCAACAATGATCAGATCAGAACATGTTGGCGTCAAGCGCGCGACACCTGCTTTTGCTTTGGGTTGGCAAACACAAATTGTTTCCCGCAGTCCTTTTGCAGTTGCTCCAGTACGTGGCTGCCCCGCAATCCTTTTGAGCGCACCATTCGGATTTTCAACCAAATGCAGTAATTACCAAGGTCATTACCATTTTGTGGGTGCATGTGATGTGGTTGATGTGGTAGAATGTTTCGCATCCTAAACTTTTTGATATTTTGTGGAAATGAGAATCGGATGACAACGGTTTTAAAATCTTGACTAGAATTTCTAGATTTGTAAGTGCGCCTGAGCCTATTGTATAATTTATCATATCACTAATTACTAATAACTAGTTTAACTTATTTAATATATATATATATATATAAATAATTAATTAACAAGTAGCAAACTCCACAATGATTTATCTTTTACCCACCAAAAAATAATTTCAGAAAGGTTTCTATGCAAATAATTGGCTCGCCATACAATTGTTGTTTTTTGCGCATGAACGTCTTTTGATAATTCATATTTGTTAATTAATCTAAATTGTGTAAATTTGAAATTCAATTTATAACCTAGCCTATCCCTATGTATTATTCATATTTTTTGGTTTCGCTAAACCGTTGGTTGCTTTGCATTGCTTGAACTGTGCAAGCATTCATGCAGCTCTCTCGGCTGGCTGTGCTTTTGTGGGAATTTTTCTTTAAGGCCAATCATCCCATCAGCTAAATGTCAATCAATCAACATGATGTTGAAACGTTTGCGAAGCCAGTATGCTGTATGCTGCATGCTGCATTCTGCTTTGATTGTAGTGGTTTGCTTTGTTGTGGCCATTGTCTTCCTTGAGACGCGCCGAGCAATAATCTCCCATAGTTTTCGCAACTAATGTCATCAGATATTTCCAAAATCCAAAACCCTAAAACCTAAACCCTAAACTCTGAACTGTGGGATGAAAGCAAAACCCTAAACCCTAAACTCAGAACTGTGGGGCTGAACCCTAAACCCTAAACCCTAAACTCAAAAGTGCTAAGGGGGCAGAGTTTTGAGTCATTTAACATGTTTTACCAAAGTTATTGTTGCTGTGGCGTCCAGTTTTTAACAAAGTCGAGCACCAGCGGTGGCCACAGGAAGCACCAGCAAGGACCACAATTTTGGACCAAATGGAGCACCAGATCTGCCATGTTTTGATCAAATGGAGCACCAGATCTGCCATGTTTTGATCAAATGGAGCACCAGATCTGCCATGTTTTGATCAAATGGAGCACCAGCCGGAGCGCCGAAGTCCAATCAGAGAAGCCGTTTCGCTGACCGCGGTTTCGCGTTTTTTCAATGTTTTCTCCGGTTGGCAACCAGACGCGCCAAACGGAGCACCAGAAAGGAGCACAATTTTTGCCAAACGGAGCACCAGCTTTGATCAATTGAAGCACCAGCAAGGAGCACAATTTTGGACGAAATGGAGCACCAGATCTGCCATGTTTTGATCAAATGGAGCACCAGAAAGGAGCACAATTTTTGCCAAACGGAGCACCAGCTTTGATCAAATGAAGCACCAGCAAGGAGCACAATTTTGGACGAAATGGAGCACCAGATCTGCCATGTTTTGATCAAATGGAGCACCAGAAAGGAGCACAATTTTTGCCAAACGGAGCACCAGCTTTGATCAAATGAAGCACCAGCAAGGAGCACAATTTTGGACGAAATGGAGCACCAGATCTGCCATGTTTTGATCAAATGGAGCACCAGAAAGGAGCACAATTTTTGCCAAACGGAGCACCAGCTTTGATCAAATGAAGCACCAGCAAGGAGCACAATTTTGGACGAAATGGAGCACCAGATCTGCCATGTTTTGATCAAATGGAGCACCAGCAAGGAGCACAAATTTTTGCAATCATATATATTTTATTTTGTTAATAAGGGGGTGCACAAACAGACCACAAAACAGAAGCACAAAACGGAGCACCAGCTTTGATCAAATGAAGCACCAGCAAGGAGCACAATTTTGGACGAAATGGAGCACCAGATCTGCCATGTTTTGATCAAATGGAGCACCAGAAAGGAGCACAATTTTTGCCAAACGGAGCACCAGCTTTGATCAAATGAAGCACCAGCAAGGAGCACAATTTTGGACGAAATGGAGCACCAGATCTGCCATGTTTTGATCAAATGGAGCACCAGAAAGGAGCACAATTTTTGCCAAACGGAGCACCAGCTTTGATCAAATGAAGCACCAGCAAGGAGCACAATTTTGGACGAAATGGAGCACCAGATCTGCCATGTTTTGATCAAATGGAGCACCAGAAAGGAGCACAATTTTTGCCAAACGGAGCACCAGCTTTGATCAAATGAAGCACCAGCAAGGAGCACAATTTTGGACGAAATGGAGCACCAGATCTGCCATGTTTTGATCAAATGGAGCACCAGAAAGGAGCACAATTTTTGCCAAACGGAGCACCAGCAAGGACCACAATTTTGAGCGAAACGGAGCACCAGAAGTGATCAAATGGAGCACCAGAAAATAATCAAAAATTTGGTTTAGAAAAAGTCGGCAGTTTTAAAAGGGAGTTATCTTCAGGAGCCACCCCCTGGCCAGGCCAGCCCAGGCCAGCCCAGGCCAGCCCAGGCCAGCCCAGGCCAGCCCAGGCCAGGCCAGGCCTGGACAGGTTGTAGCTGCAAGCTGCGCACCACAGGCTGCAGACACAACCCCGGGCTTCAGTTCCATTTTTTGTTTTGCCTGTAGCTGATAGCTGACAGATGATTTTTTTGTGGCAAAGCAATCTATTAAGCTGACAGCATTTAGTAACATTTTTTTCACTCCAAGTTTTTTCTTTTTGGGAAAGGCAGTGGCACCGACATTGGCATTGGCAGTAGGTAGTCTATGGCGGCTATAACTATAACTAGGGTTCCTAGTTTCTGAAAGCAAGACACGAACCAGCGCTGCTTTTTGGAATTGCAGAGCAATACAGCTCTGTGTGAAAGCTCGAGATGTTGGCCAGCAGCGTTTCTTCCAGACTCAGAACAGGGGCCAAAGGTGCCAATAGCTTCAACTTGTTGAGGCGTCGCCAGTTGTTCCCATGGCCTATTCAGACAGCCAGCCTCCAAGCGATGATGAGTATTGGACAACTGAAAGCCCCCGAAAGGATCCCGGGCAGTGGTTTTCAAAAGTCATGGAGCACAGTAGAGTACAGTCCAGTAAAGTCTAGACTCCACAGTAGTCTATTGGTGTAACCCTCCAGTATGCAGTATACAGATTTTATTTATATAATATATAATATAATATATATATATATATTTATTTTTTTTTATTTATATATATATATATATATAAATATATATCATATATCATATATCTATGTATATATTAAATATATATACCTTTATAATAGTCTAGAAGTATAGCAGTGTATACAATAATGTAGTGCAGTCTGCAGTCTGAGCCTGTCTATGATTCATAGTTTGCTTGTATTGTTGGTATGTGTGTTCATTGCCAGTCTATAGCCGACAGTCTGTCTATACATTGATCATACCTAACCAACAACTTGACAGTTGTTCTTTGTGGTCTATAGTCTATAGTCTATAGTCTATATAGTCTATAGTCTGTTTAGTTTCGTTTGTAGTTCATACTCTATAGTCCATTGTCTATGGTCTATAGTCCATAGCCTGTCGTGACAGTCTAGCCTTTAGTCTAGTCTAGTTTAGTTTAGTCTAGTCTAATCTAGGCTAGTCTAGTCTAGTCTAGTCGGTGTAGTCTAGTCCAGTCCAATCCTGTCTAGTCTAGTCTAGTCTAGTTTAGTCTAGTGTCTATGGTAAAGTGCCTTTTATTTTTTGAGTTTTAATCAGTGTGCAGTTTGGCCCTATGAAGTCTAGTGCAAACTTACCAAAGTCCAACCTGTCGAGCTTGTCCAAGCAGCCAGTCAGTCAAGTGCAGGCATTTACGCAAATTGTCCCTATGTCAGGTCATTATAGCCTATAGCCTATAGCCTATAGCCTATTGCCTATAGCCTATAGCTTATAGCCTACCTTCAGTACGTATTTCTTTTGGGTAAGTCCCGTGTGGCTGTTGTCAGGGCCGTCGTCGACAAGGTCGTTTTTGTTCTGTAGTTTTTGTTGTGATGATTTGACTTTGACTATGATTCTATGTTTTTATTTATTAGAATATTGAACATGATTCTATTTATTTCGATTTGACTGACATGTGATGTAATGTGATTTGATAAACTGTTAATATGTTGATGATGATATGATATGATAGAAACTAGACTGACTATGATACAGTTGTGTGTGCCCAGTGATGAACAGATTCAAGCTTATCGGTTTACCATGTGGTTTGCATATTGTATCCACAAGTCTGTGTGTGGTTGTGTTGCAGGACACTTCGAACGCCGTTGGTTTGTCAAGGGGTCGCAGTACTGATTCTTTTGATTTCAGCATGGACGAGCTCTTTTCACCTGAGAAGCAAGGAAGTGCAAGTGACGCTGCTTCCACTGCAACTCCTTCCCCTGTGAAGCCAGCGGACCAAATTTTCTTGCTGCCAAATGCGATTGCTCAGACAGTTAGCCATCTTCCGCCAGACAGGAAAGCGCAGTTCCAGGAATTTGGAAAGTCCATGAAGCTCGCTTGGAAACCCATGCGTATTTCCACTTTGTGCAGTGGCACTGATGTGGCCATTGATACGATGAAGGCCCCTTGCTGATGTGGCCTTTGATACGAATTTCAACTTGATTCTCCATGCATTGTTTGACTCTAAAGTTTCATCTTCTTATTTCCATGTTGTGATATGATGTAACATGCCTGCAGGCAGTCCCTAAAAAGCTAGAAAGTACTTCGGCTATACTGCAGGCTATAGCCTCAGCATTGATTCATATGTTCATATGTGACATGTGCAGTGGTAAATATTCAGTAAACATGTACTGTATGATGTATGATGTATGATGTATGTATGTACCTGGTCTCCTGTCCTGTTCATTATTTGATACTACTGTGGGCATGTGTGGAACATCGTGTTCGGAACACCTTTGAACATTCATCACCGGTTGATTCATAATAAGTACGTGATTTTTCAGTTCTAACTTCCTTCTTCAGCTTCAGGCCTTTGAACCTTAGCCTTAACCTTTCAGATGCTTTGCCTGCCAGGAAGTCATGAAAGTGGCTGCAGAACAAGCAGGTCAGGGCAGTGATCAACCTCGTTTCAATGCCGACCTCAAGTTGCATCATGTTCTCTCATGCGATTCAGATTCCAGGGTCCAGACATGGATACTCCGAACACATGACCCAAAGATCTTTACAAAGGAACTGAAGGAGTGCAGTGACCCCGTGATCTTTGACGAGAAGTCCAAAGAGTTTGTGACTACACCGAATTCTGAGGGATGCATTTGCTCATGGGTTTGCCACGACGTGTCGCTCGTTTCCAGTTCGTGCCAGTTGGGGTTAGTAAGATCAAACAGGTCTTGTTTTTGGCAGTCTCCATTACCAGAGAAAGAGCATATAGAAAATCTATCATGAGAAGTCGAATCAAACACTTTATATTGTTGCCCTGGTGTCTTCACTACGACGATTCTGACCATTCTTGTCAGTGGCATTCAGTGGTGGAATGGCAAGGGCAATAGCCTTGCAGTTTTGAATCACACATAATGGCAGATTGCGCTGCATGTTGTGTAATTTTTGACAAGCCTCCATTGTCTTGGTATGCAGTGTTTGGCAACTTGAATCTTTCAGGTCGTTGCGCAACCCAAAGCGCAAGCACGATTGCATCGATGCAAAGACTGGTCAAACCGGCCAGACCTTCCATTGGTTCACCGAGTACCTGTCAGCTCATGGCCCTGAATACATATTCTGCGAAATGGATGCTCGCTTCAACCATACAAGCAATGCATACGTTTTGCAAAATGTTACATACATTACATACTACATATTTACATACATACATAATACATACTTACTTACTTACTTACTTACTTACTTACTTACTTACATCCATCCATCCATCCATCCATCCATCCATCCATCCATCCATCCATCCATCCATCCATCCATCCGCCCACCCATCCATCCATCCATACATACATACATACATACATACATACATACATACATACAAACATACATTAGATGTAGATATACATACATGCAGCATATAAATAAATTTGTACATACATGAATCATGCATACATAATACATACAGTACATACATACATGACATGCTACATGCATACAAACCACAACATACATAATACATACATCATACATAGATGATTAGAAATAAATATCAGATATTTAAACCGATTTTACTTAATATAAATTATATCAAAGATATCATGCATCATATTTAGTATATCATATATCATGTATCACAGATGTTATCAAAGATATATACATCATACGCACACGCACAACCGCGAAAGAGAAAGACATACATACACACATACATACCGTACATACCCATTTTTATTATATACGCTACAGCATTAATACAGGAAAAAATGCAATCTGAATGCTTTTACCTTAAGGTTTCAGGTTTTTGAAGGCAAATTTAATATTCATATTCATATTCATATTAATATTAAATTGTCATTGTATTGCTTTGTTCATTCCTAGATTCGTAGATATGATTCGATCTTATTTCACATTTCTTGGACCTGTATTTAACAATGGTTTGTTTATTTGGAGGTTTGATTCACGGTATGATATGATTTTACCAATGCCGATACCTACCCTGACTATTCTTTATTCTGTTTTGATCAACTGGATGGTCAACTTTCCTTTGGTTTTAAACTCAAGTTCTGTCTAGCTGTTTAGCATTAAAACCCATCATTATGATTTATGTAGATCTTGGTGATGTCCCGAACGTGTTGGGCTCGGTTTGGCCAAGGTCACCGGGATCATGTCTTCGGGAGAGGATGGGAACAGCAACCATCAGAACGTTCTCCAAAAGTTCGACGAGATCGGATATGAGGTGTGCCATGCTGTGGTTTGCCCTTCCAAGATGGGTTTGCCTATGACGAGGAGGCGTGTGTACTACCAGGGCTTGAATCGCAACAAGGTGGAAAATGCGAAGGACCAGATTGCACTTTTGTCTTCAACCTGGCAGGGTTTGATCGATAACACCTACGAGAAGTTCAGCCTCGACATGTTCCTGGACTGTGAAGGTGGCATTCCGAACACCAATTCAAGTTCAGAACGCGATCGCACAGACCGCAAGTGGGTGCAAATGCACAAGCAGATCTTGGAGTCTCATGAGGCCCCATGCATGTTCACTGATTTTAGTTTTTTTGAGGCCCGTAGATACTGCTATATATACAGTACAGTCCAGTACACTAGTACACCGAACACCACAGTTCACCATGATTCATGTAGAAAAGCTTGTGAGATCGGTGTCTCAGATCAAGTCATTTGACAAAAATATCATTGTTTTCTTAGTCACTTACTTCTGTTCATGGACTTATTATTCTTTTATTGTTGCTGCATTTGTTTTATCAGAGTTTGGTTCTTGAATTAAATTCTATTTCGAGAACATTCCTTCTTCTTCATTCAAATTTGCAGTTGTTGCTACTGGAGCATTGCCGGGTGAGTCCCCAGGACATTGATGCCGCCATGAACAAGTATGCAAACTGTGAGGCTTTCATGAAGCTTACCATGCGGGAAAGAGAAATCATTGCATTCCTAGATGTGGTATGTCCACTCCTCGCAGAACCAGGGGAACAGATTGTTGAGGAGTCTGTGGACGTGTCACTTGGACTGTCAGGGGTGTTGTGATGTAGGTCGGGGTGGGGTGAATTGTTTGAACGAAACGGGTTTTAGACTTTGATTGTCATTGATGGTTGCTGAATCGATGGAGGCGCAAAAAGACAAAACAAACAATCAACTTCACAGTTGCCAAATCACAGCGTGACCAGTCTGAAATGGTACATAAGTTACATAAGTTGGAGATGCTGAAATAGTTGTTAAATGATTAATGATTAAATGATGTTGATGTACAAGGGTAGTGCCAGCACAGCGATTGGTTGCCAAATTGCGAGCCACTTTATCGGGTGCAGGGGAGCCAGCCATGTTTTTTTTATGTTACTATTGGTGGTATAGTTGTAGGCTGCTTCATAACATCGCAACTCAATAGCAACATTCATAATCGTTCATATCGTATCATGTCAAATCAAATATCATCAAATCATATCATATCCAAACAGCAAGCTGGGGCCCAGGTCGCAGAGCCTGGCACGATGCCTCAATCCCTTGGAGGGGTCTGTTCAGTGCCTTACTACTGCATCGAAACAGTGGCTTCGGCGTCGCAAACGCATTCTCAACGGCGGTGAGAGACTTGCTCTTCAGGGTGTTGATTTGAGCAAGTACCGTGATGTTGTGTCTGAGACACCGGAGTCCACACTCTGGCTCCTATCTGGCAACGCAATCAACTATTTTAATTTTGCTCAGGCATGGGTTGCCGCAGTGTCAAGTTTGAAGATTTCCTGGTTCTCAGGCAGTTACTCGTAGGTCATTTGAGTTCGATGAAGGATCATGCTGCAATAGATTTGTGCCACTTGTGCCACCAATCTTTGCCGGAAGTTTGATGTCAAGAGCTTCCATTGACTTTCGCACTTGGGCCGTAGCAATCTGCAACCCTCACATATTTTTTCCGATGATCAGTAATGACAGCCATGACTAGGACTAGTAATAGTTTAATTGTATTTTTGGTAATCTAAAATTTATTTTGCTAGTTTATGAGTACATGACATGAATGAATGTGATGTGGCAGTATGTTATCTTCCTGTTGTTGGTTTTTTGCAGACAGTATGGTTTTCTGATATCGGCCTGTGACGGTTTATCGGTTCGGTCTAGTCTATCTATGATTTATGTCAATTTATGTCTATGTTCTATGTCTATGACTCTCTATGACATTATGAACCGACTATGATTCATTGGTTCTTGTTGGGAACCTGTGGCAATGTGGTGGTTTTCGAAGGCTTCTGCAAGCCTCGTGGCAGCTGACAGCAGTTCAGCAATTTTGAGACAGCTAGCGCCGTTGCCGTTACCTACCTAGCTAGCAAGAACATGGGGGAAAGCAAAAGGACGCTTGTGGTGACCATTGGGTCATCTCATGAGATGAGTCATCTCATTGTCATTTGGTGATCAATCATCATCAATTATCATTGCCCTTTGAAACCAAACTTTACCAAGTGACCCTGATCAAGGTTTTGGGCCCCCCAAAAAAGCTATTTCAGGTCACTTGTGAAAATTATGGTTTCGAAAGGTCAGTCATCATTATCACCACCATCACCACCATCATCACCACCACCAGCATCATCAACATCATCATCAACAGCCATCATGAATCACTGAATCATCATCAATATCATTCATCATTGAGTACAGTAACATCATCATCAATCATCATCAAAACAACAACGAATAATGAATAATCATCATTCACCAGTACTGTACTACTGTACCGCTGTACCACCATGACAGCCCAGGATGCACCATCACCATCATCATCATTCATCATTCATCATCCTTGATACTGCATCGCCGCATCGTCATCATCATCATCATCATCATCATCATCATCATCATCATCATAATTTTCATAATCATCATCACCACCATCATCATCATCACTCATCAATCATCAATCATCGATTATCAACATCACCGCCATCATCCATCATCAACCACCACCATTCATATTCATGATGCACCATCATCATCATCATCATCATCATTATCATCATCATCATTCATCATCATTCATCATCATCATCATCATCATCATCATCATCATCATCATCATAATCATCACCATCATCATCATCATCATCTTTTTCATCACTACCACCGATAATCATCATCATTGATTATCATCATCATCATCATCATCATCGTCATCATCATCATCATCATCATGAATCGTCATCATTATCATCATCACCATCATCATCATCACCATCATCATCATCATCATCATCAACACCAATGGACTGCGGTCATGAGCAATGAGCATTCTGCATTCTTTTCCAACTGAGCCGAAACTGACCACCAATTTTTTCATTGGGATAACGGGATAACATGATTGATGCTGGCATCCATTGCTGTCCAGACAGGCAATCTTTTTTGAACATGCAATTGCAAATCCCCTGAAGATCTCAGCTTGATAGATTGAAGGCAAAGGTCAAAGGTCCAGAAACAATCGACAGCTCAACTTCCATTTCGCTAGAGAAGTCTGAGGTAAATCAGAATAGAATAGGACTGATCATGTTTGACATTCTGAGCAGAGCTCGCTCCAGAAATCTCTCTAGGCTCAAAGTGAGATTTGACTAGGTTCGGGACTTCGAACTTCGCCCCATGGTTGTGACTCGGACTTCCAAGAGAATCATCCCAGTTGATCTCATGAAGATGGAACTCAGCGGAGATGAGGATCCTTCCTTGAATTTTGACAAGAAGGACACCAAGAAGCCCTTTCGCATTGACTATGCCCGCCCCTGGGGTGTCAGGACCCTCGAGCAATGGAGCAAGATCACATTCCCACATGGCAGCAAGCATGCTGGCCTTGAGTTTGCAAAGGTCTACACAGAAGACAGGGCTTACTGTCGACGGATCCAGGGTCGCAATGACGAGACATCTTCAGCTTGGGTGCGAAATTTCCAGAACTACATGACAGCTGTGGAGCTCTACAAGAAGAAAGCTCGCAAGGCTGACTGTTCCACATTTGCTCAGGAGTTCACGGAGATCCCCTTGTCAGATTCCGGAGATGAAAAGCTCTAATTTTGAAGCCGATTCCGATTTGTACCATAGAGCCTAGGGCCATAGCATGATTTTGTAGTAGACACCAGCTCTACAACTTGAGCGGTGGTTTCTCTCAAATTCAACAAGCCAGCCCCGAGCCTTCAGCTTCCAGACTTGTCCCAGTTGATGTTGCGCCAGAATGTATTGGTTTTAGTTGTAGTATTCATTGAATTGGTCGGTATTACGGTATTACGGTATTCATTTGATATTCAAACACGATAGGTGATAGATAATCAATCACCATTCAAACATCATAAAACACCATCACTCATCAAGTACATGATCTGAACATGAAGTATTATCTAAATATTTGATTTATTTGATGTTTTGGAACCGTATGATATGACTGATATGACTGACATGATATGATTCGATAATAAATCAAAATCATCATAAAACAAATTTACAGTCTGTACTATTTCGATTTTTTTGTATTGCCTGTATGCCTGAATGATTGTATGATGTGTCAATATGATTTGATGGTTTGAGTCTGAGTTTGAGATGATGATATCATTGATCAATGATATCATTTGATATCATATCATCAAAGGCCATAAGTGCTTATTACTTATTTGCTTATCATTTATCATGTATTTGGAATCGGTATTCGGTAGTCAGAATTCGTATGATGATTTTCTCACTGACTGTCATCCAGCTGTATTTGTCTTTTGGCGATCTCTGGGGTATTGCTGGACAGAAGCACATGCTTGGGCTTGATACTTCGTTGTGCTAGCCTCTTACCGAACTCCCTTTGAAAGCAAGATTACGAGCCAAAATCAGCTCTTCACATGAGGTCGTCGGCAGTTCAGTTTTCCAACTTTCATTTGTCCAGTTTTCTGAAGAGCGTTGAAGTTCTGTAGCTAGATAATCTGACTCAAACAACACAACGCGACAAAACTTGAAGTGTCTCGAGATTTCCCATTTCCGATCTCACCGACTCCCACACGTTACGTCAGTAGTGATTCTCTTTTCCAACACCTTTTGAGTCTCATCTTGAGCCCTGGGGCCTTGCCGCCTGTCGCAGCAACGGCTCATTTTACTTTACCTGGGACAACCTGGTCTTCGTCGCCCTCTGCAGCTCTGGTGCAGCAGCTGGCCATGATGTTAGTTGGCATTCTTTTTGGTAAAACTGGACCAACTGCACTTGTGAAACAATTTGGGGTTCTCCATGGCTAGTAGTAGAGATCAGACTGGATTCTGTGCTCCTGCATTTTTTCCATCATTCCTTTTACCCGGACTGCAAAGTATGGACTGGATTGATGAGATATGAATTATCCTAACTGATACTTATACTGTAGTTGATCAACAATTGATGATGATGAACATCCATAAGGAGTTATTGGCAAAGATAGATACTTTTGAAATTGAGGTGATGATTGATCATTGATGATGATGAGATGGTGATGGTTGGTGATGATGGTCATGATTCATGATGTTGATGAGTGGTGATGATGATGATGATGATGATGATGATGTGATGGTGATGGCCCGATGGTAATAAGATGATGTATCAACGGGAACTAAAAAACATTTGAGTCATTTGAGAATCTTTTTTGAGATAGATTGTTGGGTGTTGTGGACCAATGGAGTTACGTAATGATGACAATGTCATATTTTATGTTTTGCTATGTATTTGTATCATTCTATTAAAACTATTAATATTATGTTTTGTTCAATTCGTCATGTCGCCATAAACTGTTGTGTTTAATTGTTTAAGTTTAACTGACTGTTTAACTTCCTTAGTATGCCACGTCTATTACTATTCATTAATTGTGGATGACTTGTTTGAGCTTATGAGCAGTGCTATTGCTACTGATTGCATGGTGAGTACAGTACACAGTACACTCTGATGATGACTGATGACTTTACTGCTGCCTCCGCTGTTGCCATTGTGTTGTCCCTCAAGGTAAGAATGGCGGTGGAACATGATATGCTCGGCAGCATGGAGTTGGAGCTGAGAGAAGATCAAGCAGACAGTGGTGTTCCTGGCGTGGACGAGCATGAGGTTTGTCCGATTTGTGGCACCACAAACCAAACCGCAGATCCAGTCGATGCAGGGGCCAAGATCACCTTTGTCAAAAAAAACAAAGACAAGTACTGTCACATCACCCATTTGATTCATTTTGGCGAACGCACTTGGAAGGAGCCTGATTAAGATATTCACCCTGAGAATCGCTTATTGATTGTAATCAATTTATTCATAGGTTTTTTCAATTGATTTTTTTCAAATTGATTTGAATTGATTTTTTCAATAAGTCTCAAATTGATTTGAATTGATCTACTAATTGATTTCTATATTGATTTTTTTATTGATTTTCAAATTGATTTTCATATTGATTTTCAAATTGATTTTTATATTGATTTTCAAATTGATTTTTATATTGATTTTTCTGATTTTGTTGATATGAATGAAGGGTTTTTTATAGTATTTTTTGAAAATTAATTTTGTGTTTTTTGAAATCATGTTTCCTATGAATTTGGCTCATATCTGCAGCTTTTTGCTGGTCAAACCCTAACCTTGCAAAAGGGATTGCAAGAAAAGAGATTGAAGTAGAAACCTTTGTGAAAGGGTGCTGCTGAAGTAGAAACCTTGTGAAAGGGTGCTGCACATACCTTTGCAAAAAGGACTATGTCCACAGGAAAGGGTGGTTCCAGGCACAAGCAAAAGCCTTTCATAGAAAGTGGGCTACTGTTGAAATTGATGATGAAACATGAAACTGTGCTGGTTAACCTGAAAGGATATGAAACACTCAGCAGAAATAATGGTGTAGACCCCAAGGGTCTTATCCATGCCCTGGACTTCATTGATGATGTCCTGGAGCTGGAACCAACAGCAGAGATACACCCCCAGCCACTCAGGCAAAGCCTACTGGCATTACTGACACAAAAGCCCCAGCTGAATGCTACTTCTTATGGAGGAAGTTTATGGGTGCATATGAGATCTGAAAGAATCAATGTCCTCCTCTTCCATACCAGGAGGCTGGCCAGGACTGGGCCCACCACTGCCTGTGTCAATGCCTTGTCTGGAATGGAGCTGGGCAGGCTTCAAAACACCTTGAAAAAGGTGATGCTCTCAGAAGAGGAAGGCCAAAAAGAACCCTTGCAAAATGGGAAGAATGAAAGCAAACCTTTGGAAAAGGGGAAGGGCAAGAAACACAAACCCTTGGGGAAGGGGGAGGAAAAGGAGACAGCTGATGAAAACCAGGATGAAGACAGAACTCCTAAGCAAAGAAGGAAATTAAAATATAACCCCAGTGATGTCAGCTGTGATTCCAAAGGGTTTCCAGATATGTTGAAAACACCTCCTGAAAATACAGCAGGACCTAGCAGACTCTTGAAAAAGAGGGTGGGGCAAGTCAAGGACCTTGCAGTGGTGCAAGCAGAACCTGGCTTGAGAAGCAAATTGGGTCTAGAAGGAAAGGCACTGAAAAAGCCAGCAGCTGCCAGAGCACAGTTGCCAGCAGCAAAACCTGGTGCCTACAAGAAGCCTGCAGGCTGTAAGAAAACCTTTGGGAAAAGGAAGCAAGCAGCAGCAAACAGGGCTGTACTGCAGGCCACAGGGCCTTGGGTGAAGCTGCAAAAGGTGAGTAGCAA
>VSDK01025782.1:413298-443351 GCA_009767595.1 Symbiodinium kawagutii | reverse complement strand
GGTGAGGCACCACCTGGAGCAAATGCCCTGGTGGAATCAGGTGCAATTTTTGCACACTGACATCAGGACTGGGAAAGGTGCCAAGCCTGACCTGGCCATCAGACATGGCTGCATGGCCATGTTTGATGATGCCTGTGACATCCTGTGTGAAGCACACAGGATGGGCATCAGGGTGTTTCCCATCCAGAAGCCCCACTCATACCACAAGTGGGCTGCAGAGCATGGGCTGCAGCAGTGGGCCAGCTTTGACAAAGCTGTGGCCAGTTTTCTGGAAGAGATGGCCACCCTTGAAGAAGGGAAATCATCAAAATGAGAAGATGGGAAACACACCTTTGAAAAAGGGTATGGATGAAATGAGAAGATGGGAAACACACCTTTGAAAAAGGGTATGGATGAAAACAGATCAGGAAACCACCTTTGAAAAAGGGTGCACAGTAATTAAACCTTGAAAGGAACCCTTGAAGAAGGGATTGCATGTTTTTGGCCTAGAGGTGCTGCCACTGGGAGAAAAAACACATAGCTGGTTCCCCAATCATATCATATTAAAGCACTTTGTTGTTTTCCCAAGCACAGGGCAGCACCAGGCACAGAGACCTAAGACCTGAAACAGGCACAATCAAATTATTGAAAGAAAAAATATTAACAAATTAAATATAAAAAAAGTATAATTATAAATTTTAAAATTACAAATATAAACATTTAATATATAATAATATTTTTTAAACTATAATTTTTAAAATATATTATGTAGATATTTAAAGAAATATATACTTAAGTAAATACAATATATAAATATATTTTTGAAAATATTCAGTCATTAAAACATATATAAGTTTTTTTTATCACAACACAACACCAACCAATCATCTTTGAGTCTTGGTTGAAACCAACTATCAACTGGGGAAGGGAACTTCATACTTGGGGGGTGGACCTTTGAAAAAAGGTGTGGCAGCCATGGGTTGGTTACAGAACCTTTTCTCAAAGGTGTTACAATTCAAATTCTAAGGCTAACCAAAGAAATAAATGCAAATATATATTGATTTTTGAATCTGATGAAATCTGATGAATTCTGATGAATTCTGATGAAATTTGATGAAATTTGATGAAATCAATGATTTCATCAAATTTCATCAGAATTCATCAGAATTCATCAGATTTCCTCAGGTCCACAATTCCCACCAAAAACCTAAAATAAACTAATAGCTATAGAGAAACAAAAGTATATACACAACATATATATATATATTCATTTAGATAATGTGAACCAAAAGGGTGAATGTTCATGCTAATCTATGGTTCCCTTCTGCCTGCTTTGGCTCAATAACCAGGTTATGTGACCAAAGTGGCACAGCCTCTCAGCTCTGGGATCCTGGGGCTGTGGCCATGGGAAAAGCTATGAAGGCAATGAAGAGCACCTCTGCAAAGAGGAAGACAAAAAAACCTTTGCAAAAGGGTGGTCCCTCTTCATCATCCAAGGCACCATTGAAAAATGGAAAACTCAAGTTTGGATTGAAGAAACCTGCATCATCCAAGACACCTTTGGGAAAGGGTTTGCAAAAAAAACAACTGGAAAAGTTGGGAGAGATGAGTCTGAAAGACAAGATCAGCCAAATTGCTGACAATACAGATGATGAGGCTGCTGCTGCAAAGGAACTACAGCTAGTGATGACTCCAGCAGAAAAAAGCAGAGCATGGTCCAAGCACCAAACCCACCTGAGGCAGCCAGGCAGAGAAGAAGAAAAAGCAGAGTTTGAAAATTCAGGTAAGAATGAAAAAGGACAGTTGACAGCACTGTTCTTGATGAGAAAAGAAGCTCCAAAGTTCTGCAATGTCAGCAGGTCAGTTGGCACCAAAGCACAGCTGAAAATGCGAGAAAAATGGATGACAGAAAAAGAAGCCTTTGACAGGTTTGGGGAGGAGCTGTCAAAACATGTGGAGTCAGGAAGGGTGAGGTGGAGAGAAGGTGCCACCACCAAAGGCACCTGGGAATACTTGGACACAGAAGATATGGAGAAGACAACAACAGGCTATGCCAAAAGGAATTGGACCCAAGCCCAAGAGTTTGAACAAACAGCAGAGGAAGAAGATGGTTGGGACAAGATGTTGGAGAAAGAACTCCATGGGCTCCTTGTGGACCAGACCCCTGGGAAGGGGACCTTTGCAAAAGGGAACCCAAAGGGACAAGGCAAGGGAGGGAAAGGTGACAAAGGGGGAGGCAGGGGTACACCCAAAGCTTTGGAAGACTTGCCAGAAGAGGAGCAAGTGCCTGAGGCATTAAAAAAAATGAAAAAGATGAGGGATATGATGCAGTCCACCCTGACCAACTATGAAGAAGCACTTGAGAAAGTGACAGCAATGAACCACTTGACCAAACCAGCCCTGAAACTGAAGCAGGCACAGTTGCAGAATTTGGAGACAACACTTGCAAAAGTGAAAAAACAGCTGACCAAGGGAGACCAGGGAAAATTGCAGGATATGAAAAAAATGTTGAAAGATGGTGTGGCTGTAATCCAAGAAGTAAAAGATGAAGCAAAAGAGTTGGTCCAAATCTGCATGAAAACAAAATCCCAAACCTCCAGGAGGTAGATTTACAAGTACCTTTGAGAAAAGGAATTTGCAAAGGAACTCCTTTGAAAAAGGGACAATGGTGAAACAAAGAACCATTGGGAAATTGATCTTGAAAAAATATTTGCTATCATACATGGCATATTAACCTTTGGGAAAGGGGAGGCCCAATACCTTTGGAAAAGGGACCCTTTCACAAGGGACACTCTCAAGGCTCAACAGTAGCTTTGTTTTTTTTACCAAGACTTTGGCAGGAAAAAATACTTGGGGTGTTGGGCTGGGGAAGGTTTGGGTGCCAAAAGTTTGTTTTGTTTAAGGTTTAGTTACCTTGTTTAAGCTGGTTGGTCCCCAAAAGTTTGGTAGGCAACAACAACAGAACTCAATTGCAGCCCTTTTTGGCTTAAGGTCTTGAAAGGGGACAACCTTGGAAAAAGGGTTGCCAGGAGGCAACCTTTGAAAAAGGGTTGTTAGGGGACAACCTTTGAAAAAGGGTAGTTAGGGGACAACCTTTGAAAAAGGGTAGTTAGGGGACAACCTTTGAAAAAGGGTAGGTGAAAAAAACCCTTGGTGAAGGGGATGGAGAGAGTCAAAAGATTGAGAGGACCACAAATAGAATTTGAAAAACACAAGGGGCCCAAAAGAACCTTTGAGAAAGGGAATGACAGCAGGCTAGCCACAGCCCTTCTATCATTGTGGTCACATGGGAAGATATCTGCTGTTACATGCAGGTGGCTAGCTGAGCAAGCTGTCTTAGATGGCTGCACCCACCCAGAAATTGCTGACATATCCAAGATGGGGTGTCATGGCCAATACCCAGCCAATTGTCAAAGAGACCTCCTCACAAAGTTTGCAAAAAATGTTTGCATACCTGAGCCAATGCATATTTCTGTGAGATGCCTGGATCCCAAAACCTTGCAAAAGGGAGAGGAAGAAGCAGCAATTTTTCTTCCACACATTGTTTTTTCCCAGCTGGCCAGCTTGCCCAACTTCAACCAGCTTTTTCCAACTGCCATGTTGGAACAATTCTGGCAAACACTTGAAAAAAGTGGTGATCCAGGCCTGAAAGGCCACCCAATGAGGACTGCACAATGGAGGAAGATGACCATACCTCTATTTGTGCATGGGGATGGTGTTCAGTATGCCAACAACAACAACAGCCTAATGGTGTGGAGCTGGGGGGCCTTGATGACTTGTTTCAATTCCTTGCAAAGCAAATATTTGATTTGCTGCTGGCCAAAGAATGCAACTTCTGACAAGACCTGGGAGGACTTGCTGAAGGTGATCTGTTGGTCTTTTTCTGCTCTGCTGACAGGCTACCACCCCAGCCATGATCACAAAGGAGCACCTTTGAAAAAGGGGTCGCCATTTTTTGAAAAGAAAGGACAACCATTGGCAAATGGATACAGAGGGTGCATTTGGGCAGTGATGGGTGATGCTGAATTTGCATCCAACTGCCTTGGCTTGCCCCATTGGGCATCCTTGCACCCATGTGCAGAGTGCGATGCCTGTTCCAACCCAGAACACTTGGCAAAGTGGTTCAAAAACATTGAGATTGACACTCAGGATTTCAAGAGGGTCAGTCACCAGGAAGCTTTGGCTCACCCATGCAGCAGCAACCCCCTATTCCACCTCATTCCTGGCCTGTCCACAAAATTTGTGAGGGGGGATGCACTCCATATTGCTTTTGTGCATGAATTTGCAGCCATGTCATGGGTAGTGTGTTGCACTACCTGGTCTATTATGATGGCCCTGGCAGGCAAGCCAAACCGCCCCAGGACAGGCTATCAGTAATTTGGCAGGCTGTGCAACAAGCATACAAAGATCTCAACAGCAGCACCAGGCTTTCAAGCCTGAGACTGACAATGTTCACAAACCTAAAGGAACCCCACAGCTCACCACCAACTTTGAGCATCAAGGGCAGTGAGGCAAAGCATTTGTTGCCAGCCCTCATTGTGGTTTGTAGAACTGTGTTGAAAGCTGATATTTTTCATGAAAGGTGCATGCTGGACTGCATGGAACACTTGCAGAAAGTGATCGACTTGTACACAGAAGCTGACATTGTACTCACTCACAGGGAGTGGGAGCAGGTCTACACCCTTGGGAAAGGGTTTCTGGACACCTATTCCTTGCTCAATGCTTGGGCACAGGAAGAGGAGAAGCTTCTTTTCCATAAAGTCTGGAAGTTCCACAGCTTCCAGCATATGCTGGAGAACTCCAGATGGCTCAATCCAAAATGCCACTGGTGTTTCTCCAATGAAGACTTTGTAGGGAAGATAAGTCTGTTGACTTTCAGCATTTCTTCAGGAGTGCCTGCAACCAAATTGTCACAGAAGGTTGCTCCCAAGTACAGAGTTCTCCTGCACCTACTTTTGACAAGGGAAAATTTCCAAGAAACAACAAAAGAGTTTTCTGATGACCCTTGAAGAAGGGAAAGGAATGAATGAGGTGCTAGAGGGCCTTGCCTGTGTACCTTTGGCAAAAGGACATTCTTGCACCCTTGGAAAATGGGAATTGGAAAAAACCTTTGAGAAAGGGGTGTCTATCTCAAAAGCATGTGAAGCAAGATACCTTTGCAAAAGGGACCTTAAGCCTGTACATAGCATCTCCAAAGTTGAGGTGTGACACTGTTACCTCATGAGTTGGGAAAAAAACTTTGTGAAGGCAACTTCACCTTTCAGTCCTAGCTTGGGTACAGAATAACAAGGAAAATTTGTCAAATTGATTTTTAAATTGGTTGTCAAATTGATTTTTAAATTGGTTGTTAAATTGATTTTCAAATTGATTTTTATATTGATTTTCAAATTGATTTTTATATTGATTTTATTGATTTTTTTATTGATTTTTCCAATTGATTTTTGCTTGTGAAAACCTTGTTCCTGGTATTGATCTGCAAATCACAAAATCAATATGGGCCAATTGATTTTGAACCCTATGTTTTCAATTTGAGCCCCAAATTGATTACAATCAATAAGCGATTCTCAGGGCAGTCATTTTTTCAACAGCGACATTCTTTTACGCAGATTTCCAGCCAGTCAGTGTTTGGATGTGATCATGGCCATTGCCATTGCCAATGATCATTCAGGAGTCATTCATCATGTTCATTGAGCGCTTGCTGTCGCTGTTGTCCAAGTTGTCCATCTCCACCATCGCCATTGCTTTTTCGTCATTGTTCAAGACAACCAATCGGTATTTTGCAGTGTAGTGTCTTGAAAGGATCAACGAAAGCTAGCCACCGTGTATTGGTTAATTATGTTCTGTAGCTGATTATGTGTTAGAAGTAGTAAAGCCAACCTCATCATGTCCAGAAGCTTGTAGCGTGTAGTGGCCATGTAGCCGTGTAGCCATGTAATCAGTGATTCAATGATTTCAGCCAAACTTCAGAGATGGCAAATCAGTGATTTTATCCTCGTTCATCCTTGTCATTTCAAGCTTCTTTCTGTCCAAACCTAGGATGTTGTCGAGTTCCTTCTTTCGCCCAGCGGCGCTACAGAGAAGGAGAAGTTCTTGACACTGCGTGGCAAATTGATCATTTTGCTACCAAACCTCCAACTGCCTCCTGGATGGACCATCGAACCAAGACAGCTACTTGCCCGGATTCATGGAGTTTGTGAGAGCGCTTGCCTTTGGGTTTGCGCAATGGGTCACAAACTTGTGGCTTTCCAGTTTGGGGTTTATGTGGGTGATCATTTACCCAAGTCCCAGCACTGCCACTGTCTCAACAGTTTTGTTGCAAGATCGTTCATCAGCAACATGATACGACGATACGATACTATCATACTATGACTATTACTACTATTACTATTGCTATCATTGACCATCATTCTTTCACACAGGCTGTAGAGTTGCCAAGGACAGAGACCATAACGAGGCAATGATGTCACATGTCAAATGCATCATATCATCGAATTACATCATATCTATCATATCAATCATATCATATCGTATCATACTCTTTAGTATGCAGCATACCATTTACATACACTAGACTATACTATACACTGTTTACTGTATTTAGATTAAATTTTGGTTCATGTTCATCAATGTTTCATTTCATAGAATTTACCGTGTTTCAGATCACATGATCTGACTGTAATTTAATATATTTATATATGCTTTATATACTTGTTTTTTTCTAGTGCACTGTACTGTTCATTGACATCCTATGATGTTACGCAATTGTCATCATCCATCATATCTCAACCAATATCATGTCATATTATCATATTATGAACTTCCGATGAATGGTGAACAACAAGTGGTGTCTACAGTTCCTGCTCCAAGTCATTCCTGCCAAAGGCAAGTGGCAGCTTTGCTGGAGACTGTGATCGAAACTTCTCCTCTTTGCGATGTGCTGATGTATACCAACGAGAGTTATCAGCGCACACATGGCCGTTCACCGCAGGAAGACGGTTTGACCCCACAGAAATTGACATTGCCAAATGGTGGTGGAACCGCCATGGGGGTGAAGGTGGGGTGTGTGAGGAAAATTCGGGTTATCATTTGATATCGCCTGATCGTGAGCCATGTGAAAATTGGTCTGTTCATAATCTAGTGTTCACCATTACCATTGCCATGGGCCAACAGGTTCAAATAGTTAATTACCAACGAATGCTTATGTCAAAAGGGATCTGAATCTGAACACCAATTCCTCGCTATGGTTGTCATTATAATTATGGTTGGGAGAAAGGGAGTGCAAGTTACCAACCAGGTTTGTCCCTGTCTTTGGCAATCAAACAAATTCTTGTATCCTGGAACTCTGCCATGGTTTGATTCACAATTCGAGAATCCAATGGTTTTTTAGCATTCGCATTCGCTGAAGCTAACGTGTGTAAGGTTTTCATTATTCGACGCTTCTTACCCACGCACCACTTATCAGTGATCATGTGCTGGAACTATTCCACCGGATTATAGTTGCTCTTTGAACCTTTACCATAGAATATATATAAACTATTTGTTTTTTTAAATTTTATAATTGTACAGATATATTTAAAAATATCACTGTAAATTATCTAGACTGTATGACTGTATATATTTACCCACAACAATTTTGTTTTTTATTTCCATATATCATTTACATATATCATATATCATATATCATATACCAATCATATCGTCATATCGCCCATAGGCCGAGGCCCGAGGCCCATTATGGCCCATAATCATGTCGCAATCACATCACATTCTGTACCATAGGTGTTGGTGTTGGTGTTGGTTCAAGTTTGAACGTAAGCAGCATAAATTGCAAATCTACATGTGTTCAAATCATGTTTTAATTGTTGTTTCATTTTTAACTGTTATTTTAACTGCTTAAGTATCTATGTAACCTTTTTTTCTATTTACCATCATCAATTTCTATTTATATGCCATGGAGTTGTGAGATATTGATTTCTTATGGTTATTTGATTTTGAGTTATGATACATAATGATGTTGTTTATGTTTTTGTAATTAATTTACATTTAGAAACTTAGTTAGTTACATATTGTTACATATCACGTATCAGATCACAAGCATTTCCTTTTTCTTTTCCGATTTGTAGCTAAACATTTCTATGATAATATATGAAGCTAGATGAATGAGTTCCTTGACGCACACATGTGCACAACTCACATATATTAAATCAAGCTCCTAGTGGAACCATCAAATCATCACATGGCATTGATTTGGTAAAACTCAAGGCTAGCGATGCTGTGTTGATGATACAGGTTTTATGGATCTACGGATTCATGTCCCCATGTGGTCTGAAAGTGCGCCACAGTGGCTTTGAACAGGTGGTCAACGGACCCACCGACGTGTGGAAGGTAAAGGTGACTGAGACCTCGCGAATCGTGCATACCCGTGAGCTAGACTCCGGCCTCATACAGTTTCTTGGCATTAACATTGACATGACCAGGGCCAGGATTGCTGTCAGAATCTGCAATGACACGGTGATGGTGTGCCGAAGTATCATTGACACAATTGGCAGCCGAAATGCGCAGCATTGTAGATGGCAATCTAGTAAGTAGCGCGTGAAGCATTGGTTTCCTTTCGAAATCCAACTGACCATGATAAGGTACCATATGATTTGTTTGGCTGAAAGCAGTTTACCGGTTCACTGTGCTGGTGCCAAGTGAACATACAGGAGGACCTGCTGGTATCATTGATATCCTTCCCATGATGTCACCTCGATATTAGTACCATCAATGAAGTCAATCCTGATTCCAAAACAGTATCCTGGATTCTGGATCCTGGTATCATTTGATTTATGGGTGGGGTGACTTCAATGATAGCGACGGTTTTTGTCGGTTTTATTTTGCTTACAACTGATTCTGGTTTGATTCAATCTGATGACAATGATGTAATTATGTGATGAGTGATGATATTATTTATGTGATTTTGACGATGTGGCTAGACCTAGATTCGAATTAGAATTAGCAGTAATTAACATCATCAACTAATAGACTTAACATTTCTTCTTTGGAAACGACCAAAGAGGAAAACCCAGGAGCCTCGGGATTTCCAAAATCGTAAAATTAAATTGTTAGATTCTAGAAAAACTTAACTTTCGCTAAATGATCTTGGCGACAAGGTTCCATTTTCAAAAAAAATAGGTACCTGGCTGTCCAGAGATATTTAATTTAAGACCAGATCAAAACAACTAAGCCAAAATTTAACAAAGCGCCATTGCACCATTACCTTGATTTTCCAGATGTCTAGTCTAAAATGTTAAATTTGAAACCAAGCAATCGGGTTTTTCCCAGATTAGCCAAGCTTTCTTTCTTCACAGGTTGCTGCCCACCCAGCAGACTGCTCGGTTCCGTTCGCGCTCGGACTTGGTGCTGAATGGCATGAGCTTGCTTGATTTGAAGAAGCTCCCGGAGGACACCATTCAGATGACTGGCTTCACTTCAGGCAGCATGGCTCCATTGAGTGCGCTCCCCCCCCCTGCAACTTCATCTGGAGATGGAGCTGGTGGTGTCCCTGCAGGATCTGTTGCCCCCACAGCCATGCCCGTTGAGCCAGAGGAGGACTTGGACGAGGCCAATATGATGGGACTTCCAGAACCTGCGAATCCAAAAGCCAAAGCCAAAGCCAAGGCAGTCAAGAGAAGCAGGGCCGAGATGGTACAAGACGAAGTCAACAAGCTGGATGGTGAATGGAATGCCCTAGTCGCCCTGTGCAATCAGTTCCCTACCTCGCCAACACCAACGCAAGTTGGTCGACTGGACCGAATGATTTCCAAGAAGATTGCTTCCTTGAAGGATTCATTTGACTTCGAAGCAGCTGGTCACCTGGCCAAGCTCCAGCAGAAGATTGAAGTTTTCCGACAAGGCTTGAAGAGTGGCATCAGCTACTTGACCGGAACGTTGGCTACAAGGAAAAGGCATGCCGATGAATACCACACCAGAATGGAAGCTTTCCAGACTCAACTGCCAGACATCTTCAACATCCTGCCGGCCACTGCCAAGAACGCTTTCGAGGAGCTCAGGATCACCAAGTTGCTGGACGCAGATGATTGGGCAACTTTGGAAACGATTTTCCGTGCTGATGCTCTGTCTGCCTCAAATGTGGATGCCCCAGCTTTGTTGGAGAAGGTTCTGTGCAAGTTCATGAAGGACGTTTCAGCTCGCAGTGCTGAGGAGATGAACGACAAGGTGGCGAACATCGGGATGGCCATGTCCAACGTTTTGCATGCAGTTTGCCACAGCTCAACTGAGGAGATCAAGGCAGCTGCTACTGCAGTAGCCGCTTGTGTGTCCCGCAAACCGTTGCCTGGACAAAACACCCTGGAAGAGCCCCTGAGTCTACTGATGTCATCTTCAACAGCTCCGATTTTCAGAATCATGCATGAACATGCTGTGGGAACTATGATGCTGAAGGCGGCTTCGCAGGAGAATCAGCAGCTGATTGCCAAGCACGACAAGCAGCTGTCTCTAGCAGAATGGCAGCATACTTTGACTTCACTCAAAGACGATGTCAAAGCTTTTGCGGAGGACCCCGGTGAGGATCTCGCAAAGCTTGAGAAAACCATCAATGACATTGAGGAGAAGAGCAAGCTCATCTTGTCCCTTTGTGAGCCAGGTGATTTCAACTCAGGTCGGGGGAAAGAAGCCGTGGCCGCTTTTTGTGCAGTTGCGGAGTGTGCCCTCCAGACCATTTGGAGACGCTGCCTCCGCTACTCCATGGGATTTGCAAAGATCTTTGTAGATGATACCGCTATTGACGTCCATGATGCCTATTGGGTGTCCCTTGTCAGTGATGCCAGCCTTTCACTGAAGAATCTGCTGTCTACTTTTTGCTCTGCCGGCGAATCTTTCAAGTTGATCCAGAAGTTGATCCATGCCAACCAGCTTCCAGAGGATTCTCAAGCTGCCTTCCAGACTGGTCGAGACGTCCAGATTTTCGTAACTTCGAATGGTTTAACAACAGTTTAGTTTAGTCATTAGAGTTCCCAAAGTTTTTGCGCAATCAAAAATTTTTTATCATGAATAAAAACATGAACTCATTCAATGACAAATCAAAATATTGAGCTAACATCTATGGAATCATGGAATCATATCATCAAACCATATCACATCATTACAGTGCAGTGTAATACAGCCTGCATCAACATCATTATCGCAGAAATGAAGCTACGTTTTATGTATTGCATCATATTATGAATCATATTGAAGAAATAAATAGTTGTGAATACAACTTAACAACTAACGATTTATTATATTTATAAATATCAAATCAAATCAACTATGATTATAATTTTTTATTATCGTATAAAATCATGGGCCCCGTGCTGCGCACATTTTGCCATCGGTACAGTCTCAGTCAGTGCCAGTATCCTGAATGTATTTATATAATTGATTTCCTTTATCGCTATCACAGGGTCCACGCAGAGTGGATTTGAAGATGAGTGTGGCATGGAGGGCATTGTCACGGATCGAATTACCATTGAATTGTAAGACCACACATACCAACCATAATGTTCTGAGTTTTCTGTTCCAAGTGTAGATGATTTGCTGTACGTAGTTGTGTGTAAATGTTTTCTGCAACTATGTGATTATGCGATGATGTGATCATGGATCTGATTATGTGAGTATATGGAGTATGTAACTATGTGACTATGTGATGGTAGACTCATTCTCATCATCTAGTACTGTGAAACAACAGCATAGGAGAGATGTGGACCTCAGAACTGTTAATGCTTCACTATGACAACCTATAGGAAAACATCATGATACAGTGACACACATGATGACACTGATCGGATTCGATATGTTATTTTCGAGTCATGAGTCATAATTTGACTTTGACTCACTACCAAATAACATGTTTCACCCCATTATTTGACTGTGACTTATTCCAACATAGCTTATGATAATTTCCCATCACCCAACCATGGGCTTGCCGCTTGCCACTTCACTTCCCATACTTAGGTAGAGGTGGCAATTCGATTGAAGAATTTCTTGTCGCAAACAGCAGGCCATGAGCACATCCCTAGCGAATGGCTTTCCAACATCCCGAGTTTCTTTCGTGACAGTGATTCTGATGGGCGTTTGGCCTTCCTTGGTGCACTGCGAGAGCATGTGAAGGTGCTGAAAACTTCCTTGAAGGATTCTTTTGAGCTGAATCTGTGCTATCCAGTGGCCACTATCTTGCGAACATGTCATCAGTTTTCTTTTTCGTGTTTGCAGCCCTGCTGTCTCAGTCTTGCTAGTAAAGGCTAAAGGGGGATTTTAATCAGGCCTAATGAGGGGAATTGATCAAATCATATTTTATATTTCTGTCTAGTTCCATGATTTTTTCCACTCACCCAGCGGTGAATAGGCTTGATTTTTAACACATGTCACATAAGCATGTGCCAGTTTGATTTTTGAATTACGCATTGAATGGTGGTCCCTACCACTCAGGTAGAAACGATGTGCGAATTGCAGCAGACTGCATTGCCGCAGATTTGGAGCCAGACTTTGTCCATCTTCGATCAGGGCCTGCTCTCAAAGCAGCAGTTCTTCAAGCAGATTGCTGGAGATGACTGTGCATTCCTCCCGGAACCATCTTCAGTGGCTACCCATCAGTTTTGGGGTCAGTGTGCTTCGCACGAACTTCCTCACCTTCATCTATCGGCTTTGTGCGACATGGCCTCCTTGCTTGGGAATGAAGCTCAGGTGGATGACATCAATGCAGGTTTTGACTTTGACCACCTGAAGTCCATGTCCTGCATCATCATTTACCAAGCAGTTGAGCTGACAAACCAGAGGGAGTTGCCGCCCTCACAGTTGGTGAAAGAGTTCGAGACCATGACCAAGTTGGTGGTTGACAGCGCAGCTTTGCAAGGCAAAGTTCGAACCCAGCAGAGCGACGATTTGCAAACCACAGTCAAGCAGTTCATGGTCAACCACGTGCTTGCAGCTTACATGAATGTGAGCAACGTGCTCATGACATTGGCCCAGGAAGCAGAGAGGGCAATTCCCAGTGGCCACGAGCGGCTTGCAGAGACCAGGGATGTGGGACAGATCAAGGCTGTCTTGTTTTCCCGCAAGACCCACGAGAAGGTGAGTGAGAACCTTCCCCATTTGATCACTTTTGGGAGCAGCATTGCTCTGGCTTGCAAAGCAGCAGGGCATCTCTTTTCCGCACCTGCACTTGCTCGAGTGAAGATGTTCCAGTCCTCCATGAAAGTCTTGAGGACTTATGCTGCAACAATCCACGGATTGAACCTGATTGTGAACAAGTTCGGAGGCCTCGAAAGCAGAAAGAAAGCTGCTTTGGCCAGGGAGTTTCTCGGTGAAAATTGTGAAACAATCTTGCCATATCGGCGAGCGGTTTTTTTAGCCCAGATGAAAAACATTGTCTCTGACATCGTATGCAAGTAAGATTCTGTAAATTTATCATTCTAACATTTTCAGATTCATATGAGTAAATGATATGAGTCATTTTTTTCAGTCAAATAAAATCATATGATGAATGAATTATGAATTATTTGCAATCATTAATCATTTCATTTGTCATTATTCAATATTGTGATTTATGATGATGATGTGCTAGATTGATAATTTAGTTTCCAAATTAAATCGAATTGAACTTTCTAAAGTTGGTTGTTTCCAAGATCCTTCTTGGCATTCCAAGGTTCAAAAAGGGATGTGACAAAGCTGGTTTCCATCCTATCCCGCCTGTCTTGAAGTGGCTGGACGAAGCATCGAAGTGAGGGGGCGTGAGCCAATTTCTGGCTGAAATTCCAAGTTTTGTTGGAAAGATGGGGAGTGCAGAGCAAAGGATAGCAGAGATTTGGGGCACATGGCACAAGCGAGAAAAGGCGTGTTAGTGCTGAAGCTGGGGGTGCTAGTCCAAGCTGTTTGAAATCTAGCCAGGGTTTCTAATTTCTTATGGTAATAGTCTAATGGTTTTGAGTGATTATTTCTTATGATTTTGTGGAAACCTTTGACTACAACTTCACGGTTTGAGAGACTATTTGCCAAATTGAGTTTCAATGCACTTCATAAAGATGGCAACTCTGATCAGACCCAAAGCCATTTTTGAAACATTTCCTGGTGCTCAGTTTGTGCTCTCTCCTGGTGGTGACTGTTACAGCAACAAGGGATAACCAAAGGTTTACCTAGTAACTGAAACTGGCAATGGTTTACTAAAAAAACTGGCACCTGAAACTGCTTGCGCTAAAAGATACCAGGTGTTACTAGGTCATATAGATAGTCCCTGACCCACTGGCAATGGTTTACCTGGTAAAAACTGACCAAACCTGGTTGCGTTCACAAAAAAGCCAGTTGTTACTAGGTAAATTGTTGCAAATGGCTACTAAAGACTGAAAGTTCTTTGTGAAAACCATTCATGTTTGGTCCTTCAAGGTTAGTTTCCCAGAGGGGAACAGATATACTGGTGTAGACCAAGAGATTTCTGTGACTGGTTGGGTACCAGTAAAAGCCTTTTTGGATCAGTTGGTGGTATGCCCTTCTCCAAAGATTTTGGTGAGTTGAAGTACTTGGGGCTGCTGTCCAAACGCCTTCTGGTATTTGGGACACTAGGGATAGATAATGACGGACATGCTGCTTCTTCCTGTACCAACGTACTAACCACATGTATAGCCTGGTCAATTGCCCAACAGGTGTAGATATACATATGCTTGTATGTTTCTGTTTTTATTGATTTATCAGGTGTATGGATATATAGTCAGATTGTTTGGTTTACACTTTTATGCCGTATACCTATCTTCACACGCCTTTTGAATACTTATATACATCTAATTATCCATTTTCAGGATATCTAGTACTTCCTCAACTTAGCAAGTGACCTCAGTGAATTGTGCATATTAGTAGTTGCATGATCAGCAAAACATTGTTGCCATTCTTTGCCAATGACCATCCTGGGCCGATCAACGGCAACGCCAGGAACGAAGCTCCACACCTGGTCTTGGTGGACTTTGGCTTGGCGGAGATTGTGGAGGTAGCACTCGGGGAGCGTCCTTCAGGGGTGTTGGATGGTTGGCTGCCTTTTTGCGCCCTTGCCATGCACATAATTTGTTCCATGGCTTTCTTTGCGGTTTGGTCTTGCTTTTGTCTGCTGTCCCTGGCTAAGTCCGGGTTGGGCTGCCGCGTTTCTTTGTTGGGGGTCCTTTTCCCGTTTACCCTTTGGCCGGTGACCACCTCCAAGAGGTGCTTTCTTTGCCGATTATAGAGCTTGTTTATTCGGTAGTTCCTGGTGTACATGGTTTCACCAGTTTCAGTTTCAGATACAATTGGCTGGTTATATTGGATCATGTTTGTTGGTGTGGCTTGATGTGGTTTGATGTTGGCTGTTGTTGCTTGATGTTGTTGAGCTTTGCTTGATGTTGCTTGATGATGGTTGATGTGGGCTGACGTGGGTTGGTTCATTGGGTTGGGATAGTCAGTTGCCACAACTGCGCAAAAACACAGCCGTCATCCATTGGAAAGTCGAGGCGTGGTCCACAGATTTGTGGTTTCATGTTCTTCCATGGTCAGTTGATGGTCGGTAATGGTTACTGTAAGGGAGGCGAACATTGGATGACGATCAGTAAAGACAGGTTTGATGGGATCAACTTTCTATGGTTATTCTTGGTTGTCATGATGATAAGTAACCATCATTAGCCCATGGTCATGGTTAGCCCATGCTTAGCCTATGGTTGACCTACGGTTAAGCATCATTAAGCCATGGTTAAGCTGTGGTCAAGCTACGGTTAAGCTATGGTGAACCCATGGTTGAGCTATGTTGCGACCAACGGCCACGCAGCCGGTGAGGCACGACAGCAAGGGGGTCCTCTGATGATCCGCGGCACCGCCCTGTACTTGTCCCCCGAAGGATTCGAGGCATCGCAGCGCAGCGCTTGCGGCGGTGAAGCATGGTGGTTGTCTGGCGGAACTCTTGGGTGGCCACAGTAATCTGGCGCCAAAAAACTGACAGGGTTAGGGGCAACTAGGAATTCTGATGATGCTTTGATCGGTCACATCTTCGAAACTTGCCATCTGTCATCGATCCAAAATGAGAAGCTTAGTTGATAGGAGCAACATTAAAAGTAACATGGATCAGCATTGGGACAATCCCAAGACGAGCGATTTATGGTGTCAGATCTGCCCTGCGGGGCGATGAAGTTGCCTGCATGATATATAGCAGGGAATATTCTTGTCCACAGAATGGAAATACGCCTGCTTAGACCAGTAAAATGGTAAAACACAAAGGGCTTGGGCACTCAGTACAAGTTGGATCAACGTGAAGCCATTAGTGGCCTTGGCAGACACAAGCAGTGAAAGGGTCTGATGCTGTCGCCACACATCACCGATCACAAGTGACTAGCGTGCCGAAAAGGCGCAAATGAACGAGGTGTCGTAGAAACCCAGGAGCTGATGGCTGATTTCCCTACGGGGCGACATGGTTGTTCCAAGGGCTGTGTCAAATTTTCACACCACTGCTGTTCATCCCCGAAATCAAAAACTGGTCCAAGTTCGGTAGTTGGAAAGTAGCCAGCTCCATGCAGCCCTCAGCCCCGGAGCTCTTCGGAGGGCTATGGGGTGACCCCACAAAGTAGTAGTGACATAGTGGTGATTCTTAGGCATGTCGTACTAGTAGTAGTGACTCAGTAGTAGCATGTCACATGTCGTACTAGTAGTGACTTGGTAGTGGTGACTTCGGAGTAGTGACTTAGTAGTTGTATATAGTTGTACCGTTGTACCATCGATAGTGACCAAAGTAGTAATAATCTATGGTACTCAGCATGTTTGTGACAGCACAACGTACCAAACTGTCGCTTTTATCTTGAGCAGTACTGCACGATTGCAGTATCGCCCCATGTTTTTCAATCTCCCGCAAACCAAGTGCTCATACCAACCATCCCTGCAGACATGTTGAACAGCTCATGAGCTGGTTGCCCAATGAAGCTAAGGGTTGGTGAGTACCAAATACTGCATGGCTGTTTCAAAATACATTACTTCTTCCCCCAAAAAATTGGCTAGGTTGTTGGTTGACGAGCATATTCTTGGGATGACGAAACTAACCATCAACCAGTGGTGGTTATTTTTGCCAACCATTCTGGTTGATTGATAGTGGCAATACTAGTTGAGAATGGTCTACTACACTTTCTAAAACTAACATGTTTGAGAACAAACAGAATAACAATTATTGCTGTGGTAGTAAGGATGATTGATACTGTTTAACCATCCACCAATCAATACCATAATAATGCCATAGTTGGCGAACCAGCTATCCAAACTCCATCCAATACTATTCAACCACTATCATTAACCCATGACTATCAATAACCATCCACTACTCAACCAATATTGGTTGAATACCTACGGAGATACCCCTCGACCCATCCACCACCACTGGTCGTCAAGCGCACCGGGCACCACATTCAGGGCCACCTCACAGAGAAGAGCGACCTTTGGGTCGCGGCCATAGCAACGACTGATGCGCAGCAAGGACTAAGGATTGAAACGGGTGGATGAGGATGGATTATGATGGTTAATTGATTGTTATTAGTTATATACTTTATTTATTATGATGGATTGTGATTGTTGTTATGATGGTTATTATATCTTATTATGATGGATTTGTTATTATGAGGTGCCTTTTTCTGTGACCTTGAAGCTTCAAAACGAATCCGATGATTGTAACCGGTGGATTATGATTATCGATTCTTGAGTTTGAAGGATGATGGTTCATGGCAGGAAGATTGGTTGATACTGATTAATGATGGTGATAAACCACGAAGCATCAATGATTATTGGTGGTTGTTGATGATCACTGTGCCCATTACCCTGTATGATGCTGTACCACGGGTTGTTAATGACCGCGGCAGATGTCAATAGTGAACTTCTTGACGTGGGTGGTGCCCAGAAGTGAAGTGTTCCTTTCTATAAACGGGTGTTCGGGGAACTCAATGCAAGATGGTTTGGTACTATGATTGGTATCGCCTGATTTAGGGTTCCTCCCATTTCAATAAACCAACATATGATCCTTTGTGGATGGTCGCTGGAGATACGCCCACCAGCATATCGGATGATTTTGTTTTTGCCCAGGCACCGTAGCTCCAAGTTGAAATGAATTTCCTCGACTCGTGACCAACCCAACCGTTCCAACCGTAGCTGGCCAGTTAGGACAAGTAGGCTGGTGGTGCTTCCGTTGATGCCGCAAACAAGAAGTGTTTGGGATGAATTGATTTGTGGTTAATGATGCTGGTCAATGGTGGCCAATGATGGCGGATGATGGTTGATGCTGGCTGATGACGGTTGATGATGGTATAGGATGGTCAGAGATGGTCAGAGATGGTCAATTTGGAACTTTCACACTTGCTTGGGTTTAAAACCAAGCGTCGTTTTTGAACTGCAAGAAAAGTCGTACATTCATGTAGCCGACTACTGTGTTGAACATCTCAGCTGACCGCTGACATGATATCCATGTTCTGTCATGAAGATATAGCATTTATTGAGAGAGCGGGAGGCTATGGCAGTGATGTTTTTTGATGATTTCAACATGGACTCAAACACAGTGCAGTACATTTGTTGGTTCTCAAAATAGGGGTACGCCCAAATCATCTACTTATTAACCATCTATAGCAAAAGCAAACTACAATTGTGTGGCCCCCTATTTTGAGAAACCACCATATATAGGAAATGTATTTTTGCGGTGCCAGCTTGATTTTGAGTCCAGGAGTCCGAGCCAAGTGGCAATGAACGTACTTTCCTCTTGTGGACGTACTTCCATCACGAATCAACCAGGTTTAAATCATTTGGGGCTGACATTGCGAAATCATGATCCACAATAGTCAAAACAGTTGTTTTAGTGAGTGTGAACAATGATTGATGATAGTGGTGTGAATGATGAATTAAACATGTTTCGTATTGCAATACACCATGAACCATGAATCATCAGAATCAACCATAGTAGTTTAATCAAACAAATCGATGGCTGTTTGCACAAATATTCCATAATATCTACTCTTAGCATATTCTTAGCATATATGCAATCCAGATGGCAGATCAACCATATGGCATGCTTGAAGATGGTGTAGCTATAGCTGCATGGTACCAGATAGCTACGGACCCAGCCGCGGCCGCGCACGGAGTCTCCGAGGCCTTGGGCGTGGTGATCTTCGAAATGCTTCTGGGACGCCGGCCTTTTCAGGTGACGCGGCGGCCAGTGAGGCGTCTCAGGATGGTTATGGAATGTTATGGATATCTATGCTTTCTGGTGATGCTTCAGGGTGGTTATTACTTATGGTTGCTGATGGATGTGGCGGTGATTGGTTGAGAATGCCAGCTTGGTCCAGAGCAGCTGCAGTGCAGCATTCACTATACCTGTAGATATGTTTAAAAAGAACATTCAAAATGATCTTAGTTCCCGCTACTAAATGATTAAAGGGCAAATTTAGATTTAGTATTGATCAAAAAAACAACTCACATCTAGTATTTAAGGTTTCTAATGGTGTATTTTTCAATGACAGAATTACGCAAAGCAAACCGTGACAAACTCAAAAAAATACCTTGTTTAAAACAGCTGTTTTCTTTTTTAAATCCTTTTTCACAGTTTGTAACAAACAGGTCCGCAAAGGGCACCCTCTTGCAGGCCCCTGCATTTGCAATTATGAATTGAAATTAGCAACTGCAATAAGAAACAACCTTTCTGGCTCATTTGTATTTTGTTTTCTTCCTTACTGTTTTCTAATTGTGGTTAAACGGTTTGAATTGTGGCTAAAGGAAACAAAGGAAAGAAAGAAGCTTTTGGGGAGAGTCTTGGAGAAAGTCTTGGGGAGAGTCTTGGGGAGAGCTGGGATTTTGGATTTACAACTGCGACGCAGACACCCACCCCGGGCGGGAGGCCCTTTACTATTGTGGATGAAACATTTATTATTTGGCTATGGGTCAAAACCCCGTACCCCTGGTTCCCCCATCATTAACCATTGTTTTCCCTATGATTTGGTTGGTCATTAAAAGCCGTTATGGATGGTGGATATTGACCCATATAGCCATTTGGGACTGCGATGCCTATGGCTTTCGTCCTGTGCCACGTTGAGTCACCGACGCCAGGCAGATAACATGGCGGTCTTGTGGTTGAAGGCATCGGGCGGCAGCGTTGCGCTTCCTCTGGCTTTCCTGGTGGCTCCGACAAAGTTGGGCGAACTGTCGTCACCTGGTGTTTGTTATCGGAGTTATGTATTCAAGTGAGTTACATAATGGCATCATATGGAAACATAACGAAATATACATGTATTCATTTGTGATTGAATAACTTTATATTATGTAAACACATGTTTGATTTTGTGCCTATTAACAGTTTGATACGTAGAGAACTATTTGTTGCGCACAGAGACTTGCACTTCCCTTTTCCATCCAAACATGATGTTTCTAAATTCATTAACGTAAAACCATTGAAGCTATTGCTACTCATGTGTATATGTACCTCAACAGACACCAGTTGTGTCATACTATACATCATATTATACATATTAGGAGACTCATAAACAGCATCCTTTCATCAAACACTCATTTCACTTTCCTTGCCGAGGACAATGCTGGAAGGAACCACCAGCGTGATTGATAGCTTAATATGTTCCTTTCTCTATAGACAGATCCCTGCCTTCATTTGGATTGATGTGTGTGTGTGTGTGTGCGTGTGTGCCAAGTTGGTTGAATAGATTGGGGGGCAGTGACAACCCCATCAATGCATAGACATTTGGATATGGCTGCTGTTGTTAACCCCCGTTGGTGAAAATGTCTAAGGCCTTATAAGGATATCTGGGATTGAACCATGTTCGTAACCATGTTTGCAAAGCAAGCAATCTATGGACCCATGTCCTGATCGTTAGGTCACAATGACCCCATGTGTCAGTGACCACAAGCAAGTATCATCAACCGTTCAACAAGCATCAACAAGCAGCAAGATCCATCAAGAACCAACCGTAGCTTCGCATCACAGGTGGCTCAACACGAAGCCCCCGTGGACGAGCTGAGTTCCCAAGCTTCCGAAGTGGTGCAAGGCGCCGGAAAGGAAGGGGATCTCCATGGTTGATGGGTTGGGAAGAACTACCTGAGCAAAAAAGGGTTGAAAGTAATGGGTCAATCATGGTTAACGATGGTTAGTGATGGTTCAGTGGTGGTTAGTTGATAATAAACTGATAGTTAATACTGGGAACTGGTTGTCAAGAGTGGTTACTGATGGTTCATGATGGTTAATCATGCTTCAAAGTTGCAAAGTGATGGGGGCTGATGCTTCATTTCGACCGGGTCAAACAGGTGCTTGGTCATTAACCAAAACTCATGATGGTCATTGACACCAGTTTCGGCAACAGCCATGGTCACTACATTACTGGTGCTTGGTCAATAGCCACCCACATAACTACTGATGGTCACTACATGGTCATCAGTGGAAGTGACAGCAGCTGGGTAATTAAATCGACCCAGCTATCCTGCTGCTACCTTGGAGCGCGGCCAGGCTTGCTGAACAAGGATCCCATCGTGAGACTTACGGCCCAGGCGCCCAAAGCCGAGCGCTGTCAGTGAGGTCAGTTGATACAAACCTGCTGGTTTTATTGGCTAACCATGATGATTTTCTAGGGTCAACTGAAATTTTCTATGGTCAAACCTGTTGGTTTTATAGGTCTAACGGCTACTGGTAGGTAAAAACATGGAATTTCTTCAGGCTTTTTATCATAGGGAAATCGTGGTGATTTTCGAGGGTCAGCGCGATTAGGAGGGGTTGACTGTGGGGGATTGCCAACATTAATAGCTGGTTGGTGGTTAGTAGCTAATAGTGGTTCATGATAGGGGATGGTAATCAACACTACTGGTTAAGCGACCCACTAGTGGATAACTTTGAACATTCAGAGAATTACACGACTTCTGACCAGGGTTGGAACATGTCAAGGGTTTGTTGACATGCGGTCCTTGGACTTGTATTCACGACGTGCTTTGGCACTAGGACAAAGGCGCAGGACCAACAGTCACGCTACATTATTCCCAGGTGCATGGTAGTCACAGTGTTTGTCTCGTTGAAGAATTGTTTTAAACTCTAAACGCTGCCCAGAATTCGGGCTTCATGTCACTCGTCCAATAGCCACACTATGCCTGGGATTTACATGCGGTACAAGTACCACCAAGTTTAGACAGTAGGTGGTTTGGCATGCTTGGTATTTGATGATCCTAGATTATTGCTGAACCCAAGGGGTGGTACCGCGGATCCTTGCTTCGTATCAGTGGATGCACCCACGCATTGAAGAGATGAAAGAATCCAGTGGGGTACCCCTAAGATAGCTGGTTTTCATCGCACAATTGTAATTTTGAACAATTCTTCTGTGGCTGTGGTGTGGCTTTGGTGCGGACAAGATGGACATACAAAACCCCCGTATTTGCAGATGTATGTAAGATGTACATACCTTGATTGACATTGCAAGGCATTTACCAATGGGCTCACTTCATCCCCCCTGTTCTCAGTCGTCCCATGGCAGTGGGTCAGTTCACCCTTAGTCCCCCTGGTTCCCCTACTATTATCCATTGTTTTCCCTATGATTTGGTTGGTCATTATCCCCCATGAACGTTGGTTGTTTAATATTGACCCATGAAGTCCCATGACTAACCCCACCCGTTTCAGCAACGCCGTTCGTCCTCCAGGAGTGCCGGAGCCTCGCCTGGTTCGCCAATCCAAAGCTGCAGCTTTCACCGCCGGATTTGTCGGCCAGGAGAGGGGGCCAGGTGGGTGCATCGATGATGGGAACGATGGTGTTGGTTAGTGGTCATGGTTGATGGTTAATAGTTAAGGGTGGTTACTAATGGTTAATGATATGGTTCAGGGTGGTTACTAGTGGTTAATGATGGTTGATGAATTCTAGTGAAAGGTGGTGGATATAGTAGATAATGATGTGGTGGTGATGAATTCTAGTGAAGGATGGTTACTAGTGGCTAATGATGGTGAAAGGTGGTGGTTGGTGATGAATTCTAGTGAATGATGGTTGATCATGGTAGATGCTGGTGTTGGTGAACAGTAGGGAATCGTGGCCAACAAGAATGATTCATGGATGGTGATGACTGACCATCTTTGAACTACTTTTGGTTAATGGTGTTGGTTGACTACCGAGGGAAGTGAGGGTGATGGTTGAAGATTGAGACGCTTGAAAATTGTCAATGATGTTGGTCAATCAATGAGTGGTTAGTCCTGGCTAATGATGGGGTTTAGTCCGGGCTAATCATGGGCTACTGATGATTCAGTGGTGTTGAACCTAAGGAATGACCAAGAATCATGGTTGGTCAGCTGGTTCGTAGGGCTTCGCAACCTGGCAGTGCTGAACCCAGGGAGACTGGGAGTCCTTTCTCGTGGATGCCACCCGTGGCAAGGGCCAGTGGCGCTGCGTGAGGAGAGTGGCCAAGATTGACGCGCTGGGCAGTGCGAACTGCTTCCATCAGATTGCTGGGGTCCTCAGAGCCGCTATCCAGATGAGTTCAGCGGAGCTGCAATGGGTTACTGGCTGGTGGTTTGTTTCACATTTTGATTATTTTCCCTAATACTTTATTTACAAATGGCTGGTTGACTAACATTTTTCGTAGGGGTTGAAACCACCAACCAGGTTAAACTAGCAGATTGATGAAGGGAAATGCCAGTATAGGAAAACCGGCAAGTTTTTGCGCCACCCAGGGTAAGCAATCGTATGCACTGAGCATGTCACTGCTGCGATAGAGCACTACTCATCACCAAGCAACCATTTGGTGGTTTCTCAAAATAGGGGTAATTACCCACATCGTCCGATATCAATCATGGTTTATCAATACAGTTAATACACCAGCTTTTTGTTCAATTGTCCCAGATTAATCATTTTCTATCGCTACAATTACTAAAACCAACCTGTTTGGGTCCCCAGTCACTTGCTTCAGAGACCATCATTTCTCCCAAGGAATCGGCCGAGTGCTCGCGACCCAGGCGATGTTTGCTGTGGCAACGGGCTTGAGCATGAAGGACATGCAGGGCGTTTTCCAGGCGTCCGTCCCGAGGGGGTGCGCCAAGCTGCTGGCGATGCGAATGGTTGGGGGATGACCAGGGCTTCATTGGTGGATAATCCTGGGGATTCTAACTATTTGGTTGGTGTTTTTTGTCAAACAATTTTTATTGCCCCTATTACTTTGTAACAAATGCTTGGTTGACTGATATTTTTTTATGTGGGTTGAAACCACCAACCAGATAATGTTTGTTGTCATGATCCTGCAGCTGATTTCAGGTTGCAACGAATTGATTAGTTACCCATGAACACCATTCACAAACAACCAATGGTGGTGAGCGCCAGGATTGTGGAGCTTACCTCCGCCAAGGGCGACCGAATGACATGCAATTAATTGGCTATGGGTCAAGCTGTTAACCAACCAACGTTCATGGATGATTTCCACCAACAAAACTATAGGGAAAACAATGGTTAACAGGAGGGAACCAGGGGTACGGGGTTTTGACCCACTGCCAATTAATGGTGCTTTTTGCCGCTGGAAGTGATGACGAAAACACCTGGCAAGGTCACTGAATTTGTGTCAACCATGACTATTAGCTACCATAGAAACTACATAAGATAAGATACCTGTTGAATAATCAGATTTCTGGTACTTTGCCAAAATGGGCATAGCATATGTTCCGTCCACCGCCAAAAAATGATGATGTCCAGAGTCACCCTAGGGTGGGGTACCATGCTGCCGACATACGCACGGTCTCCTCAATATCGTTGGTTGTGCCCCCGATGATTATGACTCATCACGGTAAGGCATGGTTCCTAATCTTGGTATCTCTACAGTTGTTTGTGCCCTCCTTGTTGATTCTCATGCCCTTACCATCCCTTACCAATATCCTTTATCAACCATGTTCAACGACCATCAAGTGGTTGGGTGTTTTCACCCATCCCGAAAGTATTAGTCAACGAGATAATTATCACCAAGTCTTGAAAATAAAAAGTCATCTTGAAACCACCAGCGAGCTAGTTTCACCCCTAGTAATTAACCCTTATAACTTATGGTTTATAATTAATCACCGTTAGCTACTATTGCCTAAGAGTAACAAACAATGAGGAACACGGTCCGCCATGAAGAGTGAAATTCCCGCAAAAGCGCTGCAGGTTTTCCAGTCCATCGACAAGGACAAGTCACCCTGCGTGTACGGTGCAAATTGCATGGTTTGAAAAGTTCTTAGATATATAACCAAGAGACATCTCATCAGCGTTGTCAGAAGCTAGAATTGCATAATTGCACAATTGCATAATTGCATAATTGCATGGATGCACAATGTACACCCATGTATGAGTTCAAGTAGGTATATGACTTGTCAAACAGATACATACGGTACGCACGTGTGAGTGAATCAACCAACTTCAAAGCTGCAGGTATCACTTATCACCTTGTAGGAACATGGTGTCAGAAAATATGATGAACAATTGTGTCCATGCCATGCATGTGTTTCTTCGTGTTGCTTCCAAGTTGCCATGTTTTACAACAATCCGAGAACATGTATGAACATTTGCCATTGTTTCGCACCCATCTAAACCAAAATAGCGCGACTGAAATCATTCTTTCATATGATTGTCCTCAATTGACAGCTGCTGACTGTTACTGTTACTCAACATGTTTATTAATCTGTAAGCCTCCAGCTTTGCCATCCAACTACACAAGTTTTACATACTGTTGCTTAGATTCACTATTTGTTCGTGACACCCCATTGGGTGGTTAGTTGGTTCGTCATTTTGCGATTCACCCTAGGAGAAACACAATAACAATTTGTATCAATGCGGAGTGTTAGTCCATGGGTTCCATGTTGTTGGTTACATCCCATGTTGCTTGGATGGCCATACCCCCATGAAACCAGCTCTCCTGTATTGGTTGCAGAGTTGCATCCGGTTTTTCCCACATCGCTGACTCCCCAGGGTTGGGAGCCTTGGCGAGTCCCCAGCACGGTCGCTCCCCAGGTCTGGCAACTTGGACTTCGAAGAGTTTCGTATGGCCTTGCAGCAGCTCAACATCACCGAGGACGTGGCTTCGCGGCTCCGCCTGCCTGGGTTTCCTGGGAGCAAGGGAAGGCGACTTGATGGATCATCTTCATCGATGATGTAATCGGGGTGCTTCGCAATATAAAGCTGATTATTGACTAGTAGCATCATTTTCACGACTGTTGTCAAGTAATGAAACAATGATTGTATAAAGATGATTGATTATGTTGGTCGCAACAACTAGGAACTATACAGTAATCAAAGCCGTTCATTATCCTTGAATAAGTCATAACCACGGACCATATAGTCAACCATGCTCTACCAATCGCTGCCTGATCAGGACCCACAGCGCCTCATGTCCATCTTGGACATGGACCAGAACGGACGCATTTCGCAGCCTGGGATGCATTTCATCCGCCACCATTTCCAACCAGGAAATGGCAGCATGATAGAACAAGGCGATAGATTGCTCCAAGCACCTTCCGAACAATTTCGATCATGATCAAATGAGTCTTTGACGGGATGTCCACCTACCGATTTCTTCGTATTCTTGGCATATCTTGGCATTACCACACATCCATGAGGGTTGTTAGATCCCTGCCAAGATGTTGTTTGGCCTGCGAGGTATACAGAGTTTTTGGCGGCTGTAGCTCGGCGTGTGTGGCAAAAGCTCTGTCTTCTTTTTTTCCGCAGTGAAGACTGGTTGGTGGCTTCAATTATTTGATTTGCTTCAAGCGTACCAGGGGATGACGATTTTTAACATCCATCAACATCCATCAACAACCATCAGCATCCATCAAAATCCATCAGCAACCTCAACCATCAACATTGGCCACAGCCACGTTGGACCTTCAGGTGTTGTCCACGGGGAACGGCGAGACGGTGCCCGAGAGCTTGATCCAAGAGGCCTTCGACGTCTTCGACGTGGATGGCGACGGCCAGATCTCGCTGTCAGAGCTGCGTGTGATGCTGTCAGGTGCCGGGTGCCATGGCGGGTGCCATGGCAGGTGCCCCTGGAGGGTGCCATGGCGAGTCACCCAACGGAGATGGCTATTGAGTCTTGTGAGGTGACATAGGTTGATTAGCCATCAACGCTTATCCATAGGTTAATCCACAGTCACAAATACCATTGATCATTCCTCGTCAACCAATGATTAGCCGATGAACCAGATGATTCACTTGATTGACCATACATAGCTTCGCCATGAGTAATTGATTATGATGAACCATTGATCATTCCCCTGTTGATTCACCATTGATTCGCCAATTAACCAGCCATGATTCTGGAAGATTTGACAAGCCAAAATCCCTAAGTTGGAAGCTCAGAATCACGTGATGTTCGGCCAAACCCAGCGACGAAAGCCTGGGATTTTCCACGCAACCGGGTGAGTTCACCACCAAGTGACCCCATGGCGAAGCGCGAACCACCGCGGTGCATCGCCAGGCGAAGGACCTCTGGTGGAAGTGTTGCCCAACGGCCAAACCGTGGACAAAGTCATGGACGAAATCGCGGGAGGTTCGGGTGCCGGTGGAGGTGGACGCCGGGGCGTGGCAGCTGCCGAGCGCAAGCCTTGATGGTTGGTGGTGATGGAGGTTGATCAATGGTGGATCCTTGAAATGACATGAAATGCTTATGTATAGTAGGGTTTATAACTATAACTAATAATGGTCAGGTGATTTTTGACACTTTGGAGGTTGATTTCAAGGGGTATTTTTTGATGCTTACCTAAGGGATTCTAGATGATTGTAGCTTGTAGTAAACAGGGGATCACCAACAAGAATGTTTGAACAACTAGTTGGTGGTTTTTGTTGAGCTATATGGGGAGGGTGATGACTATAAATGATTAACATGGGATGATTCGAGGATACCCCCTATTTTGAGAGAGCATTATCTGGTGATGGTTGGTGATGATTAATGATCAACATCAACTGACGCTTTATGATATATGATTGATGATTAACTATAATGATCAACATGGTTTATGATAGTTCATGTTACAGTTTTTGGCTCGCGATCGGTGATGATAGGGGATAACCAAAGTAACATGAAATAGGGATATTGAATGAACATGACCAACAGTAGCTTAAGAGAACCAACACCTTGTAGGGGATAGTAGCCAACATGATGATAAACAACAAACAGCTTGGAATGGCAACCACCCTTGCAGTGGTTGATGCTTTGGTGCCAACTATCGATAAGCAAAGACCACAGTAGCTCATACCACAGTTGGACACTGCTCATTGTTGGTGCCACACTGTTTGTTTCCTGTTGACCCATCAACCCTGTACCGAGTGAGCGCCAGGCAAGCAGAGCATTTCCTTCCCAGATTTCGTGCAGTACATTTCCAAGGTCTCAGTCAAGAGGCACCAGCAGACACCACCATGGGTGGGTTCCCTTGGAGGGTGCCCCGGTTCTTGGAGGCAATGGCAGTTGTTGATTGTGTTACTATGCGCCGGATGCCACATCCGGATCCAAGCAAGATGCATTGGGATGTGATGGACGTGGGATTCAAGCTAGGTTGTGTTTGTACCGCTTCAATCCAAAAACCCAGCCCCGTAATGCAAGCCACCTGTTGGTACGAAATTTCTCCGTCCTTGATAGGTATCAGTAATTTTCAAATCGTCGGCAACTGACGAGTACAGGTTGCGATGCTACCTGACATTTATGGGGAATATTTCTCCAACAATCCATGCTGGGTATATCTATCCTCTGTCCACTTCTCGTTCAGAATCAAATATGACATTCAGGTAGGTCAATGTGGTCGACTCAATGGATGCTGCAGGATGGTACCACTTATGATTAACAGATATATATATATATATATATATTCACCACATGTGTTGATGATGATGAACCATCATTGTTGGTTGTCATCCCTATCATTGTCGAGCTTGTGAACCAGCTGGATACCTCGTGGATCAAGTTTTTGAACTTCAGTTGATTGGAATCCGTTTCTTGGTTGCCTGATCTGCCCGTCGATCATTATTATCGATCGAACACCATGATAGTTTATATGCCTGTTGTGGTTGGTTGCTATTATTCCATTGGTAACATTTAAATTTCCAATTAATCAACCGATTGTTGTTTGGTTATCCCTATTGACACTCATCAACCTTTGGTTGGTGTCTTTGTTTCCCTTGGATTTGAACCTCCAATTCCCTACCGACTATCTTTATATTGATTATAATGGTTACTATTTTTATTGTTGCACTCCGGTAAACCAACCTGCAAATGAAAAAACTAAGCTATATATATATATATATGTACTATACTAAACCTGGCAATTTTTGACTTCCAGGTAAGTCTACCAGAGTCTGTATCCATCATGGACATCCTTAGCCTTAGAGAATCGTCGCAGGCGGAAGAGTCATGACCGGGTCCTAAAGGGACAAGGTACTGTAGGCGCTGTCCGGGGTGGCGCGAGCTGTATGTACTACAGCCTGAGAGCCGGAAGAGCAATCAGCTACATGGCGAGCTGGGTCAAGGCTTTAACCAACGTTCATGAGGGAGAATGGAAGAATCACCAACATTGATGAGGATAACCACCAACCATGATGATGAGGATAACCAACTTTCATCAATCATGAGGGGGAGAAGAATCACGAATTGATGGTTTTAATCAACCAACAATGGCTGTAATTCTATAGGGAACACAATCATTAATGGGAGATTAACCAACAATTGTTTATGGAAAACAATTATTAATGATGGAGAAACCAGGAGTACAGGGTGAACTGACTAGCATAGCTGCCGGGAATCTCATCATTCCCAACAGGTCGGCTACAAAGGGTGGATTCTATAGCCAGCTATGTGAGGTCCTTATGTCAGTCAGGGGGTTCTGCTGGGATCTACTGGGATGTTTGACGGAGCCTTTTGGCAATGTCAACGGCCCAACAAAGATGAGCCTTGTGGCAGTTTGGGAGACATGATTTGTGGATATTCTCCCATGGAAATATGCGGTCCACGACTAGAAATGGCAAGGTATGAGTTCTTTGTTCAACTGAGTTTTGAATCAGTCGGTTCCCGAAATTTATGGGAAAATCAGCAGG
>VSDK01025782.1:377769-413288 GCA_009767595.1 Symbiodinium kawagutii | reverse complement strand
CTCTATGATTGGTGTTTTAGAACCAGGGTTTTCTCACGCTTCCTATAAATTTATTATCAACCAACCAACCCAGTGATTGGTAACAACTGAAGAGTTTTCCTCTCAGAAATGATTGGTTCAACTAGATGGTGGGGTCAGATATGCTGCACATTGGCCACGCAGAGCTGGCTGGAACATGACCCTAGGATACCGTTGGTAAATTCAAACAAGCCTGTAAATGTGGCTGATTTTTCAGCCAGCTATGTTCGATTTCAGGATGACGGGAGATGCTGTAGCTGGACGGAAACCATTATTTTCAAGAACATGTGCCGATGATTAATATGGATAGCTCGAAAAGTATATGGCTATGAGTCAATATTAGCCAACCAACAATGGGGGATAATCACCAACAATAATAAGAAAATGAAAATGCATAATGATGGGGGAACCAGGGGGACTAGGGGTGAACTGACCCACAGCCATATGGATTATGACCCAGCTTCTGGGGTGCCAACTGCCATATTTTTCTCGGCAGTTTGTGTCCCTTGGATGCACATCCAATTGCATGATGCTGGTGGCCAAACGGGATATCTCCAAGATTTCGCCCTGCGCAGTTGCCAAAGTCCCTGACCAGGGCACCAATCCTCAATAGGCTTGGAAACTGCTCTAATCAGCTTGTTGCGGCTATTTCATTTGTGCTGCACACATAAGATATATTGAAATATATTGAAATATATTGAAATATATATGCCTGATGTCTGATGTTGTTTCCAAATTTATAATTACGTTTTATTTAAAATCATCATCAACAACAATCACAAGTGGTAGTTACCCTAGGTGTTACCCAAGTGGCGGGCCCTCCAGAAGTACATGGGTCACCTTTGGCCCGCATCGCAGGTGAACAGGTGGTCGCAAGTATGGTCGAGGAACTGGAGGTTGACAGGGAGGCGGGGCCGCGATCGATGGATCATGCTCCGAGGGCAACCAAAATCATGACGCGACCATGATGTACTAGCAAATTATGGTGAAACTCCTGGCTGACACTGGTTAGGATATATAGCGACTATTTATTTTAGTATATAGCGATTCTCAATTGTTTGTTTAGTCAATTGTTACGCACTGCTTACCTTTTTTGATAGTTGATAAGCTTAGTTAATGGGTAGTCAATGGCTACTTCATGAATAGGTGATATGCTATGACGACAAAACATGGCAGTGGGTCAAAACCCTGTACCCCTGGTTCCCCCAGCATTAACGATTGTTTTCCCTATTATTGTTGGGAATTATCCCCACTGGCTGGTTGATTAATATTGACTCATAGCCACATATAGCTGGTATATCCCCTACTATCTACTATTGTTGCTTGTTATCCCCTATTATTAACCATTAACCAGCTACTATTAACCATTGGTGTACATGAGTACATCTTGCTGCTGGTGTAGATTTTCTGACGACAGGAGGTGCTTAGACCAACAGCTCTAGCTGCACAACTCGAGGCTGAGGAGGAGTTGTCTGGGGAGGAGAGTTCCCCGGTGCACAACGGTGAGGTGGGGATTGCGTGCGGGAGTACGGTGGGTGCAATGGTTGGGTGGGTAGTAGTTGTGCGGATAGATGTTATGTTTATGATATAGGCATATATAGGCATTAATTTATATATATATATGGTTTGAATGTGTATTATTTATTTGTATGTGCGTATGTGTACAGTATTTTGCAGCATATCTACGAAATTCATATGTTTGTATATGCATACACGTGTGTGTGTATGATACATGGAGAGTTTTGAATTTACCAGTTTATCTTGCTGGCAATACCATTTCCATGCAGTTACAACACAATAATTTGTCAACCATGCACATTAGCAGGTATCAATCAATCACTCTTGACCATTTCCTTAGGGTTACACGTTGCAACCCATTTCTTTCACTGCATTGATCGTGAAAGCTGGAGGGTTGCCAATATGAAACCTTGATCCGCTGCATGAACCATTACTCCCTGTAAACAAATACAGTAAAAATTACGAACCATCGAGGGTAAACCACCATTCTTCACCATCAACTCCAACCATTGAAATCATAACCCCAACATATTCACCACCTTTTCACCCATGTTTTTCCATGATAAAGCTGCCCTGTTCACCACTTAAATCCACCCTTCACCACGGCGCCATGGCTTCAGTCCAGCGTTGCCGTGACAGTTCGACCAGCACCTCCCAGCGATGAGGATTGAGCACCGGTGGAAGATGAATGGCTGGTGAAGGATCTATGGCGATTGTTATGTCATGGTGATTATTGACTTCAATGGCTGATGACTTGGATGGTGATTATCGATTCCAGCAGATTAACGGTGAGTAATCATTCAAGTGATTAATGATTCATGGCGATTATTGATGGTCCTAGTGGCTAATGACTTGAACGGCTGATTAAGAATGGTTAACCATGGCTAGTGATATGGCGATCGTGATGCCATGGTGATTTGTCATAGTGATGGATGCTTTGGATGATAACTTTGCAAACTGATGAGGGTGATTTTGGATGGTGATCGATGGCTGATTCACGGTGATTGTTAGTGATGAAACATCATGAAACTATTTGAAACCACCGTAAGTGCGTCCATGGTTAATAATTCTCAATATGCTGGTTCATCAATGATCTAAGATGCTTCTCTTTCTTACTCTATGCTTAATGATGGTTAGTCATGGTATGCTGCGTGCTCCAATGCTGCCTTCTGAGGTGTCGGTGTTACCCTCAAAATCAGCCCCACGTACAGTCTGACAGGATATAACTGGAGCACTGCAGCCGATCATTGCTCACGAGAGTATCAGCCATTATCAATCAACAATTATGGTAGTTGATGATGCTGAATTGAAGGCGAATCAATTGTTGGTTTAATGGTTGAGATGATGGTGTAAGCGTTAATTGATGATGTTGATGATGGTTTACGATGATTGATAATTGATCATTTGTTATCAAGCCTTCTGATAGGTGATGATGGTTAATTAATGACAATTGGATATCGGGCAATGGCTCATCATTATTGGTAATGTTTGGCTGGCATATGGTTTAGCGATGAACATACCGATGCACATCACGTATGGCATGACAGTAGTAGACTCAGGTAGATGCAAGTCCAGGTTCACGCGCAAGTGCGGCACTACAGCAACACCGTTGGCTGTCATGACGACGACGACGATGATGATGATGATGATGATGATGATGATGATGTCGATGACGATGACGATGAAGAAGAAGAAGAATATGATGATGATGGTGATGATGATGATGACGATGATGATGATGATGATGATGATGATGATGATGATGATGATGATGATGATGATTGAGATGAACAACAACAACAACAACAACACCGTTGGCTGTAGAGCGACACCGTTGGCTGTAGAGTGACACCAGGAAGATTCCGAAGAGAAAGCGCTGTGGAGAGCCTTCGGCCCACAGTCCAAAGAGCAGTGGGCGCGGAAAAGGCGGAGCAAGCCGTGGGGTGCAGGTGTGTGTCCAGCCCCATGTTTGAAGGCGTCAAGCCGTGGTGGTTGATGCTTACAGCCACTAGCTATGGATGTTAGTGGTTGCTAGTCGTTGTTTGTGGTTGTTCACCAGGTATAGATGAATCAAGAACTGACCAATATCAATTATCATCCATCAAGAGACATATATAGGTGTGAGTCTCCTAATCTCCCAATGGCTTCGCATGTTACCGCATGGTCAGCGGTTGTATCATCATAGCTGTTTAATAGTTTCCAGACGTTGGGCTTCGGTCATGTTTTAGGAACTGGTTAATGACCTAGTTGCAATTGGTACTCATTTGTTGTTATTGAATCAACCATGTCGACATATGATATCACTCCCATGCTTGATGAGCATATTTGTTCTCTGTCATGTAGACAAATGATGTTTCTTACCTGCTATTTGTACTGCAGGCTTGTGGTTGCATCATGTTGCAGCTGCAGGTTGAAGGATTTATTGAGGTGCAATGGTTGAAGGTCAAGTGGAAAGTGAGAATGAGAGCAACCTGGTTTTGATTCGTGACGGGTTGGTAGTTGACCATCTTTTTCATTGTGATGCCTTCGCAGGACTTGCCAACTGGCAACGGTGAAGGAGCCTATCCCTGTTGGTAGGTTCCTATTGCTGTTGGTACTACGTTATCCTCCTAGTTTTGTTAATGTTTCTTGGTTCCTAGCCTAATCAGGCGGTTGTTAGTCCCCAATATTTTATTGCAAGCTGATACCAGTAGCTGCTAGATCTTAATTTACCTACTGTGAAATAAAAGGCAATTACATGCAATAATCCTATCAACAAAATGAATTCACTACACTAGTTGCTAGCGAATTGACGCGCCAAGATCCATGTTGGTTAATCAAGGTCAAATATCTATCAATGATGATTGGGTAGAGGTTGATGGCTGAGAAGCCCGAAACAGCCAGAATCTATACCACCCCTGTTTGATTATGCAAGTACTGATTGGTTATTGCCGATGTTGCTGTTTTTTCTAATAAAGTTTTACAACCATCAGTGGTTACATGTGGTCACTATATTGCCATGTTTATCATCATACTACAGCTGATTTTGTAATTCATGTTTCTTTTATATGTTAGCATATTGTAAAATAAAATCCTTTCGTTTCGTATGATGCTGAATCTATTTGGTGGTTTCTCTAAATATGGAACCCCCAAAATGGTTGGTTCACTACTACAAATGACTATTAATGGATGATTTGAGGGTACCCCCTATTTTGAGAAACCACCATTTATATGGTTGTGCTTGTCTCAACCGCACTATGACCACTATGTCTCAACGGCCTTGTCGAAGCCCGGGAGGCCTGACAGTCGCGGAGCTTCTCTCACCATTTTGCCGCGGGAAGCCTTTCACGGCGCAGCATTTCCTGCGGTGTGCCTGGCTGGCGAATGGAGAGTGATTCCAAGGCCCAGTGCTCTCCCTAAACAACCGGGGAGTTCTTGAGAACGAAGTTTTGTTTAGATTGAACAAAACAATAGGTATAATATGTGTGACAATAGGTAGCAACAGGTATTTCACATCCGCTACTATTAAAGAAGTTGAACAAGTATTTGGTAACAATACCGGCAATACCTGTGATTCGACTCGTTTCTACCTAATGACATTTGTTTACATTCCAAAGCAGTAAGTGTAATTCCTGTTTTGTTTCTTAGTTTGCTGCATTAACAACTTGTTGGCTAAGCTGTTGGTTCCGGTAGTTCCATGTTGGTGCATGGATGAATATTCATCTTGTGGGTCGCCTCGGAATATATTGAGACCTTTGTAGATTTGTTGATCTGCATACCAGATTGGTGCCTGGAGTGCTAGTCCTCAGCAGAGATTTAAGCAGGTAAGCATTTGTGGTAGTCATTTTATAGGTTGTCCACTATGGGGATTGCTGGGATTGCCTGGATTGCCATGATACAGATGTCGTATAGATAAATATATAGTACCCTTCGATAAGTCCATTTGGAAGTTCACCGTCACCATTTTCCATCGGAAACCTGGTATCGCTCCATGGTCATGTCATGAACTCGAACCACCAGCCATGGATTTCTTCGCCCGCTGTGCCGAGGCACGATTTCCTGTTGAAGGCCTTCGAAGGCCCACTGGACCAAGACGATCCAGTCGTCCAGGAGAGACAGCCGTGGTATCCGTGGGGGTTCAGAAACAAAACAGTGGTTGGTTGGTTGGCTGGCTGGTTGGTTGGTTGGCTGGTTGGTCGGTTATTCAGAGGGTGCTGTTGATCTTGGCATGATGAGAAACAATCGATCATTACGATCCATCGAAGTGGATTGTTCTTGTTGATGAGTTCGTGGGATAGTGCGTACACAAGATTATAACGACCACCTAGGGACATAAAGGTTAAAGATTTGATAGTGTCTTTCTAAGCTGCTAAGTGATTGTCATCACTGAGAAAAGCGAGGGACTCACGCCATTCAGCAGAGGTGTGGCAGCCCATAACACTCACCAGCCCTCCGGCGCACCGCATCAGGACAGGCGGAAAGCTTTGGATTGCCTCCTGCGCTTTCCAGAGCAGCTCGTTGAGAGTTACAAAACGAGGTGAACCATGGAACTCCAAAATGGTTGCATCTGATGATGTCCAGTATAGTATAGTTTATCCAGATATGTAGGTAAGTCCTAGTGTAAACAGTGATTATAAAAAGACTTTGTTCAAGTGGATTGAACAGTAATGATGTCTCAACAAATTGGCGAAGCCCAAGTACAATGTACAACTTGTTGTTTGTACAACATATCAACAATATTCAACCATGGAGATACAGCAAATAAATCCCAAATCGATCAACATTTCAGGGTTTAAGCATGGCTGGAGCTCATCCCAGGGAACCAGTGGTGTTGACTTCAAAACGCTTCTGCAGCTTCGTGTGGCCCAGTGATTTGTGTAACGATACCCAAGTTGGGTGTTGATACACAAAGTACCTTGAGGGTAAAGACTAGCAATTGACAACTGGTTGGTGGTCAACAATGATTTATCAAAGGGTAAAGCTAGCGCGTTGGTTGTTTCAAGATGGCTTGTTTTTCCAACCATATCCGGGCATAGTTTGAGGATGGGGCAAACAACCATCAAGCAGCCAGCCATGGAACAGAAAACTCTTCAGGGAGTGATTTGGAGCGATGATCATGTGTCAAACGGAGAGCGATTCCGAGCTTTGTATTCCACACCCATCAGCAGTCTGCAATTCCTTTGCCAACAGTGTAGTGTATTAGCACCCTGCACACTGCTGCCTATGATTCCATGGGTTCAAGGAGCAATGTTGACCAGATTCATAGCCCAAGTGCTTTCAGCTGATCTGATCGAGTCATAGTTCATGATCGCTTAATTGCGATGGCGAACTGCACACTGTACTGCAAGCACAACTCCTTGGATGGGCAACTCAGGTCAACAATGGGATGCAAGAACCCCAACCAGTGATTAGACAGCTACCTCCAGCATCATGAACCATAGTTATGTATCATTATATATCCATAAGTTCATCATAAGTTATAAGCTTCAATTGTAGTAAATTATGAATGTATATATATATATATATACCTTGGGAATCCGGAACCTTCTTTTTTTGGGTAGTAAAAAAATAGATAACTATTTCTAAAAAAACCTATCTATTTAATGTTCTGAAATTATACCCTTTGAAGATAGACCAAGATGAAGCATAAGATATAAGGTATCAGAAAGTCTTGAGCTCCACTTAAATCATTTTCAACGTCAGGACAATTCGCGTTAACACACGTAAAGCCAAAAAACCTCCAAACAAATGAATACGTAGCTGATGCAGTTTGTTGAATCAAAACTGGGTCACATTTTTTAAGCCCTTGGATTTGTGACATGCAAGTAAGTCACCATAAAATACGTCCATAGTTGATGAATTACACTTTTTCCCCAACCACTTCATTGCGGATGGAATCATATCCGCATTTATTCACCCTAGCTGCCTTGAATTGGATAAGGTCAGCCTGTTGCCAACAATTCAGGCCTGCAAGCTCAAAATTCCGGGTCTTATGTTGAAAGACATCGATAGTGGAAACCCTAAAAGAATCACAACCATCCACAACCGATCATGTCTACATCTTAACATAACCCAAGAAGAACCAAACAAACCGGCATTTTTCGATTAAAAAATCTAAGTGAAAATAGACGTCTATTTCAGAAATTTACCCATAATCAATTATGGGTAAATTACGCCAAATTATGGGGAAATTACGGTTTGATTACGGGTTACGAAATTACGCTTAAAATAGATATCTTTTTTTGTCATCAAATTACGGCCCGGACAAAACAGATTATGGGTAATTACGCATAACCAGTTCACCAATCCCAAAAAATAGGTATCTATTTTCAGAAAATAGATATCTATTTTTGACCTTGTGAATTACGGATCATTACGGCTGATTACGGGTTACGGCAAATTACGGGTAAAAAAATGTATTTGTCTCTTATGAGTTCAAAATATGTTTATTGAAACCAATGATTATTGTTTCCGAACCATTATTTATTCAATCAAGGCCAAAGAGCAACAGATTAGAATTATGCAGTGCCATACCATGCCTGAAACCTTTTTCAAAGTTTCTGTGGCAGCAAAGGCCGGAAGTTTCCCTGGAAAGTTAAAAGAAGAACTCACCAGATGAGATAGCGCTAATTGGTTCTTGAATGGTTCAGCCAATCTAGAATCTAGTTGCTATCCGAACAGTTGTCTCTAGCATCTCTATTTCTTCCAAGAGTGAGGGATCATTATCAACTAAAAAATGGCTTGGATGGACACCGCCTGGTGATATATTATGGTTCTCAGTTTCAAGATTCTGCTTCGGGCCACATGAGTGCTGGGTAAAGCCTTCACTTCCAACCCTTTGGCTTCACTGGATTGGTAAACCATGGTGAACCTACTGAACCAATGCCCACAAGAATGCCTTAAAATAACCATAAAATGGTGAACATGGAAAATAGATATCTATTTTTAGAAATAGATGTCTATTTTTGTCTTGAGGGGGTAAAACACAACTATTTTTTTATCACCCCAGAAAAAAGTGGGCAAAAGGTTCAGTAGGTATGTCTATTTTGAAATACACAGTATATTGTTATACAGTTACTCTACCTAGTCAGAAGCACCAACATCATCATCCCCCAAGCATGGCTGTGCAGCTGCTGCGCCGTTGAGGCAATCCATCAGTGTGGAAAAGTCTGATCTGTTGGCAGCACACGTCTCAGCACTGAGCCAACACTTCATGGCAGGTCGGGAGCCCCGCGTGGTCGGCGCCTGGGGTGGACCGCCGTGGAAGTCTCAGCCCTCGAATCTGTAGATCTTTTCGTTGATGCTGAGGAGGTCACAACGCAGCAAAACGCGCAGCAAATGCGCTACGTACTGTTTTTTCTTTATCCGCTGAAAAAACCATCATGTAGTTCATATTGTAAGTTTGGCGCTACATAGTTCATGCTGCAAGTAGTTCAAATGATGTGAAACAAACACATGCTTGCAAGATTTTGAGATGAAGTGACACCAACAGATGTCCGCCAGTTGGACCGTATGATGTTCAAGAGGGACAATCAGCACATAGCAGGTTTATATCATCAACCTCTGTTACACTCCATTTGGAGTGGCCAATGCGGCACACACGTTTGATTGACTCTACAAAATAGCTTGGCTACATTCACCAATGTAGGGTGAGTCCATTCCGCGAATCATCAAGCATGATTAAATTCAAGCCAAATCCAATGCCTCTTGGATCTCAAAATGTCTGATGATGTCAAATCAGGGCTGACAAATCTCCGAGTCGTTTCATGTCCATGAGTGGCATGGCAGTCGCAATGTAGCATGTGCGAAGGTGACACTCCTCGATGTTTGAATACACAAGATATGCGCGTGGAATTCACATCGCTGCTGCAGGCATGGTCTTGGTTCGGCTGCTGGCTGATGCGGAAGATACCACGAAGGGTGGCACCTTACATCAGAAGCTGCAGCAAGCCATCAAGGTGCGACTGCGACATGTCGGGTACCAAACAACTGGTTCTCGAGAAAGCATGGTGAATCATGGTCCCTGGGGATAAGCAACAATGGAAAATGATGGTTAAACATTGAGCATCAATATGAGGGAAGCCATTCGGACTGATAATGATTGATCATGATTCGTGACTGTGCCTATTGAACAATTTGCGATGCAGACCCCAGGCAACCTCCCAAATCGCGGCTGAGTTGGACTACAGAAGCAGGGATGTGTGAGATATCATCCAGGAAATCATCAGGGATGTTTGGCTGAATGGTTTGGTGATGATATTTTGAAGGCTGGTGGTCAATGCCTTTGTGCCACTTGTGAATGTCCTATAAACGACCAGTTGCCAGTTGAATCATTCGGATATTCACCTTCCCCTTTTTTGGATGCTTGGTTATAACCCGTAAGCCGCAAGCATGCTATATCTTTGGTGGACTCAGGAGTTTAGCCTGTTTATAATTTGTCAAATTCCTTGTTTGATGTATCTACAGCACCTGTCTAATGGTTTTATTCTTTGTATTGATTGTCCATGTATTTTTGTTTGCATACATAGTGATCCTGAACACATGGAGCAGTACAGCATCTCACACAAATCGGGAAGCAATCACATGTTTTGTGGTTATGTTTCGGTATACGTGTATTTGTTTACAAACATACATATATACACATATTTGCTTAGACATCTACAGGTGTATGTATATATATATATTTTTTAAATATATATATATATACTGTAATTAAATCATTGTGTTTGTTATCAAGTTCTGTGTTTTTTTCAAGTATGTATTTCTATGTGTATATATATATATAACTATTTGTATGTATTTATATATTATATATATATATGCACGAACTGTTTGATCATCGGCAAGGATCACTTCACCTTTGTGATCCAATGGATGGTAAAAACAGCTTTAGCTTCGGCAGCAGATCCTCAGCGCGCCGTAGGCCATGAAGATTGACGCCCTGGTGACTCCACGGCCGCCTCATGAGGAGTTCACCAGGCAGGTTACCATGCGCAGCGGCACGGTGTGTCGCTTCATGGATGTGGAAAACTTCACAAGAACTCAGATGGTGGTTTCTCTAAAAAGCGGACCCTTCAATGATTGGCTCATCAATAAACAATGATTCATGTGGGATGATAACTGGGGGTACCCCTTTAAAACAGCAAATGGATTAATCCGGGAATGACTTCATTCATTGCTTTATGGACTTTAGTCAATCATTACAATATTGGTACTGATAGATTCTTATAAACCTCTAATCAACATTTATCATGATAGCACTATTGGAGCATCAAAAGTTATAACAATCAATAAACCTATAGCCAGTTATGATTTTTTAGGATTGTAATGTGTTGATAGTTCTTTAATCTATGGATATGAATGATTTGTTATCAATCAGCCTATAGCTATTATAACAAGGTTATTATTAAACCTAAAGCCAGTGTTTATATGAATATAAGCTGATTAACACTGGCTAGATCACTGATTAAGTTTCTGAAGGTTATATAGAAACTGGCCAACTAGCTTATATTTATAAACTGATAGGTTATTTATAAACTGATAGGTTATTAATTATGAAGATTATAACCTTCTCTGATAGAAACTGGCCAACTGGAACTAATCTTCCACAGAGATCGGCTGCCCGAGTTGGAACTGCCAGTGTTTCCCAGTTGAGGAGTCACAGCCAGTCATGGCATAGGAATATGTTGAGATGGGATATAAGTGGTTATAACCAATGAGTTAAGATAGGTTAGCATGTGTTAACAAAGGTTAGCATAGTTGACGATAGGTTAACATAGTGGTAATAAATGGTGGGTTGATTGACACATATTTTTCATGTGGGCTGAAACCACCAACCAGATTAACTCGCCATCAACCAACCATCGATAATCAAGCATTCAATCAATTTTTTGTCAACTTTTTGAGACAAGTTATAACTAGCATTATGGCCACCAGTTCACCACTATAGTCATTGACTGACCATAGCAGGTCAACCAGCAACTGCAGCACTGTACTGATTCTGCCTTGCTCTTGCGCGTCAGAACGCTTGACTGACCAGTCATTATGATCATCTTAGGTGCCAAGCACTGAATCATTAAAACTAACCACTATGACTTGCTAGACATGTCTTCAAAGGTGACAAACAATGGATATATCCTCTACATATTGCAAAACATTTTGATTACGGGCGCACTATTCCAAGGAATATCAACTGTCACATCAACCAAACATCCCTTTGAACGACCATTAGATACTTGCCCTGACGATATCCATCATGTTCACCATCATCAACCACTATTAACAATAATCAACCATGATGAATCAACTACTACCCACCACCGTACACCATCTTCAGACACCATGATAAACCATTGCTAACCATCATTTTCATTGTTCAGCCAGCCTTGGCAACTACAGTTTCATCATCATTTACCACCAGCAACCATCATTAGCCACTATGTTGAACACTCATGAACCATCATTAGCAATTGTTCACCATCCTTTCTCCCGCAATAGACGATTAGCCATCATGAATCAAATTATTACCAACGCATTAACCACCATCAACCACAATCATCAATCATTATTGCAACCATCAGTACCAATATTTTGCAATCATTACCAATCATTTCCAATTCATTACCAATCATCAATCACCACTATTAGAGACAAACATTACCAATCACCAACCATCCCATCAGCAACTGGTATTTACAAATGATTGGTTGGTTGGCTGACTAAAAACAATTTCTAGGGGTTGAAACCACCAAGCAGACCACCAATAGCCGCAAAACCAATTATCAGACCAATCATCAACCAGTACCAATCATTAAACCAATCATTCCCAACCATTAACCACCATTAACCACCATTAAGAACCATTAACATCCATTAACAACAATTAACAACTACCATCATCAACCACTCCAACTTCCAGGGTTGCTTTTCCAGGTCGCCATTGCTGTCACCTTCCCCCTCCGACTGGACGTCCTCGCCGAGGATGCAGGTGTGGCACCGCGCATCTCAACCATGGGAGCACCGAACATGATGGAACGCTATACGGTGCGTTGAGTTAGAACCCTATAAGGTGGCTTAATGTGGGTCAATGTGGGGGATAAGCCTATAACGATGGGTAGCTCCATGTTTGATGGGAGATCAACGGTTATTTTTGTTGTTTTGACGGGTTTTTGTCGATGAATGAAGAAAGAACTGATCGAATGCTAAGTCCTTAGAGCTTATTGATACCAAAAGCATCGCTCTCCAAGCGAGGGTTGAGTTTTAATAAACTCCAGGATGTATCACAGGCCAAACTAAGATACTCAGTATTGCATGCGTCGGTTTGGTCTGTGAATGGTAGTGAACCCCCAACAACGGTTGCTTGCTCGACGGCGGACTGGGGGGGTGTTCATTCACTTCTGATTTTACCAATCGCACACGGTCCGCTGATCACCCTCCCTGCTCTCATGGCACTAGTTGTGAGGTGGTGTACTTGCTTGTGGCTCCAGAACTTACGCCGCCCCAATGCACGTCAAGCGATGCAATGATGTTACATGTGATGATTGTGGTTGTATCTACATTATGCCGTTGTAGTTCCATATTGAGTACTTCACCATATGTTCAGTATGTAACTAACGACTAGTTTGTGGTTTTAACCATACAATCGTTCCCATTTGTGGTTGTGGTTATCACCAAATGGGAACTGTGATATGGTTACAAGCACACATGAATATACTATAGTAGTTGGTTAATCCGTTTGGTTGCGATGTTCATGGTTTATATAGGTTGACCAATGGTTGATAATAGCTGTTATAAATAGAAGTTCACCATTATATTCCCAACCATCTATTGATAATCACTAGATTAACCATTATTAACTGTTATTTACCACTATTAACTATAGTAACAACCATTATCAACCATTATCAACCATAGTTCACCATTACATTCAGAGTACCACTACTGAACTCCTCCCAACCGCTCTCCAGGCCACGCCTTCCCCCGCTGCGCCGTCGCCGCCGCCCGATTCGTCAGCGTCGGTGGCGCAGACGCCGCTGAGACAGCTGCGGAACAGGCGTGCTGTGACCGCTTGGTGCTTGGGAGCTGCATGGAGCTCCAGGGGTGTCCTGCATTGGCCCTTTAAAAGTTAGGGTGGTTATAGGAGCAGCCCCCAGGAGTGGCCGTTCACCGGTAGGTTTGGATCAACTGGATTTTTGTTGGTTGAGATGAGTTGATCAGTTGATGATTGATTCGGATCACTTGGAGAGGATCAGTTGGATTTTTTGCTTGAGATATGTTGGATATTTGTTGATTAGTTGATCAGTTAAGATCAAATGAGATCAAGTGGATACCAATGATAGGCAGTTGGTGAAAGTCAGTTGTTTTTATCTACAGATTCTATACATCAACTGGATTTTTCTGATTAGTAGGACTTGTTTGCTCATATGTGCTCATATGTATTTTACCTATAGGACTATAGGCGTGAAGTGAGATGTTGCACTATATCCAGTTCAATCACATATATATATATATATTGTGTTTAATCATGCATAATTATATAATACGTTGTACATTGATTGCAGAAAGTCACGTGATGGTTGTTCATCATCCATCATGGAAACAAAATGAACAAGTATTCATCATTGTTCACCATTAGGCCACGTTATTCACCATGACCACGACCGACAATCAACAGATATGTATGCAACTTTGCATTTGTTTAGAATAGATAGGCATGTATATTCTTATATTGATCTTTTGAAAACTATTGAAAACTATTGAAACAAAAACGTGCCTAGATGGCCAAATATGTAGAGAAACAATTCCCATGCAGCCAGTGACAGCGCGCTGCCTGGCCAGGCTTCCACAACTTGCGGCCAAGAAACCCTGGGGAGCTCGAGCACCTGTGGGAGATGAGTCTCGGGAGGCGCCATGAAATCATGAGATTCTCCCCTGAATAGGGGGCATCCTCAACAGTTTGACCGTGGTTGGATGATGAAACCTGGCTAATTGCGCGTATTTGGCTATGGGTCAAGCAGTTAACCAACCAACAATGGTGGTTAATACCCAACAAACTATAGGGAAAAGAATGGTTAATGATGGGGAACCAGGGGTACGGGGTTTTGACCCATAGCCATTTCATGATGGAGCTATGAAGGAATGATAGAGCCACGAAAAGTGTGGAACGCTCGGATCACACAGTTTGCATAATGGCTCTTATCATGGCTTGGTTTCACGCGGCATATCTCCTTAGTATTTGGCTACACATAAAAACTATCCTTATAGTTGAGATCATCAACTATGACATTTCTCATATGTCCATGTTTGTTGTGAGTACTGATGGCTGATAACTGGCACAAGAAACGGATGCCCGGGCGGGTGACTTGCTAATGGGAATAACTTGTTCGAGTTGGAGTAGATTGAACCACGTCATTGAACGAGCCCAACAATATAGCGAATGGTAATCGTAGAGCTTAAGAGGTAAATTGCATATATAATAATAGTATACACACGTTTTTTTAATGGTTTCTCAGTAGTTGTTTCTTTTCAAAATACAGTTCTAGTTCAACGGCAAACCAAGCAACCAAATCAATGGCATTTTCTCTTCGCTGTTTTCTCTTCTCAATCAGCATTATCTATCATTAGCCGCCACTAGCCATCACCAATCATCATGAAGCGTTGTTATAAACATAATGATAACCATCATGTGCTATCATCATCAACTATCATCAACAATCAACAATCATCAAACATCATCAACAATCATCTATCATCAACAATCATCAACGACCAATAATCATCTATCATCAACAATCATCAACGACCAATAATCATCTATTATCAACAATCATCAACGACCAATAATCATCTATTATCAACAATCATCAACGACCAATAATCATCTATTATCAACAATCATCAACGACCAATAATCATCTATTATCAACAATCATCAACGACCAATAATCATCTATTATCAACAATCATCAACGACCAATAATCATCTATTATCAACAATCATCAACGACCAATAATCATCTATTATCAACAATCATCAACGACCAATAATCATCTATTATCAACAATCATCAACGACCAATAATCATCTATTATCAACAATCATCAACGACCAATAATCATCTATTATCAACAATCATCAACGACCAATAATCATCTATTATCAACAATCATCAACGACCAATAATCATCTATTATCAACAATCATCAACGACCAATAATCATCTATTATCAACAATCATCAACGACCAATAATCATCTATTATCAACAATCATCAACGACCAATAATCATCTATTATCAACAATCATCAACGACCAATAATCATCTATTATCAACAATCATCAACGACCAATAATCATCTATTATCAACAATCATCAACGACCAATAATCATCTATTATCAACAATCATCAACGACCAATAATCATCTATTATCAACAATCATCAACGACCAATAATCATCTATTATCAACAATCATCAACGACCAATAATCATCTATTATCAACAATCATCAACGACCAATAATCATCTATTATCAACAATCATCAACGACCAATAATCATCTATTATCAACAATCATCAACGACCAATAATCATCTATTATCAACAATCATCAACGACCAATAATCATCTATTATCAACAATCATCAACGACCAATAATCATCTATTATCAACAATCATCAACGACCAATAATCATCTATCATCAACTATCATCAACCATCATTTACCACTACCATGCACCATCCACCAGGCCTGCGCCTTCGAACCACCACTAGGGGTGCGCTGCTCGTCGCGAATCGAAGCGCCAGGTGCGTTTGGCCGAGCTGCGGAAGAAGACGCGGCCCAAAGGACTGAAAAGTCGAGCGCGACAAAGGCGGGCGGATGAAGCCGCGTAGGGATGATGACTATCATGCGGGGGGATGATAACTCATCAACAGTCATGATTATTACAAGTAGTTGATTAGTTTGCAACAAGAGTTGATCAATGGATGATGAGTTGATGATGAGTTGATGATGAGATGATGATTATTAAAAGTAGTTGACTACTTAACAAGAGTTGATCAATTGATGATGAGTTGACGATTAGTTGATGATTGTGGTTCAGAATAAAATGATTCAGTTAGTTGATTCGTTGGTGATTAGGTGATGTGATTCTTGATATCATGATTTAATTAGATGATGACTTGGTGATTAGTTAACTTGTATTGATCAGTGAACGATCAGAGTTGACATATTGATGGTTTCCTTTTTGTTGATGATGAGCTGATGATAATTGCTGGTAATTGATTGGAGTTGTGGATGAGTTGATAGTTGATGAGTTGATGATTTGTTGATGAGTGGATGATTTGTTCATGATTGTGTCTGGTAGTTGATTAGTTAACAATAAGAATTGATTAATTGATGATGAGTGGATGATTAGTTGATGATTGCGGTTCATGATATAATGATTCAACTAGTTGATTAGTTGATGATTAGTTTGCTTTTATTGATTAATTAGTTAACAATAAGACTTGACATATTGATGGTTACGTCTTTGCTGATCAGGATTTGTTGATTAGTTGATAGTTATGACTATTGCTGGTAGTTCATTAGTTGACAATAAAAGGTGATCAATTAATGGTTAGTTGATAATTATGATAATTGTGATTCATAAATGATTCATTTGTTGAGCAATTGACTATCATTCTGATTGCATCAATCAACCATCGGTGGTTTCAAGATTTCTGATTTCCTCGAAGATTTCAAGTATCTTGACCTATGCTTGATAGCCAGTGAAGTAGTTTTTGACATGAATTAACTGCTATCATCAGTATCTACAATTGATCGATCGTTACTCATCAATACAGCAAGTACTGAAGATGATTTTACATGATGGGTCTCCGTCTTTAATGCCTTGACACAATTATTTTGTTAACTTCTGCTGGATCGCATCCTATTCAAGACCAATTCGGACGCTGTGAAAGCTGATACTGATTTGGTAGCGTTGACCTATCTATTCCTTTACCGCACAAATCGTGATAGCAGTTGTCATTTTTTTGCGTTCCAATGAAGCACCTTGCTTTTATATTATAGGTAGTACTAACGCAGTCTTGTTATTATCCAAATGTTTTGTTGTTTATTGTGATGTTTATTGTGATTGTTTCTTGTAATTTACACATCATTATTGGTAGGATCACATATGTAGTGTGTATATTGTCAGCATCATCATAAAAATGAGCATGAGCAGTTGAAACACTTTATTTGTTTGTATGACTATTCGTATGATGACAGTAATCATCACGCAGTTTCATGATAGATTGCGTATCATTGTGAGGACATTAACTGGAGATCTATATTTTTATCAATGACCCTTAACCTACCATTAGCCCTTTTTGACCATCATCAAACCATCATCAACCATTGCACAAATCAAACCATCATGAACCACTAGCCATCACTAGCCACTATCATTGAGCATTATTATCGACCATTATCATTGTTGTCAGCGGCCATTGTCAACCGACATTAAGCATCTTCAACCATGAACCATCATTACGCGGTGTCAATCATTAATCATCATGAACCATTATGGGCAGTCATTTTCCATTACGCAACACTATTCACAGTCATTTTCCATCATGAATCATCATTTGCCAATTTACCATTATAGACTTGGAATGATCATTGGCCACCATTGACCCTTAGCCATTTGCCAATATAAATCGGTCCATCATTAAAAACCAGGATCAATGAGATTACAAGAAACCAGGATCATCAACCATAATCATACAATACATCATTACAAATTGTAACCATGTAAGAAAGCACAACCATACCATTACCATTTGCAACTATCATTACAACAAATAAACCATTGTGTAACCATCATCGAATCATAGCCTTCATTGTAAACAACAACCATAACAAAAAACATTATAAATGATATTGTGATTACTAACCATACCATCACCAATGGTATGAACCATTTTCATATCCATACAATCCATCCAGCCACACAATGCATCTAGCCACAACATCAAAAACAATGATTCCTACCCATCACCATGCCATTCGTACCCATCATCACCCGTCCCCTGCATGGGGAAACCACCGGACAGGCATTTGATTCCTGTAACGGCGGAAGAGGCACCCTTGGGCCGCTGAGCGCACAGTGGCCCTGAAATCATGGGTGAGTAATTTTCATAGTATCAATAGTATCTGATATATGGTATAATTATAGTAGAATGATAGTATTCTAATCTACTATTCTAATCTATGGTATTAGTGGTATAATGGTATTTCGGTTGCAGTAGTATGGTAGAAATAGGATAGATATATCTACTATCATTCAAAGTCGTGTTCAATGATATTGTATAATAGTATTGTATAGTGCTTAATTAATATTGGTTTATTGTATCGAAGTCAAGATCAAATCATGGTCGGATCATCGATAATGGGTTGCAACAGTGATGAAATCATGACGCATTGTGGGTAAGACTGATGCTCAGTGATTAAGGATGATCAATGATGATCAACAGAGTTCAATGATGATTTATAATGGTTGATTGTGGTTTGAATTGGTCGTTCATGATCATTGGGAAGACGGATTCACCGACAATAGTGGGGTATAAGTGAACATAAGTAAGGCTCAAAAGGATGATTGTATGTGTACAAATATTTTTATATCTATATATACATATTGTTATTTATTTCTTTATTTATTTCTATTTACAAAGAACCAATAATTGGTGTTCAGTTTTGATTATGAGCATGTTATGAATGTCAAATGAATATCAATTTATGTTCATACATACATACATACAGATAGTTGTGAATATAGATGTTTATCAGCATCAGGTGGGCTATTTGGACACCTCATCCAGGTTTGAACTGCGATTTAAAGATGCAGCCCTATGCGTGGAAACGTGCAAAGCTTTGCCACCAGCTGAGTTCGTTGGTTGCTTAAGGAGTCATGCTGAAGCCATGCTATGAATCATGTGCCGCTTCTTGCCACGGCGATCACCCACCACTCTGCCAAGGTCAGTGGCTAGGTACAACAGATATGGGTTTCTTCGAAGATTTGTAGGTTCAATACTCCAAGTTCCCAGCAAGTCCCGGAAATACAGATTGAAATATGGAGAAGTATGGCTGTTCGTAGTAACACGTCTACAGAGATCGAAATTCTTCATGGAGAAGTCACAGGTTGACCCAACTCCATCTGTGGAACAGGTGAAGCGACTTGATTCACGTCAGAAGTGTCCGTGGCACGTTGAGGAGGACAGCACTGGGGATGTCCTCAGTGGTGAAGTGGGGTCCATCACGATGACCAAGCTTTCCGAGCTGTATAGATTGCTCCACCTTTGTTTTTGTTTCTCTCGATCATATTCATGCGTATATACATATATGTATGTACACACATTGTTGTAGATGTATTGTTTCTAATGGATACATATGCATGGGGAATATCTCGGTATTTCTAGATTTATACATACAGTGGACATGCGCTGTGACAATCAACATGTTTCAGATTGTTAACCTACAAGGGTAGCTTTGCAAAGTGAGGTTACAATGTGAACCAACCCACAAACAACCATGATTTGCGTTCAGCGGGTCAATTTGCAGAGTTGAGAGTTTTGATTATTGACGCATAGCCATGTGAAATTGTGTGTATATTATGTCATCCATATTTAGACATAGACTATACATATGTATATTTCTTTGTTTGTACATAGCTTCCTGTTTATTCATCATGAACTATGCCTCTAGTTTGACTTGATTAGCAACTCTTATCTATTGCTACAGAAGGTACAGCTGGGTGTTGTGTTTCACATGACCCGGAGGATCCCAGAATGGCAAAATTGTTCCTTAGCCCAGCGGTAAGTTGCTTGTTTGGACGATGGACCAGCATTGATATCAACTATTATATGCAGGCACAATGTGTGGTACGGTCCGGTTACAGGTGTCGTGTTCACCACCCTACTGACCATGTCCGATTGACACTGTTCAACCATACTTGTTGATCACTAATTGAACAGTATGATTTGTTATCTCTACAAAAACAAGTTGGTCGTATCCTACGATTCCTGGTCCCCACAGTGGATGGTTACGATAAATGTTGACCAAAATAAAAACATTACTTATCATCATCAATCAAGCACTTTGAACCATGATCGACCGCCAATGAAACAGGTTTCACCATCATCAGCCATCATTTGCCATCATTATCAATTATCAAGTACTATCATTAAGGGCCGTCATGAAGTACCATCATTGAGTACCATTAAGTACCTTTCTTAAGTATCATTTTTAATCATGATAGATCACCACAAACAATAATCAACCATAGTTAGCAAGCATTCTTGATCCCAATTTGTTCATGGACTCCCACACCAGTTGACCCATACGCAGGACATCTTTCTCCCAGAGCTGGTTTTGGGCCCTGCCAAAAGGGCGGTCTATGACCCTCCGCCTGTAGGTGCTGTTGGCACGCAACGGTGACCTGCGGGATTCACTAGGTGAACATGCCAATAGTTCCACAGCTGTGACTGGTCGGATCATGGGTGGACAAGGGTTAATTTAGCTTATAACTAACTAGGTTGGTAATGAGGGTTAACAAGCCATGAAGCTGAACAATAAGCCATGATAGGTGGGCTTAATCTGATTTTCCCTTGTGTTCGTTTGTTCCGTCAAGATCCAACTCTTGATAAACCACCTCCAATCTTAGCGATCATGTGTTTCTAGTCCAAATATGGATGGCTTATTAATGTGGATCTCCCATTTTTTCATTGGTTGTTGTGGTGATTTCCACCATTTTGCTGCTTGGAATTTGTTGCTTGCTGCTTCAAAGTGTGGCATGTGTGATGATCCCTGCAGTCCCCAGCCTGGCAATGGAAACTGACCTGGGAAACCATCATGTCATGGACCGTACCAATTTTCAAAGAGATAGCGCTTGAGATGTGCCATCAAAATACATTTGGGTTTTTTGAATCAATATCTGGATTTTCAAAGTCGTTCCCAGAAATGGTTTGCCAACTAGTGATTGTATGTCATGGTTAACTAGTACGTAGTGGTGGTCAATAAGTGTTCAATTCACGGCCAAATAATGCTTTGTTCATTGCTAGCTGTCGTTCTTGATGGACCGCCATATATACGCATATATACAGACCATGAAAGAGGTGTTTTGCTTGTTTGCCCCTAAATACCAACATGAAGCACCAACTCATCAGTTTAACCATCATGATATCAAACATTCTAGCCATCAAGCATCATCTCTAGTCATCAGTAGCTATCATTAGCCATCGCCATCATAAACCATGCCATCACCACTAGCCATCAACCCTCATCATCAGCCATTCAACCATCCACCATCAACCATCAATCATCATCAACCTTCAGCAAAGTCATCAACCATCATGAAGCACTAATAGCCGTCAACCATCAGTGCTTTGAGTTGACCCGGCGGTGGCCAACTCGTAGCCCCCCGGGCCCAACGGGAAGCGCTGACAGGTGGCTTCCAACGACCTGAAGTGCCGAAGCTTCCCAGGAGACGGGGTGATGCTGTGACGGGGGACGCTGCAACGGTGGTGAATAAGTTGTGTGAAGATGGTGGGGTGATGGTTTATGTGATGGTAAAGTGATGGTAAAGTGATGGTTTATGATGGTAAACGGGTGGTTTATGCTGGAAAGTGATGGTTTATGCTGGAAAGTGATGGTTTATCAATAAGCAAAGTGATGGGAAACTGGTGCTGAAGCCAGCCAATCAATTGGGTATGATGGTGAAGTGATAGTTTCTGACGGTTGAAACGGAGGTTACATGATGGTTAGTTGAAGGTCAATAGATGATTAAGTGCTGGCTTTGGGAATCGCTAGAAACCACCAATCAAACAGTGTGTCCAAATCTGCACATAGCACATTATACATACAAATAGAAGTTGCTCATGGTTGATAGTAATTGCTAATGATTAAACGTTGCTAATCATCAACATGATTAGGCATCAAATAATCCTCGCTTAGACATCATTAACCATCATTTAACCACGAATTCACCATCATCAACCAACAATCGACCACAATGATTTTACATGTGTTTCAAACTGCCTGTTTGCTTGCTTTGCTGGCAACTACAGACATGTGGATACATGGTAGATATATGGATATGTGGATATATTAATACATATATATATATATATTTAGATATATTAATAACATATTATAACGAAGTTATATACTCTATATACTCTATATACTTCTATACTATATCCCATAGTCATGTCTCAACCCAGGCAGCAGGTTCGAGCAAATGCTAAACCCTATGACTTTCCGGTTTCTTGATTTCGATCGCCAGTTCAGGACATTTGAGTTTTACCCCCCCCACACAGCCACTGGTACATAGTTCATGCGTGGTGGGGTGTCCCTTTCTTTCTATTTGTTTCTTTCTGAATCCACCTAAAGCTGATGTAAAGCTGATAAAACCCACCTCAAGCTGATGCAAAGCCGATGAAACCAACCGAAAGCTGACAGCTTGATCAGAATGGTGAAACATTAAGCTACGGTGGATCACCGTAAACTCATTGACGATGGTACAATGGTAGATCTCTGAGAATCAGCCACCACAACTTATACATACTTATACTATCAATTGCTGGTGATTTCTCGCCATATCTAATTAGTTAATGATTGGTTAAACCTGAAAAAACCCTTACATAAGGGCGGGGGGTCGCTTCGGGCTTACTTTTTGGATCGCTTCGGGCTTACTTTTCGGATCGCTTCGGGCGCAAAATGATCTTTGTCTGGCCGGCGTGGCAATTCTGCGACTCTTTAGGGTCTCTTTCGGAGCCTCCTACGCGTCTGTCACCTGTCGTTGCCTGTGCCCCCTGACTCTTGTTTGTGCTGGGCGTGGCATTCGGTGCCAGCCCCCCAAAACCCCAAAGGTTGGCAAACCCTAAGGGTTGGCTGCCATATGTCAAGGTAGTCATCCAACATCGTTGCCTGTCTATGTTCCCCACCCCCCCAGAACCCAAAAGGTTGGTGGCCACATCCATTGCACGCCCAACGTGATCCGAAAAGTGCGCTCAAAGTGACCCCCCGAGACTGTTGGCGGTCAATGTGCGCCCAAAGTGATCTTTAATGTGCGCCCAAAGTGACCCCAGGAAGGTCTAGGTAGACTTGCGCCCAAAGTGATCCAAAAAATGCGCCCAAAGTGAACCCCCTGCTTTTACATAACCCATTAAACAAACCACTAAATAAGCCATTAGATAATGGCTAAATCAATTCTTAATTAACCACTAAACAACGATTAGATAACCATTCATTCCTCACCAAATAAAACATTAGTTACACATAGAATCTTCCGTGCTTGTCTTCAACAGGCTCGGCAAGGGCAAGTGCGGAGCCCCAGGGCGCATGGAGGACTCTTCGGCGTGCCACACTGGTGGGTAGATGGCCGATAAATGGTTAACCATAGGGGTTCATGACACGGCTGTGGGTCAACATAAACCAACCAATGCTTCGGGATAATGACCAACAATCATAAGGAAAACAATGTTTGATAGGGGGGAACCTGGGGTACAGGGTTTTGATCCACCGCCACACTACTACAATAATGGTATTCACATGGGAATATAGTGGTAAATAGGGATAACAACCAACAATGATGGTTTCACTAGTGGTTGGTGGTTTCTCAAACCACAGAGGTCCCCAAAGCTATGGTTGGTTTACCTATAGAAATGACCGCTGATGGATGATTTGGGGGTCCCTAATTAGTAAGCGTAAGGGTTTACTGATGGTCAATCTTGGTGAACTGTTTGGTTTGATTGATAATTGTTATTTTCCCCACTGACTTTGGGATGCGACGGGTTGATTGACTTTCAGCAGGGTGGTTCAATCATCAACCAGTGGTGATATTGAGCATGTTCGGGCATCGCTGTTGAATTTTGGCCATTATTGCTTCACGATGTCAACATGAACAAAGCCATACATAGACAATGGCAAGATCAGATTGTGGTGGTTGCGACCATGATTGCTTTTATGATTGATATGGTCCACTGAGCAATCACTATTGTGGTCAGTTGTGATTATTTGGCCATCAAAGAACTATCCATATTGCTTGGCAATCAAATCACACCTGCTATTCTTACATAAAAATTGCCAATGAATCATCAATTACCTATCAATTAGTTGTTGAGGATAATTCAATATGGTTGTTCCTCAGAACAGGGCTACCCCTAAATCGTCCAGTCTCAATCATTGATAGTAACCAACCAGCCATTTTCGGGCCGGGGGTCCTATTTTCAGACACCATAATATTGCCTGGGTTTCAATTGTTAGACCTGTTGTGTTTTCGGGCTGGCGGTTCCCCATCAAACAAGTAGCTCTAACAATTGAAACCTCCAAATTGCCTGAGATAACTATCATAGAGTTTGCGAAATCCCTTTTTTGGCTACAGCAGTCAAACAAGTAGGTCTTTGCCAAATCTTGTCACGAAACCAGGCCTCGTCGCGCGGGGCCAGTGCTGAAACTGCGAAGCCCGAAGCCATTGGTGTGAGGCCGCTGCGCCGTGGGAATTTCAGCGGCGGCTCCTGAACTGGGCTGAAACGACAGTCGATGTTGAGTGGAATCTGGTATACTAACTGTCGTACAATGGTATAATGATTAAGAGTAGAATGTAGTAAGATAACTAGAATCATTTATCATTTTTTTCTAGTTCATGATTGTAAATTGTCCATCAAACTGATGACAATGGTTAGCATATGGAAATATATGGAACCATTTGATAGTTCATGATTCTTCCAGTGCTGGCAAATAGGACGGATTGAGCGTCAAGGAGCACCATACTGAGGACATAGATTGATGGATTGGTGGGGTGCTTTCTGCGGAAGCTTTGCATCATTACATCACACAAAACAACCTTTTGTAGCCCTATGGCTAGAGATGCGTAGCTTTCAGGTGTATGGAAATGCTGTGAAGTGTTTGCTTGCTTGACATACTGATCTTGGTTGCCTCTGATGTGAGGCTTTGCGAGTTGGAAAAACGCACAACAATTGAAGCCAGATCATGAACCAGCATTGACCATAAACCATCATTGGCTGTCATGAACCATCGTGAAACGTCATCAATTTGTTGGGTTGGCTCATGGGGAGTTCCGCACTATTATGCTATCTTCATTGCTTTATGACTCATGGTGATTTGCCCAAGATGATACAGCGAAAATCATTGAACTGATATCAGGTGAACGGCTGTGATAGGTTGTTTAGGCAACCACAACCATGTGGCGTTCCTTTCGGAAACGAAACTTGGGATGTTTGTGTGATGTCGCAACAACTCTGCGGCACCGCAAGGTTCAGCTGGAGCACAGCTGCGCGAACGTGAATCGCAAGAGCCGTGGCCCAGGTCGTTTGTGACAGCTGATGATTGCACCCATCATGTTACTTTAGTCGTGTGGGTGTCTCTTTGAATTGGGAACCCCCAAAATCGTTGGTTCATTACCCATAAATGGTTAATAGAGGATGATTTGGGGTACCCCTATTTTGAGAACCCGTCATGTATGAACCAAGACGATGTGATTAAGCGCCGGCTGATCAGTGTTACTGCATGGATAGATTACAGTTTTTCCTTGCCAGTGGCTTTATCAATTTGCCAACTGCAAATGCCTCGGATGGCTCCATGACATTCCGTGACCCACTGTCAATGATGAAAATCATTTGGCAATCCTCAGGTTCAACAGATGATGATGACAATGATGATGATGGTGATTTTTGTGATAGTTGTTTGCTGTGAAATTCCAGCAGCAGACCCCGTTTTAATGACACGAGTCCCATGTTTGCGTCCTCGCTGGGACTCTGGGGTGCAAATAACTAGCCAGGTGGATGTGGCCCGGGGTAAGGGCCTTGGGATATTTCCATTGTAAACACATGTGGTGGTTTCTCAAAATAGGGGTACCCCTAAATCATTCATTGATAGTCATTTGTAGTAATAAACCAACAATTTTTTTTGATCCCCTATTTTGAGAAACCACCATGTAGATTAGCCTTTGAGGTGGGTGAACTCATCCCTTAACCCACGGTGAACGAGTTGCGACGCGCATCCAACCACTGAACCATGAACTCGCCAGCTGCAACGTACCTGGCCTCGACCGACGGTGAATTGTGCCTCCGGATGATGTTTGTTTTTGGGTTCGTGCGAGGTGGCTGTGGCACAATGGCGCATCAGCAATAATGGTTAATAAAGTGGTTGAAATGCTGGTTGACTTGATGACAGCAATTCAAACCATGATTAAATGGTGGTTACAAATATTACGACTATGGTTGAGTCTACGGTTCGTGATGTTTGATTAGCTTTGACACTCAAGATTTGATGTTGATGCTAACATGTTTTTAGCCTTGAGAGTAACAGGTGGTTGGAAAATTCATATTGTTTCTTTTGTAGCTTTGTGGAAGGATGGGCCACTCATTTGAAGAGCATGAAACAAAACATGTGAAGCAAGCCGAGTTCGTTAGAATGCGCGTGTTGGCGCATTCTTCTGCATTTGTTACACACATCTTTGTTTCTGGGTGGATTACAGCTATGAACTTAGCTTTTTAGCTTTTTGGGGATACGAATGATTTACCATGTAGCCATGAAAAGTTAGACTTTTAGCAAGGGATCTATAAGCCACCAAGGTTTATTTTTGGGGACACTCTACACAATTTATGCTAACGAGAAGCCTTCGTACTCTTTTAACAGTTGAGTTGCCGAAAGCGACCTGTGCCTTTGCATCACTATATAATTGATTCAATATACCAACTTGTAAATAGATGAATACTCCATCCTCGCTACAGCTAGGCTAATCAGGCTAATGTCTGGAACTATGTCTGCAACTCCATGTTTTGATCCTTCTTAGTTGTTGTTAGTCGACCATGACTGGCTGTTATTGTCGAACCACTTTGAACCACCAGTAAGAGTGAATAAACCGGCTTGAAGCAGGCCAAGCCAATAGACTGTTACATTCAATTGGTTAGTTGTGCTTGGTCGTGCTTGGTGGTTGAACCCTCACATATGCACTGCATACATTGTATGGGTGCGCTATATGTGTTTGCATGCGTATTGATTACTTATACGTAGCGTTTTTGCCAATGTACAGACATGTACATATTTGTTGCATACGCATGTTGAATTACATTTTTTGTCGAACAGATACCGGCCAAGAATCCTTGTTCCAGAAGGATAACAAAAGGAGCCAAGGTTCATAACAGTTTAACCCATAAAATACAACCATGCACTTTTTGGACGATTCAATGGCATGACAGCTTCGTAAATTTTGAATGGGTTGACAATCAAATGAGCTATACCAAAGGTGTTGGTGGTTCACAGTCCAACTTTTTGTTGCTTGTGTCGGGCCCCGGAATTCGCGGCTTCTTTGGGTGATCACCAGTCTCTTGGTCATCGCGCAGCTGATAAACCCAGGCAAACCCCGGCGAACGCTCACCCCTGGCCTTGGCACACCGCCGAAGTGCACGATCCCCCGCGTTGTGACACGTGCGACGTGGACTACCATTGCCCAAGTGATGATTTTGCGATCGTGATATGCTTTCGGAAACGGAACGTTCTCAGATAAAGAAATTTTAGACAATTTTAGTGTATGTCTTGCCATTTATCTTGCAGATTGTTGACTATAGTATATTTACTTTTCCTGGCAATTGCAAACTCATTTGGATGATACATTCCCCAACTGTATCTCTTTTTTGGTGTTGGGAACTTGTTCATCACTTGTTTGTCGCAAGATCGTCACTTGGGTTTCCTCTGCTAGCCCAGCGGATGGCTGTTAATGTTGCGCTACTGATGGTGCCGCAGCGTCGCTGCGATGCAGTTCCTCCAAAGCTGAGAGCTGTTGGCCCTTTGGATTCGAAAGGCTGCGGCATGTTTCGATATTTGTTGGATTAAACAAGTGTCCAACAATTAATCAATGGCAATCAAATTGTTGAATGTAACAATTGACATGTTTTAACTACACTGATGTGTCCACGATAGTGAAGAATGGTAAAAAAATGTTGATCACACCACCGTCATAAACAAATGTAAAGAACTAAGCATGGTGACTAATGTCCACAACACTCAGCAAATGATCCTTCATTGATGCACAACACTTAAGAATCCCTACAGTTCCACTTACCTACACAACAGGTAACCATCCTCAGGCCAGGGGTTCCCTGGTTACCTACAACAAAGAGGTAAGTGGAAGGGTAGGGAATGGTAAACAACCGCTGATGATGCTTCATTGATGCTTCATCAGTTGATGATCAATTTTTGGTAGCTCAAGATGGCGATGGTTGAGAGATGCGATTTTGAAAGTACCAAACTGATTGGTCATTTTGAGTTCCATACATTCCACCTCTGTGCACCCCGGGATGATGATGCACAGGCCGGGATCAGATTTCGTGATTGGGCTGAGGTCTCTAGGCTAATTTGTTCGGACTCAGTGGCAGCATGATGATGGCCTTCAGGACGGTATCGGGAATTCTTGCTAGTCCGTAGTCATTCAAGTTTCTGATTGAAGACGTCCTTGCTAGTTAGTCCCTATAGTAATTGAAGTTTCTGATTCCAATCAATCCGGGAATCCCCTGAAGAAATGCATCTCTCCTCTTGACGACCCGCCTTTCTGCGATTGGATCAGTTGTTCAGTTGACCAAGCCTCGCCTGACAAAGCCTCAAGGGGGCCCCCCACCAGTGGCGCTTGGAACCAACAACCGATGACCGCCCGCGCGTTCGCTGGGAGAAAAACATGGGATTCCCGGTGGTTCAACTGGTCCAACATTCATAAAATCGGAGAAAAGTTGAGGGGGAAGCATTTGCCACGAAAGCTATGACCAAGGGAACCTTGACCAGCCGCTATGGGATCTTTTGACCGGCAAAGCTTGGCGGCCCTGGGCTTCCCTGTCCCTGGGGTTCAGAAAGGTGCTCCATCGCCATGGGGTCGTTTCCTTCTCTCCCAAGATCCGTTCACCAGAGACCTCGACCAGTCCACATCACTAGTTGATAGGAAGTGGCGCTGTTCAGTACAGGGTGAACTTTGAAGCCAAACACGAATCTAGGCCATGAACGATCATCACCTCGTCGCCTACGCAGGGATCCCTTTAAGGGCGAGGACATCCACGTGCACTTTCCTGCTGGAGGCATCCCAAAGGCCCGAAACTGAGAGGGGACACAAGCGTTGATGGTTGTTGATTGATGATTGTGACTTGATGGTACTAGCTTGATGGTAGCATTGTGGCTTGATGGTACTACTTGATTGTTGATTAAGATGACTGGTTTTTGATCATTGCTGATTGCATATGCTACTTGAGGGTTGTGAATTGATGGCTGTTGATGAACTTGATGGTTGTTGATTGAGAGTTGATGGGCACGTGCTTACTGCATTGAGCTGAGGAATGAACAAACATGGTGAGACTTGTTGATTCTTTTTGAAAAACTATTGATTCATGTTGACTCAGAACGTACTGATGCTGTTGATTCATAGCATGCAAATCATTTACCACTAACATGTTTTTCAGAAAACTGTATGCATCTAAGCTATACATTTCTTTCCAAGGCATAACATGAGCACGCCACCACTTACCTATGCAGCGATGGCTATACATCCAGCACCAGGTCGGTGGGACCGGCCAGGATGGACCATCAGCAGGGGTTGCTGTGCTGCTGGCACTTGCTTCACTGATCCTAAACAGGTGGGCGCGCGTTGAGAAAGGGCCGGGCTGGTTGCGGAGGTTGCGTCAGATGTCGTTGCGTTCACCGGCCTCCTCACTCCTCAATTCATAAGGCTTTAAGCATTGGTCCGTACATGGTCCAGAATCGTTGATACATGGTTGATACATGGGTGTTTTTTCAAAATCCCCATAATGCTGGGTTTATTAACCAATACTGGTTGATATCAAGGATGATTTGGGGGGTCTCCTATTTTGAAAAACCAACACATTCTTGATGAAAGGTTATCAGGCACAAAACACATGAGCCGAATCCAACTCATGAAAATATGTTCATGTTTGGCGTGACTTGTTTTATCTGCCCTAGGGTGGTCTGGGGCACGTTGCACATGAGACGCTGGCATCGGAGGATTCTCACGTGGTATTCCCCAATCAGATAGGGGAAATGTTTGTGTACATGTGTGCTTGTATTTAGATATCATATGATATGTATCCATATACATGTACCCTGGGCGTCCTCGACTATTAATTTAATAGTGGTTACACCTCGCCTATTATTTGCAGCTAACCACTATTTTTTTGGTCCGGGCCCGGGTGTGGACCTCGGGCAACCTTGGATTTTTTCAATTGCTGGCAGTTGGTGTCTTGGGATCCCAAGCAGGCCGTTTTTGGCCCAGGCTGCCGTGCACGTAGGTGGGAATAAGGGATAGTTCCATAGTTAAACCGGTAGTTCAATAGAACTGATTATAGAATATATGCCACAATGTCAATCCCGGATGAATAAACCCTTCTCACCTCCCCCAGGGGTCGAGAAGGTCCAGAAGGTTTGGACTAGGACAAAAAGTAGGACGGCCCCCACATGTTGACCCCTAGAGAGAAATGGGAAATCACCAGCCATCAATGGCTGTTAAATACTGTTAATCTATATACTTGATTCAGTTTGTTTTTTTTCAAGCTTACTTACTTTATTTTATCTTATCTGTCCAATTCATTTACTTAATTGAGTTTTTTTCTTAAGCTCAAATTCCTTTCGTTTGTCTGATCCTTTTGATTTACTTAAGCTATTTCATCTATTTATGGCTTTAATTTCAATTAATCTGTTGAATCCACTTGATCAATCTACTTGATTGAATTTGTTGAATTCGTGAACGTGATTCAATTTATGTAGTTTATTTACTTCATTACTTATTGTTAATCGTCAGATGTGTCCAATAAGAATATTGTTTTCATGTGTTTAAACTTAGTTTATTCTATTATCAAAAATATCAGCTCAGTTGAATCTACGATGTTCTAGTTTTCTTTCTTTATCTAATTAACTACCGATGATTTATTTCTATTTGCACATGTGTATGCACATCTATTTTATTGGATTTATTTGTGTTCAATTTGTCAAATCTATTTAGTTTGACTGTTTGATGTATAAGTATGTAAAAGTAACAGTACATTTATTTTGGTAATGGTACTCGTTTGGTTGATTTAATCTAAACTTATTCCATCCTATTCAGAGCTGGAATATATTTCATTTGCTATTTGATCAATTTAGATTCTTCAATGTACTAAACCTAATGTATTCCATGATTTAAACCTGTTTAGTTAATACATGTGGCTTGATTGGTTTAAGCTACTTAGTTCATGACCTTGAAAATAATGAGTTGAATTAATTTACCTAATGTGTTTAATCAACCTAATTTAATTTATCAATTTAGTCTATTTAATAACTTAGTCAATTTTTCTGATACATCTAATTCATTTAAGTCATCTAATTTATTTACTTTGCTTCATTTATTCAACCCAGGGTAGGGAAAATGGGGTTGATTAATTGGCAGGATTGGAGTTTGTCGAGGGTACCCTTTGCGAGCTGTTCTCTTTTTTGATATACAGATTGTTAAGTGTGAAGCTTTGAACAGATATCGCTTTTTGGGGGAAATCTAGGTCCAACCTTCAGGAACCCTCCCATGGGGGAGCTCTCAGTTGTCAAAGGGTTTGCAAAGCAAGAGGCTGAGCATTGATGAACTTTGTAGAGCACCAGACTAAACATTTACAAACTTTGCAGACGCAAGCTAACTAATAGAAAGTCCACCAACCAAAAGAACTAAGCTAATGCATGAACAGGAAACTAATTCAAACTAGTAATGAAAGAGCCTTTGCGAAAATCTAGGGATCAAGATGGGGTTAATTAATTGAGGGTGTTGTAGAGGCAACCGCGTCATTCGGAGATAGATCAGCATGTAATTAATTATCTTTTGTATTGACTAGGGCGTGGGGAGGAGGAGGGGGTTGATTAATTGGGGTTGTTACTAATCCTATCCTGGCATTATTAAAGATAATGCGTGTCAGGATTGTATGAAATCTATGATTGTAAACAAGAACACAGCATATATAGATTTATTTGGAGCTATCACACGCTAAGCATAGCTTCACTTGTGGGGCTGTTGTAGGCCATAGGCCTATGTGGTGCCAGCTTCGGGCCTGCCAGAGACATAGCATAAATATATATATATATATGTATATATATGCAATGATGGAACCAATCAGGATTCTTAATTAAGTCACCGCAGGGGTCGTTTGTGTGCCCAGGTCGTACCTGACGAGTAAGGATAATATGGACACTGATGACTGGGATGGTAGCTTATGCCTCCCTGCTTGAAAGGTACTCCGAGCAAAATGTTGATTGACTCGTCCTAAAGCTATTGGGGGTTGAGTTCAAAGGAACCAACTTCATTCATGACTCCTGTGGGAATCCCCACATGTATATTCATATGCATGATGCAGGCTGGAATCTGAGGTGAACAAAAGGCGAACACAATCAGTGCTAGTGGACTGGACCAACACCTAACCAATAGTTTACCGCAATCACGCTTTTGGTAGAACACATGCATCATCTCGATATTTGATTCACACATTGTGTATATGTTACTCAGTTGCTCCTGGCTTGCTTTATGGCACACTGCTGGCACTGATGAGCAAATGCCGCAACTGGGGCGTTTGTAGCATTGCCATCACACACAAAAGAAAAAGACCAGTTGGGCCAACCCTGCCAGGACGGGGCGTGAAACCGCGTGAACGCGGCGTGAACGCCTATTTTTTGAAGTGAACGCATGTTTTTTGAAGTGAACGACGGTTACCACAAAAACGATGTTTTGGCTCAGTGCCAAAATTGTTTCCATGTTCAAAAACTAGGTGTTTATGCTGCGTTCATGCAGGTTCCAAAAGTAAAAGGATTTGGAGGTAAAACGCACGGCTCCTGACCACCTTTGTTTATCCCATGCGCGGGGGATGAAGAATTAGTATTAGTGTGTTTGATACGCAGCGGCTGGACGACCAGCCAATGTGCAGCGAGCACAGTCAAGTGAAGGCAACGTGCTTAAAGGCACTCCGTACTGGATAGTGCGCTCACAACCTTTGACCGCTTACTTAATTGCCCTTTGGAACCGGAGAAACTACCTCATGTTGCCGCTATTTCCACAGCGCATTTATTGAATGGGTTTTTGACTAGTCAGCCTTAATGATGACAGCGTGGTAATCCTCGTAAATAATCAAGCGACAAATAGATACAAATTGCATCCAAATGCATGGTAATGCCAATCCGGATGAATAAACCCTTCTCACCTCCCCCAGAGGTCAAGAAGGTCCAGAAGGTTTGGACTAGGACAGAAAGTAGGACGGCCCCCACATGTTGACCCCTCGAGAGAAATGGGAAATCACCAGCCATCAATGGCTGTTAAATACTGTTAATCTATATACTTGATTCAGTTTGTTTTTTTTCAAGCTTACTTACTTTATTTTATCTTATTTGTCCAATTCATTTACTTAATTGAGTTTTTTTCTTAAGCTCAAATTCATTTCGTTTGTCTGATCCTTTTGATTTACTTAAGCTATTTCATCTATTTATGGCTTTAATTTCAATTAATCTGTTGAATCCACTTGATCAATCTACTTGATTGAATTTGTTGAATTCGTGAACGTGATTCAATTTATGTAGTTTATTTACTTCATTACTTATTGTTAATCGTCAGATGTGTCCAATAAGAATATTGTTTTCATGTGTTTAAACTTAGTTTATTCTATTATCAAAAATATCAGCTCAGTTGAATCTACGATGTTCTAGTTTTCTTTCTTTATCTAATTAACTACCGATGATTTATTTCTATTTGCACATGTGTATGCACATCTATCTTATTGGATTTATTTTTGTTCAATTTGTCAAATCTATTTAGTTTGACTGTTTGATGTATAAGTATGTAAAAGTAACAGTACATTTATTTTGGTAATGTTACTCGTTTGGTTGATTTAATCTAAACTTATTCCATCCTATTCAGAGCTGGAATATATTTCATTTGCTATTTGATCAATTTAGATTCTTCAATGTACTAAACCTAATGTATTCCATGATTTAAACCTGTTTAGTTAATACACGTGGCTTGATTGGTTTAAGCTACTTAGTTCATGACCTTGAAAATAATGAGTTGAATTAATTTACCTAATGTGTTTAATCAACCTAATTTAATTTATCAATTTAGTCTATTTAATAACTTAGTCAATTTTTCTGATATATCTAATTCATTTAAGTTATCTAATTTATTTACTTTGCTTCAATTATTCAACCCAGGGTAGGGAAAATGGGGTTGATTAATTGGCAGGATTGGAGTTTGTCGAGGGTACCCTTTGCGAGCTGTTCTCTTTTTTGATATACAGATTGTTAAGTGTGAAGCTTTGAACAGATATCGCTTTTTGGGGGAAATCTAGGTCTAACCTTTAGGAACCCTCCCATGGGGGAGCTCTCAGTTGTCAAAGGGTTTGCAAAGCAAGAGGCTGAGCATTGATGAACTTTGTAGAGCACCAGGCTAAACATTTACAAACTTTGCAGACGCAAGCTAACTAATAGAAAGTCCACCAGCCATAAGAACTAAGCGAATGCATGAATAGGAAACTGATTTAAACCAGTAATGAAAGAACCTTTACCAAAATCTAGGGATCCAGAGGGAGGTGATTAATTGGGGGGAGGGCGTTGTAGATGGAAACACCTTGTTTGAGAGGAAATCAGCGCGCAATTAACTTGGGTGTTAACCAAGGTCTGGGGAGGAGGGGGGTTAGTTCATTGAGGGGTGTTTATTAATCCCACCTTGTCATTACGTTTGCATGACATGCATTGGTTGTGACAATGGCACTCTACAGACTAAACCTGGCGGCCTAGCTCAGATCCATAATGCCTGATGTACTTTTTTGAAGGCGCGACTTCATCAGGCTATCGGATAGATTGCTAGGTGTTTCAGATTTAGGACGGATTTTCTTGGAATGTAATCCATACAGTGGGCCACTGATCAAGCAAACTAGCCGAAGAATTGGCCATT
>VSDK01025782.1:267640-377759 GCA_009767595.1 Symbiodinium kawagutii | reverse complement strand
CCTGCTGAAGGATTTGGGCTACTCACTTAAAGATCAATGATTTTGTTGGATATTTATTTGATGAGTCATTGTGGGCTTTGATTTATAGGCTTTTATCGCATGGTGCGAAATATGGCTTAACCCAGATTTAACGCGCAAGTGTCCCACTGACTAAGAAAGCAACCTTAGGAAACATTGGCGGGTAAAACATTTGCTCCTGGAAACCTGCAAAACCCCATTATGGAAACCGTGGTTACGTTAAACACTATTAAATAAATCGTGGTTGGAAGGGCAGGGTGTATGTATTCAGTGTCAGTGCGTATTAATGTGTATATTTGTATATATATATATATGGTCAGCGCCCCTTCTGAGGCCTACATTTTACATAATTTGAAATATACTTGTCATCACTATATTTGATTATAATAGCAGTGTAGTAAAAAAACACTGTAAAAACCATATAAAAATGCATATAGTGGATTATTCTTTAAATTAAAACTGAAGACATTATAAAGAGAAACTGAATTATTTGGTGGCTAAATTTTGGCCGTGGATCAAGATAGTTTTTCATTCAAAAAAGCAAAACAACTGGGGATAAATACAATTTTTCATTAAAAAACACAAAAAACCTTGGAAAAACATAGTTTTTGATCAAAAACCTAAACAACCTGGGAACAACCATGGTTTTTGATCAAAAACCAAAAAAACCTCGAGAAAACCAAAAAACCAAAAAACAATCTTTTGAAACATAAAAGATGGTTTCACCAAAAAGTTTTGGTTTTTTGGTTTTCCCTAGGTTTTTTTGTTTTTTTTTGGTTTCCTTGAAAGGGTGTTTGGTTTTTTGGTTTCAGAAGCTCAAAAACCAAAAAAACCTAGGAAAAAAGATGGTTTTTGATCAAAAAACCAAAAAAACCTAGGAAAAAAGATGGTTGTTGATCAAAAAACCAAAAAAAACTAGGAAAAAAGATGGTTGTTGATCAAAAAACCAAAAAAACCTAGGAAAAAAGATGGTTGTTGATCAAAAAACGAAAAAACCTAGGAAAAAAGATGGTTTTTGATCAAAAACCAAAAAACCCTCGAGAAAACCAAAAAACCATCTTTTGAAATATAAAAGATGGTTTCACCAAAAAGTTTTGGTTTTTTGGTTTTGCCTAGGTTTTTTTGTTTTTTTTTGGTTTCCTTGAAAGGGTGTTTGGTTTTTTGGTTTCAGAAGCTCAAAAACCAAAAAAACCTAGGAAAAAGATGGTTTTTCATTCAAACAACCAAAAAAACCTAGGGAAAAAATGGTTTTTGAATTTCTGAAACCAAAAAACCAAACACCCTTTCAAGGAAACCAAAAAAAACCAAAAAAACCTAGGGAAAACCAAAAAACCAAAACTTTTTGGTGAAACCATCTTTTCTGTTTCAAAAGATGGTTTTTTGGTTTTTTGGTTTTCTCGAGGGTTTTTTGGTTTTTGATCAAAAACCATTTTTTTCCTAGGTTTTTTTGGTTTTTTGATCAACAACCATCTTTTTTCCTAGGTTTTTTTGGTTTTTTGATCAAACACCATCTTTTTTCAGGTTTTTTTGTTTTTTGATCAAACACTTTTTTTCCTAGGTCTTTTTGGTTTTTTGATCAAACACCATCTTTTTTCCATGTTTTTTTTCGTTTTTTTGATCAAACACCATCTTTTTTTCCTAAGTTTTTTTGGTTCTTGAGCTTCTGAAACCAAAAAACCAAACACTCCCATTTTTTCTGTTTCAAAAGATTGTTTTTTGGTTTTTTGGTTTTCTCGAGGTTTTTTTGGTTTTTCTTTACAATTTTCATAGACATTGTTAATTTGGCTCTTAAACTTAAATAGAAAAACTATTGTGGCTGCTCCACAGTCCAACTACCATATCACTTCTTTTCACATAATGTTATTTTTTTTTTTCTAGTACTATAAGCAATATATTTGATTTTCATTACAGTATAAATGTGCTTAATTATATATGTTTGATAGCTGTGAGAATATTATCACAATATAATTTTTTAAGACCCTAGACTCTAGTAAAACATGTCGCACAACCTTGCCACTGATGGCTTTGCTGCCACTGCCAATTATGTGTACATTTCTTTTGAGATCCATTTCACTAAACTACACTTCAATTCAAGTATTTGGCTTATTCTACCACCCACCCTTTGCGCAGTAGCATTGCCATCTTGCTACTATCACTACTGCTACTTGATTTCCTTAGTTTGATTCACCGATTCAATAAGTTCATGTGACTCATTCAATTCTGCAATCCTTACTGTTTTTGGTGATTGTGAATATGATCTGAAGAATCTTCAATAGATTATTTGTAATGTAATTGACATCGTTATTACTCTGAATACTATCACAGCTGTTAGCAATATTACTAGAATATGCATTCCTATTACATTTCAACTAAATACTTTCCAAAGTACTATGTGCTCAGTTCATAGATTCTTCAAGACCATAGAGTACAATTTGTTTCGTTAATACAATGATTATTACAGCTAACAGTCAACGTGCCCATTGCTCATCATATACACAGGGCATCTTTTCACTCAAAACATATTTGCTAATTATATAGTATTACTATCACTGGTACTTTTGCTATTAGCACTGCTTCTATGGTTGCTATTACCATTGCTGCTAGTATTAGTACTTCACCACAAAAAAAATGGGAGGTAATTAGTTTAACTGGAGACACTTGTTGTAACTACGCTCAAGTGAAGGCACTTACATGTCAGCTTCCAGTTATATTTTCACACAATTTTCAAAGCCAATCTATTGGTTCCACATACTAGGCCTAATACTACATTAGATATGATTCAGTATTGCCATCAGTACCAACGTCATAGTAAAACAATCTTTCATTCTTTTGCATGAATATGGGCTCTTATCTCCACTAGTTGTATAACAATAAAATCGGTCAAACATTTCAAAGTGTTCCCTTTATTTATCAAAGTTATCAGTACTATTGTTAGTACTACTGAAACTGCACAGGTGGTCACATTGATATAATGTAGGATGACCCCACAAACAGGCTAAAACATTTATCAGCTATTATGTCAAATGTAGGCCCCAGAAGGGGCGCTAAGCTATATATATATATATATATGTGTATCCATAATCATACATACACACTGCATTCAAGGGGGATAGTTGATTTCTAGTAGGCACTGCTATTTTGTGGAATGGTTTGTTCACCATCAAATAAATCTAATTATAGTTGTTGGTATTTGTTGGTAGTTCTCCGTTATCATGGACCATTGACCCTTTTTTAGATGAAGCTGGAAATGAAGAATCACAATATTTTTCGGGACGTGGTTTTTAGAAAATCGTCGCAGAGATTCGCCCTACTTTCATGATATTTTGCTAGAAATCATATGAAACTGATGGATTTTCCCAAGCACCACTCAGGACCCCGCCGACCAATCCAGGCCCGCAAGGGTTACAATTGGGTCTGGCCGGGCAGCTTAAGCGCGCCAGGCCAGTTCGAAGCGACACCGCGGTCACTGGAGAAGTGACTCTGCGAGGCCGCTGGGTTTGTTGCGTCGGTGATGTCCGGCAAGTAGTGAGATGAGTGGCATAATAGCCAACAATTCTAGTTGATCAAGGAATGGTTAATCACCAACCATAGTTGATTGTTATCACCAAGAATTATAATCAATTAGCAATTATCCATAGCCAACAATTATAGTTTACTAACAATTATTATTAACACCAATCACTAAGTGGCATTGTTTGGTAAGTATTATAATGATGATTGGTAACTATCACTGACAACAGTAATAATTGTCACCAACAATAGTCAATTGTTATCACCAATCACTAAGTATTTTGTTGTTGCTAAAATAATGCGATAATAGTAATTCACAGTAGGATAGTGGATCAAGGAATTAACAAAATCACCATCAATGATAGGTTAGTTAATCAACAATCACTGAATAGTAATAACAACATAATGATCACCAATAGTAACTAGGTTCACGGTTCATATCGCGCCGTGTAGGAACGTGACCTGACGGCTACATGCCTTTGTCATTCTGAACACGTAATTCCACTGTGTTTCAACATGTCTGGCATGATGTTGCACAAAAAAAATCCATTTTTCAGTGCTCTGAAAATCTGAGTCAACTAGTGCAAGCTCACCAAATTCTCATCAAGTGAGTCAAGAGCTTCACACTTTCCATGCATGCAGCCGTGACGGATGAAGCATGAACCCAACGTTATTAGGATTGGGACATGCATGCAGTCGTGACGGATGAAGTAGGAACCGAACGTTATTAGGATTGGGACATGCATGCAGTCGTGACGGATGAAGTAGGAACCGAACCTTGTTAGGATTGGGACATGCATGCAGTCGTGACGGATGAAGTAGGAACCGAACGTTATTAGGATTGGGACATGCATGCAGTCGTGACGGATGAAGTAGGAACCGAACGTTATTAGGATTGGGACATGCATGCAGTCGTGACGGATGAAGTAGGAACCGAACGTTATTAGGATTGGGACATGCATGCAGTCGTGACGGATGAAGTAGGAACCGAACGTTGTTAGGATTGGGACATGCATGCAGTCGTGAGGGATGAAGTAGGAACCGAACGTTATTAGGATTGGGACATGCATGCAGTCGTGACGGATGAAGTAGGAACCGAACCTTGTTAGGATTGGGACATGCATGCAGTCGTGAGGGATGAAGTAGGAACCGAACGTTATTAGGATTGGGACATGCATGCAGTCGTGACGGATGAAGTAGGAACCGAACGTTGTTAGGATTGGGACATGCATGCAGTCGTGTGACAGATGAAGTAGGAAAAATGCAAAAAATGAGGAAAAGACCACGGCGTTTTGCGCACCGTGCTCCAACTACATGGTTAACCATGACCAACAATAATCAACAATATGAATCACCCACAAGGTAATTAGTGATTATAATTGGTTACTGATTAGTACAGAGTGGCACCCTTCTGGTGACAAGTTGGTTCATAGCCCACCTAGGTAGCATAGTTCTATCTTTTATATCTGGCAGTGACCCGATTTTCAGAAGCTAAGTTAGCTGGGGGGTACCATTGTGTACTGTAAGAGGAGTGACGAGTTCCTGTTGAGACGCCAGTGACCGCTGGCTTGTTTAACAGGTGGACCCATGCTCACCATCCTGGGCAATCACTGACCCATGCAGTGACTACATGTTGCATGAATCTTCGCTGTGGAAGGCAGTCCTGTTGTTTCTTTGAACCCATCATTTGCTGTGATCGGGACCTTGATAGCGTCTTTTCCTGTGCTGCATTGGCAGTGCCATTCCCCAACTTTGTGGAACAACAATCTTACCAGAGAAGACACAGTGTGCAGTTGGGGAATGGCACTGCAACCGAACATAAACATCAACACAGCAAGGGCAGCAAATGTCCACGTCGGCAGGTCATGTTCTACCGGTGGGTGGCATCCGTGACAAGGTGCAGCGGTGGATCCTGTGGCGGCGGGAACTGCGCAAGGGAAGAAATGGAGTTTCACTGTTTAACCAGTGATATGGATGAGTGCTTGATTACTGGTTAATAGATGAATTCTAGGTTTGACAGGCCATAGCTAATGCCTAATTAGCTGGTTAGTGGTTGATAACAGTTGAGATTAGGTGATCAAAACCAGCAAGAATAGGGGATATACCAGCTATATATGGCTATGGGTCAATATTTAACCATCAAGTTTATGGGGGAATGGTAAGAAACGATGATAGGGAAGACACTGGGTAATGATGGTACACCTGGGATAAAGGGTTTTGACCCATAGCCACATGAGTACTGAAATTTAGTGATTGTTAATGATGCATGATTGATCAGCATATTAGTTGGTTGATGGTGAGTTGGTGATGTTTGAAGACCGTGTTGGTCAAAATCCCAAGAAAGAAAAACAGAATAAATTCAAAGGCCAACTGGGTCTGGACTAAAAACCACACAGGCAGAGTTCTGAACAGTGGCACCTTGGATTGTTGGCACATGGAGGTTGGCGTCTCTTCATGCCTCCGCTTTGCCGGGTATCCGATGTTCATCCCAGCGCGGTCGTGACAAGCAAAACTGGTGCAAAACATATGTCAGAATGGGGGTACCCCAGGTTGTAGTTGGTTTACTCATATAAATGGTTAATGAATAAGGGATGATTTGGTATGCTGCGAGTTTGTTCTATTGCAGAAATCTTACGCTCATGGCCCGCCGCTCATCTTACTGGTTCTGTTTTATTTGCCAATAGATGAACCGCTGGTTTCGCGAGCCGAAAAGCTTGTGACCGTCGAAGTTGGTGGGTTTTACTCGGCCCTAGTACCAAACGATGAAAGGAGAGATCCTGACCAAATATTTTGTGAATTGAAGGCATGCTGCGAGGTTGTTCTCCCATGTTTCTGTTGATTGAGCACAATTCAAAGTTGCTTGTTCAAGCCTTCGGTTCAATTCATGATGTTTATTTTACAACACAATGGATGAGACTACTGCATGTCAGAATAGATCAAACAGTGTTGGCCTGAGTCCTGCACTGCATAATCATATTTCACATGATAAACATGATCAATTCAATGAATCACAAGCATTCTAATGCTATGATTCTTTGTCCACCAATCTGCATTTCTATATTTGATCATTCATGGACCAGTTGATGGTCATGATACCACATAGTTAATCATTCTCAAACATCAAAGGTCACCAGAAATGTGGTACCACCCCGATATCATCCTTTATCTTAATAAACCATGCATTTTGAGGTTCCCCATTTTGAGAAACCCTCATGTCTACATTTTATGGTTGGCGGTTTAGACACTTTTACATTTTGCCCAGGAATCATAAACAAATGGTTGGTTGACTAATATTATTCATAGGGGTGGTTCAACCACCAACCAGTTTTATTAAGGATTGCCTAGCGAAAACTACCAGTTTCAATCCCCATGAACCAGTTTTCAATGGTTGGCTGACTATTGCCACCAACTGGGCTACGACTTAGGGTCCCCACATTTTTCCCAGTAAGTGATCATTAAGAAATGGTTGGTTGATTGATATGTTTCATTACTTTCAAAGGGATTGAAACCACGAACCATTTTTACAACAAAGGTGACGCTTCATTACCAACTAATATTGATTCCACCAACTTAGCTGGTTCAGGTTCCCACTTGGTTAGTTGATAGCCCAGTTTCATAAGATTTGAAACCACCAACTGGGCGCAGCCACATCCCTAGGCGTTCGCGAGACGCAACGCCTCGCCTTGCAGGTCCTGGCTGCGATTCGCGGGGGAGTCAAACATGTCCTGCTCCCCGTGGCAAATCAGCGCCATGTTCTCGAGGACCGCACTGGTGAGCCAGGGGAGACCTCATCAGAGCTGGTTAGAATGGTGGTTATAACTGGTCCTGATGTGTTGGTTATAACTGGTTATAATGGTCATAACTGGTTAGAACTGGTCATGATGTGTTGGTTATAACTGGTTATAATGGCTATAACTGGTTAGAACTGGTCATGATGTGTTGGTTATAATGGTTGTACCGGTGGTGGAGACCCAGCTGGTGTTCTGAATTTGCCTGTGGAGTATCACCAGTCACCATTATAATCAACACGTCATGTATTTTTCATGGTATAGAATGGTGTATACAACTTGTAATGGTTTTGTCACCAATTATATGTAATCCATGCTATTTAGTGGTTGATGTTCGTTGGTATTGAACAGCAACCATTATCAAAGTTGATATGAACACCAGAGTGAGCTATCCAGCTTGATTGTTTCTGATGTGGCTCAGGGTTCACCTCATCATTCTTAGGTGTTGAACCCTCTGGTTTGTTGGGGGAATCTGTGGTGCAAATGTTTGACCACTCGACATGGCAAAGCATTCTGCAGATGGCAAAGCATTTGATATCGGAAAATGAGACTGGGGCAAGATCATTTCAAATCGATAGCCTATGATTCATAGGAGCACAGCCTATGATTGAGAGGATTAGTTTTATGGATACAATATTTTTTGGTTTGGACAATTCATCATGAACGGGGCCACATCCAAATGTGTGGGAAAACGAGGTGCTGCTCAGCCCTGGTGAGTGAACCATCATCGCTGGAGCCGGTGGAGCTGATTTTTGAGGGTATAGTAGTCAAATGATCGATAGGAAAATCTAGAGAAACCCCCTTTAATTGGTGGTTAAAGCAAGGATAGGATTTCAACGGTCGATTTTCCTATGAATCAACTGTTGATGAGTTTGGGGGTTGCCACCTTTGATTCTAAATCACCAGCCAATTTCTGGAGTTAACAACCCATGACACATCGACCCAGGGAGAGTCGACACGTAGTGACTCAGGTCCCGTGTGACTTTGTCAGTTTGCCAACTCAGATTGTCTGCCAACTCAGATTGTCTAACAACTCGGTTTTGCACACAGGTTTTGTTCATGGTTTTGAAGCAGGCGATACCCAACACCGAGGTTTTGAATGAATTTGAAAGATTTTCCAAGAACATAGGTTTTCGAATAGTTATACTAAAACTGGTAGTTACCCCATAATTGAAAGCCAACTTATACCCGCCCTTCGGGGCCCAGCTTGTAAGGGTTCAACAGGTCGCCTTAGTGGTGAAGATGATGTCGAAGTCGAAGCTGGGGCGCCAGGTTTACATCTCCCAGGGGAACCCAACTGATAGGGCAAGGTGGTTGAAGCTCCAAAAGTTGGATGGTTTATTACTTGGCAAATAAATTGGATGACAACTGGGGGAGTCCCCTGTGGCTTGAGAAACCACCATATGAACCAGAGTCGTTCCAAACACGTTTAAACATTAAACCCTTTAAACATTAAACCGTTTAAACACGTTTGAAGGCTTGGGGTTAAAACGTTTAAACCTTTAAACATACTGCCCGATCCATGTTTAAACATGGGATTGTAGTCAGCATGGTAGTCAGCACCATAGGAACAAATGCTCTGGGCACATTTTATTTTCGCGAAGACCAATGAAACGCAATGATGGCGCAGAAGTGATGGTGACCCACACGCGCTCCCACAGCGACGGGCCCGGGGACATGGGGACACGCACGCGCCCCCACCAGGACGAACCAGAACCAACAAACCACGAACTGGTTTAAACCTGTTTAAACCAACGTTTAAACCTTGTTTAAACATTGTCCCCTAAAATCATTATCTTCGGAACGTGCGTTCGGTGGCCTTGTTGCACCTTATTGGCTCCACACAATGCCGTTTAAACATGTTCAAACCGACGTTTAAACCAAGTTTAAACATATTTCTGCAATGATTGGTTTAAACGTGTTTAAACCAGTGTTTAAGCCTGGTTTAAACTTTAAACCAATGTTTGGCAAAAAGAACAGCAAGCCAGCCACCGAGGGGGAGTCTCTGGATTGTTTGTAATCCTCGTTCAAAAATTGGTTTAAACCTCCGAGCTCTGGGTTTACCACCCCCGCGAATGTTTAAACATTTTGGTTTTAAACACGGTTTACACCACGATTTCGTTTTAAACCGTTTAAACCAACCTCTGGCCCAACCCTGATATGAACCACTTTTTGTGGCAAGGACGATGACAGTGATTGATAATGCTGATGTGAAAGGCGTTTTTTTTGGGGGGTAGAGCTTCAGCCAGAACTGAGCCAGTTCGCTGCACGCATCAGGACATTCCAGCAAAATCTTTAGAAGGAATAACAATCCATTATTTGTCGCTCGGCTGCATTAGCTTTGATTCTCCATCGGTCCATCACTGACCACTATCAACCATAACAATAATTGCTAACCAAACGCTTCATTATTTGTGTTGTTGGTGCGTACCAACCCCGCTATCCTTGGTTGGTCCTAGTAACCCGCCAACAGTGTTGCAATTCAAGATTGTGCTGCATTCTTGTGTCGTGACTTGAAGGCATAATCAAAGGATGATGGTGGATTGATATTAGCACCATCAGCAGTGTCCCGATCAATGCAGTTGATGATTTATGCAGCGAAACCAATGTCATATTTTTGGGGTCAAATTGTGCAGGACCACGTATTTTCTTCGGACACTGCAGAGCATCTTCAGATTCGTCATCAGCTGATTGGCTGCTGATGACAGGATATTTTGATATATTTAGAATTTGTCCATACATCCTTGTGATTTTTACATCCATCCACCTTTGAATCTTGGTGGAAACCCTGAAGAAAGGCCGGGGCAGATTGTTAACTTTCATCGTTGGGAAGTCCCTGTTTCTTGATGGAATACTTCCATTTACAAAGGAAAGCTACCAGTTAGGTTTAGGAGTTCAAAACGCAATTTCTTGTTGATTGGTGTGAAACAAAAAAGACTTCCTCCCAGTTTTATTTTGGGCATTGCATCCTTTTGACTCTTGACTCTTGACGGTTCTTGTTATTGGGGGATTCAAGCAATTGAGGTCTTGGCTCTTTGCGTACGTGTCACCAGACCTGGGTTGATGAAGATCAGTTTTGGGGGACCCTGGTGAAGTGAGGACTTGATGCGGTCCCCAGATTGATGTCCGCTCGCCTAGGATTGTAGGACTGCTTTTAAAGACTCACAACTGGCATCCCAGAATAATATGTAAATCTATGAGATAATTTGTAGGTCTATGACTGTGGGTCTCCAGCACCCCACCACATATACAGTTAGTTTGGAGCTACAACCAACATATTTCTTGGCACTATCCAGCATCCAGCAGATAACTTCCGGTGCCGTCTTCAAGCTGGTTCTTGTTGTTGTGGTGGTGGTGGATGTTAAGTGGTGGTTTCTCAAGCCATTGGGAAGCCGCAAAAATTGCTGGTTCACTACTAGGACAGAAATGGTTGATACAAAGGATGATAGCTGGGGGGTTCTTCTGGGAGAATCAGCCATCAACTTCACCCCCAACAGGGCCCCAATACCAACTGGTTGTCGTTGTTGCCTTTGGTTTTTCGTTGCTGTTTATGTTTGGTTCTTGTTGTTGCTGTTCTTTGTCGTTTGTTGTGCTGAACGTTTATCTGCCTACATTGGCACTGCGCAAAACTGGGCAGTGGAATGATTTACTGGTGCTTTGAAGCATTGTTCATAGGGACACCCATAAATCATCCTTCATACGAGTCATTATTAGTAGTAGTTGGTGAGAAACCAACCATTGTGGGGTTCCCTATTTCGAGAAACACTCATATTTTCTGATGGTTGGTTATTCTTGGGGATGTCCGAACTAAGCACCAACCAGTTTTCACTTAGTACAGATGTCTTTTCAGGCTGAGAACTGTGAGTTCCAATGCAGATCATTCCAACGGCCAGACATCTTGTTGGGATGGCTGAAGTTGACATCAACAACACCAAATACTTGGGACAACTTGGGATATCTTTGGATATTTTGGGATAACTTCGGATATCTTGGGACATTTTCCACTCCCTTAGACCCCCAACCTGCTGAGCCACCATAGCTGCCCAGCCACTAGTTGAAAACACCACAGTTGCTGAGCTGCCGTGACTATCCCCAAGACCAACTGATGAGTATTGGTGTGCAGGAGCAGAAATACAGCAAAGATCCATTTATCCATTTACCCATATACATCTATTCAAAAATTATCCGTTGATGTGTCTGCCTGTTCTTTGAAATCTCCACCTGGAGATAAGAGATGAATAAGAGACAGATCGACCTGGTGTTTGAATCGACGTCCCCAAACTGTAGCCCTCTTTGTATCCGTTGCTTGGCGCCAAGCTCAGGAAGACAGTCGATGAAGCCTTAGATTGGGTCCTCCACCTCAGACCGTTGGAGCACCGGGGGAGCAGCTGGCATGATCTGTCGTGAAAAGTTGGTTCACAACTTCAACAACCAAAAACTCCCGGTTGATGACGGTTTCTTGCTTTGGTGAAGTATCAGCGTCAGTACTCGTAAACAACTATGAACCTAGTCATGAATCATGCTTAATGAGTGTACATCATTATGAATATGATACAGTACTCTTGGGGGTATTCAAAGGCAATCCTTTGCTGTCCTTGCTGGTTGGCGAACTGACGAAGGTGTAGTGAGTTTGTGAAGACTGATGCTTCTGCAACCCTAGACTGCGCAGCCATCATGAACCATTACCGACCATCATGGGCTTGGTTTGAATATTGTCCCTATTGTTGTTGGTTTTGTAAAGCCTTGATTAATCTTTGGTGCCTCCGCCCTCAAAACATGGAAATCCATAGCTGCAGTTTCGTAGATAAAGTTATTTGGCAATTAACCACACTGGTTTCAAGCCAGAAATGTTTTTTTTGTTTGGGATGCGAAACGTTGCAAATCGTGAGCAACCAATACACACCACTATAAAAGTTGGTTGCCCTGTAGTCTCCCCTTTTATACCCCCGGACCGAGAGTTAGAATGTCCGTTTGAAAACGTGAAGTGACAAAACGGGTCCAAAATCTTCAGGTAGTGAGGCATTCTAACCTTGAGGTGTTTTTTTGATGGTGAAAGATAAGATGTCTGACTGGCCGGGATGGTATTTTTGCTTATTGCTATTCACAAGCAACTAATCCCCCTGCATTTTCTTGCTTGCTATCCCTCCGTTGAAGACTACTATTATCATCTATTAGCATGTTCATCCTGGTTAAGTGGGTCATCAACTACTCTTGTTACAACATGTTAGAGTGGTAATCGTAGCGCTTGACTGATTATAGTAATACATCTTTGGTTACTATTGTTTGTTATTCTACCCATTTGGCTCGTAGCAGTTATTACTACGATTGGCACCCCTACAACTGTTGTAGCTGTGACCTATACAATTCTGACTAGTATTACCTGCTATTCATCATAGAGACTATATTAGTGCCCAGATGTGCCGAGCATTACTTGGTATTATCATTATCATTGTATTACAACTTTCATGCTAACTGTAATGCTTTGATTTTATACAATTCCCACTTTAAAACATTTTTTTGTTGTGTGATGAACAGTGCACCTCATTGTTACGATCATGTTTATAACGACTATCATTATAGATTATAACATTAACTGTTATGTTATCATATCACCACTATATATACATATATATATATAATTAACCACGAGCACCATACAATCACCATATAACCACTACAAAACCATCTATAACCACTACATAGCCATATAGAATCACCATGTATAGATAACCATGTACAACCATCATTGTAATCATTATCTTTGCCATTTTACTTTTAATATTTCGACTACATGATCATTAGAAATACTATTCCCTGATATTATCACCACCATGGCACATCCACAGCTTGGTGGCATGTGCTTGGTGAGGTCTTTGGCTCGACGTTGCAAGCCGTGGACGACCATGGTGTTCGTGGCAATGAGGCGACCGAAGGCCGTGTGGCACCCTTCAGCATGAGGCGCACCGGGGAGTCGGGGCACGGTGTACCCTTTGGCAAATGAACCTGGAAGCTAAAAAAGCCCATGTTTCATAGGTAAACCATGGTAAACCAGCAATTTTTATGGTGGATTAGCTATTTCTATGGTGGAGTTTCCGCTTCAGTTTAGTTTGCCAGAGTGTAACATGTACGATTTGGCAGCCCTGAACTACGGGGGGAAGCGGCTGAGATAAGTCAGCTTTCTGTGCAGTTCAGCAATGGAGTGAAGCGACGACTCGATGTCGGATGGCGAGGGAAGGGTTACCAAATGTGGCTATGGGTCAATATTAACCAACCAATCATGGGGGAATCACCAACAACAATAAGGGAAACAATGGTTAATGATAGGGGAACCAGGGGTACGGGGATTTGACCCACAGCCATGTATAGTAGTGGACCAATGCAGTTGGACGAACAGTGTTGTGGCTTTGGCAGGTGAACAGCTGGAGACCCATAACCATGTGGGTGAAGTGGCGCAATTGGCAAATTTCACACATTTGCAGTCTTAGGTGGTGATTTGTTGATTTGTTCCACTCTTGGTATATCTTGGTATGTCTTGCCCTACACGCACACACTCACGCTTGCAAAACACTTTTTTTGCAGCCCATTGATTTTTTTACGTGGATAGTGAAAGTGGCTTTGCCACACACACACACACACACATGCACCAAGTTCCACTTCGTTTAAGCATGCTAGTGGCTCTTACGGGACATTCCTATTCCTAACTTCGAATATACTTGTTTGCTAATATATTATTGGTTACCACACCCTCAAAACCTAGTATTAACCATTTTGCATCACCGTGAATGTGTAATGATTCCATGCATTCTTATCAGAAGTATTATCACTAAGGACTTTCCATGACTATCCATTCATCCTTACAACGTAACAATCTCCATGATTACTACCTATTATTCATCATTCATTCACCCTACTCAACCAGCAGAACGACTTAATCACCATTCTTAACACTTGTTATTCATCATCAAACATGCTCAACAATCAACAGTAACATAATATATGATCACAGTTTAACCATGAATTAATTTACTTTCCCACTCTTAGTTTATTCTCCCCATTGATCGACCCTTATTATTCCCATTGTTTCCATCAATTAACCATCAATGGAGCGCATGCAATCGTTATGAGTAGGATATTTACCATCACGCACTACTAGCCATCAATGAAGCACCATATTGCCCACCACACCATGATAAACAATTATGAACCATGAGTAGCCAATCATTAAAATCTAATGCGACTAACGGATATTACTACCCTTATTACTAGCCTCATTGCACACCTAAGCTGAATCTAAGTCTAGTTATCATCACCAAGTAGTGGTTGTTTAACCAGTAGCTTAGTATCCCTTCTCAATGCTATTATAAACCAATATATGGTAAATCATCAAATTATTTATTACAAAACTTATAGATAATACTATAAACAACATATATATATATATATGTATTTATCAATCCCTTATTATCATTATAACAAACCATTATAGACCCCTATTACACCATTATAGTACTTGTTGTTTAACCATTTTTTATTCTTATTAACCCTTATAGATCATAGACCCTTATAAGAAACATCATAAGCCCTTATTAAACCACTAGTCAACCACTATTAACCACTACTGAACCACTAGTGAACCACTGTTAACCACTATAGACCCCTATTTAACCACTAGTTCACCACTATAAACCCCTATTCAACCACTAGTTAACCACTATAAACCCGTATTCAACCACTATAATCCCTTCATTTCACCTGGATGTTCGCATCAAATTCGTCGTTTCGGCATTCGTCTCTCGCCAGGTCTCGGCTCTGAGGACGTCCGCGGTAGCGGTGGTGGTGCGTCTCGGATGGTGAGTCGCTGTTGGGTTGCTGATTGGTTTCAAGGGGATATGGCTATGGGTCAAGCAGTTAACCAACCAACCAATGGTTAACTAGCTGGTATAGCTGGTTAATAATAGGGGATAATAACCAACAATAGTAGGGGATATAAGGGATATACCAGCTATATATGGCGAGCTGGGTCATTAAGCAACCAATGATGGGGGAATGACCAACAACCAACAGTTATAGGGGATGTATACCAACTATAAATGACTATGGGTCAAGGCTTTAACCAACCAATTTCATGGGGGATAATGACCAACAACAATAGGGGAAACAATGGTTAGTGATAGAGAACCAGGGGTACGGGGTGAACTGACCCACAGCCATATGATGATTAATGGTTGGCGGTTAATGGGAATTTCTGAATGGTCTAAACGGTCTATTTGCTCAGTTTTGAAGGGGTCTATAATTAGCAAACCATTAAATATGAAACCAATAAGATTAGCAAAAAACAAGCTATTGCTGGGTTTGGGAGGGGCTTATAGTAATCTATTGGGGGATAACAACCGATAATAATGGTGAATAAAGTGGTTAATGTGGGATTATAATCATTTGTGGTTGTTACTGGGAGCTTAGCATCCCAAGTTAGTAATTGGGGGTAAGTATCCATGGATATCGGGGTTTGTTCAGCTACTCACCAGGGTTTTTAAGCATGGTTCCATTCCACTGCTAGCTTGAACTGCGTATCACAGTACTCATGACATGATTCATAGTTTGTATTAGTAGCTTATAATGTATTGCAATGGGAATTCATAGTGGCTATGAATTAGAATTGTTGTTAATTAGAATGATGGTTAATAACGCATTGAGCCATTAATATAATTGTCGATATTGATCGATACTGGTGTCAATCATGCTTGCTACTGATTGGTAATACTGATCAATAACGTTGAGTACTGGCTGATCAGGATAATGGTGACAAATATCGATGCTGATTAGTGTGTTAAACATTTTAAGTAATTAACACAGTGATTCATAGTGGTTGATACTGGTCAATGATGGCTAGTAATGGTTAGTGAGATTGTTGATTTGTAATGGTTAGCATAATGATTAATTAACAAGGAAGATTGGTCTATTTAACAATGATGTGCTGGCTGGAGTTGGCCAAACAACAATCATTATAGCTATACCTGTTATGCTTGGGATTTGCCTGAGTTGCAAACCCACCTAGCTAACTTGTGGGCCCCACGGCTTGTGGTTCAGATTGGCCGACGATGGCTAGCAACATTGGTGAATGATGTTGAAGAGTAATAATGATGATAATGGTAAATGTGTATGTTTTGAATGGTTGCAGGGCTATGCTTGGTGTAAAATGCTCAATTGCATTTAGATACCGATCTATCACGACGCACACCATGATTATGATACAATTATTTGGCTTCATTGATTTCAAGCTTTGCTGCAATGTATGGTGATAGTGATGGTTAAATGGCCTGTGATTATATGACCATAGACCATAGATTGGTTACATACAATATTAGGCTATAAGGAAAGGATATGGTACTGACGGAACATGTTGCATCTAAGTATGATTGGTGCTGCAATACCCGAAAGCCAATTTTTACCCAAATTATATGGTGCTGCTACCTTATAGCGCTTATAAACATGGTTATAACCCCAGCTCAGCTGCACATCCAAGCAGGGTCCGTGCATACAAAGGGTAATGGACAACGACCACAATCAACCACAGGCATCTTACTATGGTCAACTGATGGGTGCAACTCTGCCTGAAACTGTATGCCATGCCCCATTTAAGGGTAACAAACCATCAGGTATCCAGCAAGATGGGATCGGCATGTTTGAATGTTTGGAGCTTCCTGCTATGGGGAACCAAAAGATGATATTGATTGGATGCTGATTGATGGTATTCGTGTGTAGGGGAATCAACCGGAATCCTCCACAATCAAATTTAGGAAAACTTAGGAAATATTAGTTTCTGTAAACACACCCAGTTGGTTGCGGGCTTCAATCTTTTCTAATCTCAACCACGCCTGAAGATGATTATCTAATTTTAAGAGATTTTTAACTAGCCACAGAGCAGATTTTGGCAATTTCACTATTTGCTGTTTGTTTGCTGTTTTTTTTTCTGGTTTGTTTTGCTGTTTTTTTGCTGTTTTTAACTGTTTCTTTTTTACGTTCTTTGTTTCCAGTTTTTTCCTTGTTTGGCGGATTTGCTTGAACTGCACCTGCAAATTCTTCTTGGCGCTTCTCTCCGCTGCATGAACTGCTCATGTCCCGGCTGGTCGCAAAAGAAAGCGAACGACTGCTTGAATCAACCAGGTTTTCTGGCAACGTGTAGCAAAGATCTGAGAACAATGCGTGGCTGGAATTTGGGGCACCAACGATCCTCTGACCACAGCAGCAACTGTTTCCAGGCGTCCGTGTAGACAGTGGCAGGAAGAGCGCCCCCAACAAGGACACAACAGAGCCCACCAAAAAAACAGCAACAAAAATAGCAACCCAAAAAACACTACCGAAAGGGACACCAAAAAAACAGCAAAAAAACAGCAAACCGGAACAGCAAAAAAACAGCAACCAAGAAAACACCACCGAAAGGAACAGCAAAAAAAACAGCAAACAAACGAAAAAAAAAAGCAAAAACTCGAGGAAATTGCATTTTTTTGTTGATTTTCAATGTTTTTTTAGGTCTGATTGAGTTGTGCCTGTTTTTGCTGTTTTTTTTGCTGTTTTTGTTGCTATGTTTTTGTTTTTTGTTGTTCTTTTTGCTGTTTTTTTGCTGGTCCTTTTGGTGTGTTTTCTGGGCTCCTGTTTTTTGCTGTTTTTTTGTTGTTTTTTTGCTGTTTCTTTTGGTAGTGTTTTCTGGAGTCCTGTTTTTTTGCTGTTTGTTTGCTGTTCCGTTTGGCCATGTTTTCTCAACTCCTGACTTTCTGTGGTTCCTTTTGGAGTTGTTTTCTTGTCTCCTGTCCTTTTTGCTGTTCTTGTGGCACACGGCTTTGCTGGAAACCGCCCACAATGCCACCGCTTTGGGGCTTGATCTTCGAAGGCACGGTTAGAAACTCAGTGACAAACGGGACTGGAATGGAACCCACCCAGCAAGTTTGAAATACTGATCTGACATTTTGCCAAAACAACTACATAAACACAGCAACATGATAAGGAACAAACGCACCAGCAACAGATCAAGAGCGAAAAAGGCCAGAAAAAAAACAGCCAATTGAAACAGCAAAAAAACGGCAAAAAAACGGCAAACAATGCAAATTGCACATACCATCTCTCTTGCTATAAAAATCTCTTAAATCTAATTTCAAACCTACCAGAAGATCATCAGGAGACGCAATATTCATAGTTTTCAAAGCACTCACGCCACTCGCGTCCTCCGAATCAGAGTCGACTGATTTCCAGCAGCCGTCAGCACGGTCAGCACGGCCAGGACTGATGGGTGGGCAAAGGCAAACGCTTTTGATCGCCACAGCATTGATTCAGCGCAATCGTGGGAGGAAACTCTAGGAAACACCTTTCATGAACTTGCGTTGCTCAATCCCCGTGCCAACAAGAGGTACCTGCTCAGAAATAGATTCAGATGATGGGGCCTGGGGTATTTTCCCACCATCAAACCTTGCTAAAGACTTCCTAAGCAGGTACCTTTCAGTGAACCTTTGAGCTATTTGGGTTGAGAGGTGGTTGGGCCATGGTTGCAGGCGTGTGTGCAAGGTTTGCGGCCATTTGAACTCGAAAGAGCTTCGTAGGGGCATTAATAATTTTGTTCCTCGCAGGTGTGCAACTATTTTTGAAGCTTTGGTTGCGACAATCCCGGAAGAAAACATATGCTACACAAATGAAAGTAGCTAGAAGATCAAGATGGACAATGAATTATGGTAAACGGCCTGCAGTTTCAATATCAAATGTCGGGAAGATTTAGTCCAGGATGGTCATATTTCAAACATGTGTATGCAAAATCACATGTACGCAACAAGCAAATCCGTAAAGATAGACATGACTTGTTCCAACATGTTGTTCCAGTCGCCCACAATAAAATCCAGATTCTTATCGTAATTAACCGATTTATTTTCGCGCCCATTTGATGCGCTGCGTCCACTGATCTTCCGTGCGTTGGAGAGGTTCCAGGAGCGACGTTAGCGGGGCATTTCACTCAATATGAGGGTGAGTCTTTGCAGCAAGCGGATGGGTGAAGTTTACTGATGGTTCATAATTAAATGATTAATGATGGCTATAATTATATGGTTGATGTGCTTTGACAGATTCGGATCGTCGATCATGGTTTTCGAGCCCTATGTTCATAAGGAGGGTAATTAATGCACTCACAAGCAGTAGTCACCAAAAGGGTATCGATACAAAAACGGATCTTCAAATTCCTGCGTGCAAGGGTCCTTGTCATTATTTTAGCTTGCCGGAGTGTGACACTTTGGTGAGATGATTATTCCCATTGACTATATTTTTGTCGCCATAGCGAGGTGTTTTGAATATCTATTTCCAGATGAAATATGGCCATGGCACGCTGATGGACAAAGAACTTCATAGCGAGGTGTTTTGTAGTCCATCAACAGTATCACCAGTTTAACCGCTGCCATTCCCTGTTACCCTGGCTGAGACCAAACAGCTAGTGACTGTCTAGTGCTTCTTGTGTTCACACCTAGGACCTTGGCAATCCTAGAAATCACAGAATATAATCAGGCTTTGGGTATCTTTTCGATTATCACATGATTGTTGACTTCGAAGCACTTAAGTGTCTTGGGCTCTCCGAACACAATGGTATTTGATGGTATTTGTATGAATTGGTGGCCCCGAATCAGCTGTCTGGCAGTTTCCGTCTCATGAAGAAACCAGGGTTTTGGGGTAAACAACTTATAGTATCTTATAGTCAGCTAATGGCACATCAACTAATGTTGGCTGCTTCATATCCTGATGATTGATCGCTGGTGGTTTTGAACACTTTTTTCTTGGCACTTATTATCAAATGGTTGTTTGACTAATATTTTTCAAAGGTGTTGAAACCACCAGCCAGTTTTTGATCTAGGAACATACCTGGTGATCATCGGCTGGTTCCGGGCCCCTCGTGTTGTGGATGGGTGTTTTTCAAGTGCCTCGCGCCAACTTCGGCTGGCGCCGTCGCTCATTGCGTTGCATAGTACAGACGACTCGAGCAAGCGTAGCAAGGGGCCTCGGGGGTTGCACAGTGATGGCTGGAACTTCAAGGCACCACAACTTGGTTATGTAATCAGTAGTATTCAGCGAGGTCGGAAAATATGGATTGATACGGGATAATAACCAACAACAATGGTTAGTCAATCAACTCCTAGTTGGTGGTTAGGTTGACATTTCTTATTTTTCTCCAGTATTTGGGATGGTTGGTTTATGGACTATGTTTCAGAGGGGTGGTTCAACCGCCAACCAGTCATAGACAAACTGGGCAAATTCACGGTAAGAAGTGCATGGTGATGGATGGTGCTAGATCCATGGCAATAAACCACCATCATTTGAACGAGGGGTGGTGATTTACCAACAGATATGGCGAGTTTATCAATGTGGACCTCCCACACCTGATGACTGATAGTGGTTATGTAATGATAGGGGCAAGTAACAATCAAGAAGTAACTAACATGATCAATCATCACCAACTATGGGCATGGCATGGCCTGGAGCACCCAAAAAACATGTATGTGATTCCCAGTGCAAACAGTTTTTGATGGTTAAACTACAATTATTTATTGATGATGAATCGTGTTTCGTACCCGCAACTTTTAGGTACCAGCCAACCACAGGTATTTTTGATGCTTAAACTGCAGGTATTTCTTCACAATATGTCATTGTTCTTCAACGGCTAAACATAGCGTTTTTGATGGTCAACCATAGTTGTTTGATGGTTTTTCATGGTAAATCACCGCAAACCATGCTTGACCAATGCCTACGGGTTTATCCACATGGTTTTGAAGGCTCGGTCATTTTTTTTGGTTGTTTGTTTTTTGTTGGCATGGTGATCATGCATTGAACCCGCATGAATGAAGGGTTTTTTGCGTTGCCACCGGTGGTCAAGTCATCATGGCGATGCAAAAATGGTCTCTCCATGACTATGGGGAGAGGTCACTCAAAAGACAGAGTGGTTCACTGACAACTGATGACCATATAGTTAAGACACTAAATAAGTGCTTAAGATGATAGTGGTTAACAAACTTGCATCTAGAAGACTCCAAATGATAGTCTTGTTGTCAAGAGAAGCCATCACAGCACACGATCTCAATCCATGATCGTTGTTCTGCAAGCGTGCAACCAACATGTACAGCAATGTTTGTGAAATTGCTGCAGAGTTTGAATGAGCCCGAAATTATTTGATCCCTTGATGGCTTCAGTTCGGTAGATGTAACGGAATGTAACGGCAGTTCGGTTGCTTCTTAACCAACTTGTAACTAGGGGCCCCGCATTGTAACAATGATTTACCAGCTAAGTAGTTGATCAAGATGTTGCATGTCATGGGAGTCAAAAGCCTCGGTACTTTGGCTGTGACAGCAGGGCTTGGTTCCCAGCTGCCGCATTCCATTGGCGCAACTCTGCAGCACCTTCTGCGTGTGACGAATCCATTTTTCGCGCCGTTCCAGCACATCAAACTGAAGGTGCTTTCATGAGAAGCCCTTGACTATTACCACCGGGTGAAATCGTTTGCTTCTTGTTGTTTACCCAACTCCTTAAAGAAGGACCTGGTGTTTCGGGGAACTCATTAGTCTGTTCATGAGACCCTTCTTTGGCTGGGCTAGGTGGGAAGGAGCATATCGAGAGTTGAGTTGACGTTTTTTTTCTGGAAGAACAGATCCCATTTGAGCATGCATAGAAAAATGACCCATGCCAACGACTTTCCATGTTAGAAGATATTGCAATATCATCTATCAGTAAGGGTGAGCTACTGATTGGGCTTTAACATTAATTTGATGTCAGGAGTCCTTCACGGTGAGTAGGGTGTTTTGCTATGCAATTTGGGGATTACAACAAACCTCCATGGGAAAGCCCATCCAAGTACAAAACTGGCTGGTGGTTTTAAACATTTTCATATTCCCTTCTATGGTGTTTCTCAAAACAGAGGTACCCCCAAATCATCCTTTAGCAAACCATTTAGAAAGAAACCATCCGTTTTGGAGAGTTCCGTAATTTCAAGAAACGCCTCCATTTTGGATGGTTGCCTCAGTTGCCTCATTGATGAGTATTTTCATAGGGTTTCAGCCACCCACCAGTTGTGTTCGATGAAAGCACTTTTGTGACTCAAAGACGTCGACGGGGCGCAGAAAACAGTTGTGAACGTTATGGCGAGCTGGGTCAATCTCAACCATTACACTCTGGTGAACTAACCTGGCAATGGAAAATCCACCAGTTATAGCTGATTTCCTAGGGTTTTTCTAACAAATGGTGGATTTTCCATTGCCATGTTAGTTTGCCAGAAGGTAACCAAAACGGGGTGGTTCTCATAATGGAGGTTCCCCTAAATCATCCAATACCAACCATTTATGGTCATAGACCAACCATTTTTGAGGATCCCCCTGTCTTAAGACACCACCAAATAAGGAACCCCCAAATTTCTGGTTGGTTTACTTGTAATAGTGATTAAAAACAGGATGATTTGTGGGTCCTCTATTCTCAGAAACCACCAAGTGGATAGTAGTTCATGTCCCAACGAAGATCAAACTTTTGTGCGGCACACTGGTAGGATCTAAGGATCTATAGTCCCTGACAGCTTCCATTGCAGAGTCTGACTCGATTTGACATGGCCATGGATCACACGTTTGGTCTGACTTAACTTGGAAAGGAATGACCTCTATATCTTCCTTCTTAGTGGATCCAGTATGTCTTTCTCAATCTCCAGCTTTCCCTGGCAATTGTCGGTTGGTGAGTTCTGGTATCCGAAAGGGTGCATTTCCGTGTGTAGCAAGATCTTTGTCGCATGCCAAGCTGCTCACAAGGCTGTGGATTACTGATTGAAAGATCATTGGTTTCCCAAGGTGTGTGCAAGAGCTGCGGCCCGACATGGCGGAGCTTCAATCACTGCTTGATGTCAATTTCAAGACTATGGATGAAAATCTAGCAAAGCAACAACATAATTTAATCTGACATGTTCAGATGAGCCGGTGTTTGTGTCTGTTGAGCTTCGTGACCTTCTTTTTGCAAACGTGTGTTGACCACTTGCATCAAACTTAAATACTTCTATTATGTTCTATGTTGATATGTGCACAAGCTCGCATCCACTACTCTAATTCAGGCAGCTTCAAGCTGCCTGCTACAAACTTGCGCCATGGCCTTGAGACTCTCTCTTTTTCGAGTGCCTGGTCGAGCAGGGTTTAGAGCCAACGGTTTCATCAACGAAGGTGGATCATCAGGTGGATACAAACCAACAATTGGAGAAGCTAATGTTGATCAAGGTCAATCATGATGAAATTGACTTCTGAACCCGATCAACCATGACCATTTATCGTCGGGGGAGTGATGGGGGAGCCAAGAATGTTGATTTCCCACTAAATGAGGAGCCACTCACGAGTTCTGGTGGTGGGTTGATGTTGTTGGGTGACCAAACAACAACGCGAAAGTTTGATAGGAGTTGCCTTTACTATATGTCATTTGACGAGCCAAGTTTCTGTGATCGGCATTTGGGATCATATTATGGGTGTTTCTCAAAATTGGGGTCCCACAAAATCATCCATTATTTTTAGTAAGAAACCAAACATTTTTGGGGTTGCCTGTTTTGAACAACCACCATGTATGCATTTTCATGCTGATACTAGTGCATTGTCTATATGTAAAGCGAGCTATGTATATACCAATAAAGCTATAGGGACAATATGTAAATTGCATACAGATATCCCCACATCAACATGACATATATATATATATGTACATATGTATCAATGTCTTAATGTATGCATGAACATATACTTCTATATGTGTATGTGTATATTTGCGTACATATGCATATATGTGGCTCCAAATCATCAATTCTGCAAAAGGATGGTTTCCCAATAAATCTGACCAGTTTATCCCTCCGCGTTCGGCCATTTTCCCCATATCTTTTCGACAGTCATCCGACATCGAGGCCATGGCAAAGGCGGCACCCAAGCCAAAGACAGGGGCGAAAACCCGGCCAGGGGCTCAGTCCAGCATGGTGGTGAAAGGTTGTTCGGCTATTGTGATATCAGAAACCTTAATGGTGGTCTCTAGGGTTGTATAGTGGGTAATAGGGGATAATATTCAACAAAAATGGTCAAACAACTACTAGTCGGCGGTTTTTCAAGCCAGAAGGGACCCCAAGAATGCATGGCTTATTCCATTCCTATAAACGATTGATATAAAGGATGATTGTGGGTTCCGCTATTTTGAGAAACCACCAGTTGGTGGTTTTGTTTTTTTGATGGTGCCTAATGGTGCCTCGTATTTTTGATGGTTAGTTGATGAACTATGTTTGTTCAGCTGGGTTGAAAGCATCAACCAGGAATGCAACGTCAAGATCTTTAGTAATTGTGAGATGGTTAGCACTTGTGAGACGTTTAGTTTAGCCATTTCATACATTTGTATAGTTCCAGTTGTCAGGAATCCAAGATAGACAAAATGACAAAATCGATATTGCATGTCAAAAAAAAGTTCTTATTGACCTAGCAATAGTCATAAACAAGCAATGCATGTAAATACATGCATACGGTATGTCTTTACAAACATACCTATTCAATGATTGCGTGTCGGCCAACCATGCTTAGTAATTACCAATAGTCAACCCTTTCACATACTTCAATGATACAACCAAAAATAATTCAGGATGCTGTTCATCGTGAGATTGTGGTTATAGTATTCAACCATTTGTCAACCATTTGTCGACGCCAAGGACAGCCGACAGGGGTTGAATCATTTACGATAAAATCATACCAGCCAAAGAGATATGATAAGCAATTGGATGAGCTACCTTGACTTTCAAGGACAACATCTTTTGAGGGTACTCCCTGGCGATGAACAAAAGTTCTATTGGTCCAGCCCCGTGCTTCCAGTTACCATTGTAGTAGGCAACCAACCCGAAACCAGCTTGTTGCCGAGTACCATAGCAACTGGAAGCATAGGGCAGAGTTATCATTTCCCGATGCGCAATGGCATACCATCGATGGAGCTCATATAGCTGCACATTGCATATCGCGAGATGTCAATGATGAATCTATTGGCATACCAGGCACGGATGTACCCTCAGCCTGAACACTAATCAGCCTCAGCACCTGACCCCATGTATTTGTGGGGTTTATTTGAGATAGGAAGAAATGATTATATATTTGAAATATCAGTCAATCCTGAATTTGTTTGCATATTAATGTCGAGATTTCGGATGCCTATAGAGTGCCAATCGCGGTCATTCAAACCAACAACATCGAGTGTTCACTTTGGATCAGCCGGCATGCATGAAAGTAACAATCATTTTCTCGGCTAAATCAAGATGAACGTCCGCAGCAATGGCGGTAAGAACATCGTTTCAATCTGGTCGTTCAATCAACAAAATCACTGCCAGGACCTTGACAAGTCAGCGAGAAACGCTCGTAGCCAGCCAGAAACAGTAACCAGCCAATAACAGCTGAGTATAGAAAACCGATCAACAAATCGCACAAGAGCAGTCCACCCATCCAACCAACAAACCCCTAAAATAAGCAAGCAACCAGCCGGAAGCACACATGCAACCATCCAATTCGCCAAGAAAGAATCGAAGCAAGCCTGGTCGAGCCAAACTATTATCAACCAGGTTGATTACTAGTTATAGTAATGGTTAATATTAATGGATATTAATGGTTAATATCATCATGGTTGATGATCAACCTGGCAGCCAACCAGGCACGTCCAAAACTTACGGCACCCCAGGGATCAGCCCGTTGCGACCGTTGTGAGGCCGACCAAGGCGCGCCCCGCGGCGATGGGTAACCAACCAACGCTTGGCACATGGCTATGCAGAAAATAACCATCAATTTTTGGTAGGGGATAATAACCATCGCCTCAAAATGTAGGTAACCATCAAAATTACCAGGGGTAACCAACCAAATTTGGTCGTGAAACATAGTAGGGAATATAATGGTAACTATTTTTGGTAGGGGATAATAGTAGCCCCCAAGCATTTTTGGTAGGGGATAAACAATATATCCATATAATTTCAACGGGAAAGCAATGGTTAATGATGTTCACCAGGGCTACAGGCTATTGACTCACTGCCCATTCATCGAATGATTCATGATGCTTTAGTTTATTTGTGTTGCTGTTGGTATTGTTCTGAGGTGACAGTGAGTCCTAGCTATCAATGGAGACCAAGTGTGTGTGCTCAGTATGGGAACCATAGCTACTACGAGTGGCTGATAGAGTGTGGTCACCATTTTGTTGTTCTGGATGTTCATGTTTGACCAGCATCATTTTTGTCTGCGGTCATTATCAACCTGCAAGAACCAACCAAAATTGATGGTTATATATAGCTCTTTGGTTGATGATGATGATGATGATGATGGATGATAAACTGCTTTTGTTTTAATCAACTCTAACTGCCTTTACCATCAACTATAACTGTTTTTAGTTGTGTGAACCATTATTTTAACTGATTATGAAGTTGACTGCGCTATTGTTAACCGTTAAATTGATGGTTATAGCTCATTGATTGATGATAATGTATAGCTCATTGATTACAAAATGGTTCATCAATCAATGAGCTATAACAGCTTAAACAACCTCATCAATAATGATATTGATTCACAACCTCATTGATTACAACTGCTTTGAACTTTTGTGCATAATGGTTCATCTTGAGATGCATCGCCAGGCGAGCACGGCCGCTCCCATGGTACAAGCTCCGCCGCCATCGGCAGTGCCTGGTCCGGAGAATCACTCGCAGGCCTGGCGGCCGCAACATGCCTGGGGATGGCTGCTGGTTTGAGCATCGGAGCGAACGGTTTGAATATAGCTATGGGTCAATATTACACAACCAATAATGGTGGATCATAAGCAACAAGAAAAGTAGGAAAACAATGGTTAATAGTGGGGGAACCAGGGGTACGGGGTTTTGACCCATAGCCATATAGAGTGAATGAACATTGATATTGATGGATATTGACCGCCGATATTGATGGATATTGATGGGTTGATATTTGTTTGGGTTGGTGGTGGGTTGAGAATTGTGAAAAATGATTCATTCCATTGAAGAATTTCTGCGTTGGAATGCTTAAACGTCGCACCTGTTGTTTGCTTCAAACCGCAAAGCGCAAAACGAAACTACAGTATTCGGAAAACAATGGTTGATGATGGGCAACCAGGGCTACAGGGTTTTGACCCACAGCCATATGATACTTCAGCAAGGAAATCACCCGTTCGATGTTGATCATGCAATACCATGGGATTACATGGGGGGTTCCTCAAGCCAAAGGGAACCCCAAAGTTCTGGTTGGTTTAGTACTATAAATGATGATTGAAGGATGATTTGGGGTTACCCTTATGTTAAGGAACCACCACATGGTGAATTCAGGTTATTATCCACCATTATTGATGGTTAATCTTGACCCATAGCCCTACAGTTGGAGGTTTCTGCCTTCAACCAAACAACTCACCCAACATAGTTGATCCCTGGATATTTCCACGGATTTCATGGCCTCTAAAGTTGGCCCCAGCCCAAGGGCAGGAGATTTCATTTTTAGCCAACAATCAACATCATTCGCCATCATTCCCAAGCACGAATCATAGATGAGCCATTCTCAACAAAGTAAAGAGCAATTGTCCATGATCACCAATCAATTAGCTACTTACTAATCATCTATACCGTTCAAGAATCATGTACTGTACTGAAATGACGAATTGATTAGCAACAGTAACCATCACAGCCACTACTGCCGGCGCCTCAGGCAGGTTCTAGCGCCTCTGGTGGGATCATGTGCCCACCGCTGGGAAAGATGCAATGGCGCCAGGGGGTGGCCGGTGTTGAAGGTAAGCCCGCAGTTCTTGTGGCACTTTTGGGATAGTTCCAGTGTAACGAACACCTAGACCTTCAGAACGCAGCAGGTCTGCAGTGGTTGATTTGAATACAGGATGATCGAAAACAATAGTCTAGCTGGCGGTGGAATGACTCTATTAGTTTCTCAACCATGGATATCAATCGAGGATGGATAGTATCGGAGGAGAACCACCAGTTCCTAATGATTAGCGTTTTGTCGCTGATTACAACCAAAACTAGTTGACTAGGTGTTTACTATTTGTTCATTCTAATCAACACTTGCTTATTGCAATTTGACTACATAGTGTCGTTGAATTGCAATGAATCTTAAGTTATTCAACTCAATATTAGGCATGATTGGTTGAGATGGTTAGGGTTGCCCACCATCACCTGGCGCAAGTGGTGCAGGTGCTCATCCCATGGTGTCCAATAGCATTCGGTCAGCTCACAGCCAGCCATGTGCTGTTTGAGTTGCTGACGTTTCTCTCGTTGGCGTTGATGGATCTTTGATTTTGATTGCAATGTTCCACAACTGGCTATGGGTCAATATGAACCAACCAATTAATGGGGGATTTCCACCAACAATAATAGGGAAAACAATGGTTAATGATGGGGAACCAAGGGTACAGGGTTTTGACCCACTGCCAACTCTCACCAGTCCTTTTCCTCAAAAACCAAAGGGAGCACAGACAGGTAGCGTTCCCATGGGCGGTTCGTGCTTGTGATTCACCAGTTGGTGACGGTGGTTTCTTTCCTGGTTGTTAAATCAATAACCAACATGGTCGCTCATGCTTGGTGGATATCCGTTGTTGTTGACTATTGTTTTCTCAAAATTCATCTATGACCATTATGATATGTAATGACCATTCTTTTATGATCATCTGGATCATTATTATTGTCGTTGTTCATGTTTGTGCATTCCTTTTTCGAACTTCTCCACAATTGTTGTGGTCCAGACATGTGAATCAGGTCTCCGCGAACTGAAGCATGATTTAGCAGTGAGTTGATGAAAGCCGACAAAGTTTAAAACGCACTGGTGGTTAATGGTGGTTAGTGATTACATGATGGTAAATGAGTTAAGTTAGTTACCAATCACTATTTACCATCATGAACCACCATTAACCCTGCAGTTAATGACCATTCCACAATCAGTGAACCATCAATTAACCATGAGTCATCCTTGGTGAACACTCAGCGAGTATTGGGATGATTGTCAAATAAAAAAGTGGGATACTTTTAGCTTCAGGGGAGTCGTTACATGGTCAACTGTCACACCATTCTTTCATGGTGATTTGTCCAGGATAGTGATATCACTTGTTGTGGACATTGACATGTATGAGCCAATATTAGATAGCATATGGATAGCAATCCTCCTATCGATCAAACAATATACATATGGAGCTTGAGTCTTGCACGCCATGGTTCAGTGGTGCACCAAGACAAGCCAAGCCAACTGTGGTGACTGGAGCAGGTACCAAATCCTGCTCGGAATGGGCAGCATGTTTGGGGTGCGGATCTGAGCTTGGGAGCTGGCGCGGGTTCGATTCTTCGTGAATGGCTGGTGAATAGTTGATTGGTCATCCCAAAATCACAATGGGAGATGCAGCTGTTAATAGACAACCCCAGTTTATCCTACATATTCGGTCACCTGCCATCAAATTTTGAGTCTTTGATAGTGCGCATCTCCGATCATTTTCAATGGTTTTGTCAGCAATCAACGATCAATTCGCCGGTGATTCGACCAAAACTTTGCGCATTTTAAGCCGAACTGCTCCTGTGTCCATTCCCTTGGGTGGTTCAACTTGAATGGCTATTTTCACAGTTCCTCCCTGTGTTTCCTATCTTGGGTGGTTCATCCTAAGCTGAACTGATTTGTGCTTTGTACCTTTTCCAGTTCTTCACTACGGTGGCAACAACACAAGGTTTTTTTTTATGCTGTGGAAAGGGATTTGTCAAACAATTGGGTCCCAGTCTTTAAAGATTATGATGTTGATTCTAGGATGTTCACCAGGAGCACAGGACTTTGACTCGCAATTGCCCATAGGACCCTCACCTTTCTCCCACTCCATTTGCCTTTGCTAATACCCTCGATGATCAGCAACCGGTTAGTAACCATGGTTAGCAACTACCTTCAGTGGGTTAAGATGGGTTGACTTTACCATTGATCAATACGTTCGTAACCATGGTTTCTAGTGATTTACTAGATGGGATGATCATCCAAGCACGCGATGCAGATCGGCATGTCTTACCAAGAACACCCCCATTGTTTTCCCTCTCATTGTTGCTTATTATCCCCCATCAGTTGGCAGGTTAATCTTGACCCATAGCCATGAATTACCATTCGCAATGCCGAGGTCATATTGGCCATCAATCTCGTCGGCCGCCCAGCAATACACATCGTGCTGCGAACGGATCACGAAGTTTCGTAGAGTTTGGGCCACCACATAGATGATGGTTTCTCAAAATAGAGGTACCCTCAAAATGGTTGGTTTATTGCTATATGGATGATTTAGGGGTACCGAAATTTTGAGAAAACACCACATGGTTGATGCTTCCCTCAAATTTCCTCAGATGATCATATGGTGGTTTCTTAACAGCTGGGGTAACCCCCAAAGTCATCCAACATGAAGCATTTTTAGTCAGAAACCAACATAAATGAACCTATTCACCCATTTGTTGGGGGTTCTCTATTTAAACAACCCACCATGTAAATCAATCATCTACTGTATAACATCAACCATTGATAGTAACAAACCGACCATCTTTTTGACACCCCGTGGTGCTGCTTGAAATCTTTGCAGTCTCGGGGTTGGAACCCTGAACTTGATCTTGTCAAACCTACCCTGGGGGCACCAACCCGGAGATTTTAAGAAACTCATTGCTGGTCCATCACTTGTCCATAGAAATCATCCATCACTGTTTAAACCCTAAGAAACCCTAACCATCACTAAAAAAACATCAGCATAGATCATCCAGTACAAGAACCCCCATGTAATCAAATCAATCCCTGTATAATATCAACACCAACCATTTACAGTAACAAACCAACCATAGATGAATAAACCAACCAAAGATGAATGAACCAACCATAGATTAATAAACCCAGCATAGATGAGTAAAGCCATCCGCATCAATCATCCATCACTGGTCCACCGCTTGGGGGCACCCTGGAGGTCTCCCGCGTGCTTGGCCCACGACGAATCACCGTGATACACAAGGACCGCATCAAGGAATGGGAAGTGGTACCCTGTGGAATTGAACGGTTAACGAAGGGTTTATTCAATGGTTAACTAAGGGTAATTTAGTGGTTAATTATGATTGTCATTTGATTGTTGTTTCATGGTATTTCATGGTTCATCAAGGGTTATTTAATGGTTATTTAGTCGACTATTTCAAAGTGTTTTTGAAGGTTTAACCAATTTTTTAGCTACTGATGGTATTGGATGGTTATTTCAATCACCGGCTGGTGATTCGGAGAGCCTCGCTGCCCGGAAAAATCCCGAGCTGGTTGGAGCTTCAATACGGGGAGCCAGGCAGGGAGCGGCCCCCAGGGGTGCCTGTTGACCAAATGGTAGATCATGAGTGGCGAATAAGTTGAGTGATATATCAATTGTCATAGTGCAATGCTAGATCCACATGAATTGGTTGCCCTACCCAAATTGAGTAAAGATTCTTATCAAAACAAAGGTTGCCAGAGTGTAATGCTAGATCCAGATGAATACAGCACTCTTAGTGTTACTATAGGTAGTTCGGTTTTCACCATCAAACTACAGGGTGCATTAATGTGGATCTCCCGTAAATCCTCAACCAGCTGTATGGATGAGTAGTGGATCAATCATGACTAATGGATGTATAAGGCTTGACTATATAGTTTTAGTTGTTCAGCTTCATAATTCAGAATGATTACGATGAATTATTAATATAGTATAGTGGTTGTGAATCGTCTCATAGCGTCTCTCAACCAGCAATTGATGGATTGTCGACTTGGTCAAGACACCATGGGCAGTAGTGAACTTATCCCAACAGCGAAAGGTCCTCATCCCATCTCCACGCATCTCTGTGTGTTGTTCAGAAAATTTCACCCGTTGTAACACAATGAGGTTAGGGGCAAATTCAAACATCAATATGACATATCATCAGCAGCTAGATCCCAACCCTGTTTGTATGCGGAGTACGTTTACAATCCGCTTAAGGGATCGCTATTTCCCTGTTCCAAACAACTCGGCCCAGGACAGTGAAGGGAGGCAGGGATGCTACCAACGATGGGTGGCATGGAGACTGCTATGGGGATCGAGTTGGCTGAGGCTGTTTCCCTCAACATGTTTTTTTAGAGTGATGGTGCCATGGGGAACTTGGGTATAAGCCCCTGTGCTGAAAACGCCCATTTTCATATTCTTTGTATATACGTTTGTATTTACACATACAAATATCTGTTCTATATATGTTTGATATCTCATTTTGGGGGGGCACTTGTTGGATATGCATTGCAGCCTCTGAAAGTATCTCTTTGGAAACATGTTCCCTCATCGAAGGTGCAGGGTGGTGAGGGTGTGGCGAAACCGTTGCGGCACCACGCAGGCCTTTGTGAGGAGCCATGAGGAAAGACTTGGGAAGAGACAAAGACTTGAACAGCGTCTGGACCCAACAAAAAGGAGCCTCTGATTTAGCTTGTGGAGCAAGACCCAAAACAGCCAGCTCCTGTTGTTTGAAATTATGCTCGTTAGGCGATATCTGTCCTCAAGAAATTTTCATGCGTCTTTCCTGCTGGTTGAGCTGGGTCACTTGTTTACATGTGTGATTGTGACACAGCCAACAGTGTGTATAAGAGTCAAAAAACCAAGTGGAGAAGCTAAGTGATGCTGCCTGAATGCGTGAGACTGTGTCATGTTAGGAATTTCAATCATTGCGCTGAATTCAATTTGCAGCTTTTCGACTTCAAAGGGACACCATTGCTGGAGAGGTCCAGAGAATCTTTGACGGGAAACCACCAGATGCCTGGAAAAGACTTGACATGCAGATGGACATGTTTGGTCAAGCGGAGATCATCAAGTTATGCTGCACCGCTATCATGAACCTAAACAATGCCAGTGTAAAACCTTCTGGTTCATATTTTTGTTTGCGTTGGCAAGCTTGTCTCTACAGGTTCTTACTGACTTTGAATCGTTGAGGCAATGAACATTCTGTGTCAAATCCAAAAAAAAACCAGGGTCATGCACATTTGAACAATTTGTGTCTCTTGTGGTGTTGAAGGTAATCCCTTTAGGCCTTTAGGCCCTGCTGGACTACCACCTTTAGGATACTTCCCTTTTCGTTAGGGCCTCAAGCTGTCGGCAGCTATGTGCCAAAGTGCCATGGCTGCGAATGTTTGCTGCCATTCCCGGAAGCAAATGGAGCGCCCACGAAAGTGTCTTCACGGCAGATTCAGTGCGGCCGTTTTCTTGAATCTAGCCATTCCTTCAATGCTTACCGTCAGTTAATGATGCGCAATCACCATGGGTAAAAATGATCAATGATAATGAGCTTGCGCAAGTGCTTATTGATGTGCAGTTATGTTCAATATGCTGGTGTAACCTGGTTCTTGCTGGCTGTCCATCTTTAACTCATGTTGCCACCAGTTATTTCCTCATTTACCCTGGCTGCTGCCATCCAACCACAATAGATGTGGAGAACAACCCTTTTGGGGTGGTTTTTGTCCAGGTTTTCCTACTGAAATTGATGGTTCTCCACATCAATCTGCTAGTCTAATCTAGGGCACAAGCAGATTGTACTCATAGGCAAACTATCCTGGGCTAAACTAGCAGATTGACGATGCCACATGGATGTTTCTCAAGTCACAGGGGTACCCCCAAATCATCCAAGTCAGCATTTGTAGTAAACCAACCATAACTTTGGGGTCCCCAGTCACTAGCTTGAGAAACCAAGGATACATCGACTCTTGGATCCCACGATCCCTTGTAGCTCAGCCATGCCGTCGAGGTGAAGACCAGCTGGTGATTTGCCATGCTTCAGGCGCGACACGCATTGCTGCCAGCTCGAGTGTGAGATGACACGGGTGGAATCTGAAACAGCACAACTCAAGTGGTGGTTTCTACGGTGAAGTAAGGGATTATTGTGGTTTTAAATGCGATAATGGTCAATTATTTGGTAGTTACTTAAAATTGTAACTAGCCGTTTAATGGTTCATGATACGGGATAAGTATAACCAACAATTGTATATATGACGCTTCTTTATCGTAGGGAACCTCCCAAAGAATGGGATATTTATATGGGACGATAGTGGTTGATAGGGGATAAACCAACAAGAATGGGAAAACAACTACTAGCTTTCTTGAAATAACGAGCCCCCAAAATGGTTGGTTTACTGCTATGAATGGTTAAATCGAGGACGATTTGAGGTGACCAGATTTCGAGAAACCACCAAGTGGGACACAAACAACAGGATATAAGCAATCTGCATCGCGCTTGCGTATATTTGAATGTACATGCAACCAACATGTATATTGTACGTACAAGTGGCATATATTTACCATATAACATGCTAATTGGTCATTAGTTTTGCGTGTGAATGCAATCAACAGATGCTGGCTGAAGACGGCCAACAAAGATTGCTTGGGTATATGGGAAGATCCAAGTAGCGGCGGTTGATGGTGACTTTCGCATCAAGTTTATTGATATGGATCTAGATATATCAACATATGGTGTATGCGTACATCATACATCTGTATATGACACGATATTTGATAGGTCGGTAAGTATGTTTATTCCTTTCTATGCCCGTAACTCGCAACACTATGTGCACAACATGATCAACATATTAGCGCTAACTTTCTATAGCACAGTCGTTTGCCAGGTGGCGAGACCGCCTCTTTCTACTTCTGAGGTAGAAAACACATATTGCTTTGTCCATGGCGTACCCCTAAAGCAGGTTAGATTCATTTAGATTCCCTATTCACAGTCATCAATATTGATTGGTGAAGCTTAAGGGGTATCACCTTTTCTGGACCCGAATACCTCGATTGGAAATGAAAGGTACTCACGCACAATTTTTGACATCAGCTGGATAGCTGAACCATTTTGTAAGGCCTCAGCAATTGCGTTTATTGAACAGCATTGGGATGCGGCGCGAAACTCTGGCGCTAGCCTTTTTTGTAAAGCAGAATCCAGAATCAGCCATCAATTAAACCATTTTCAACCCTTGCCATGCTGTACTCATCGGTGATTTTTTAGGTAAACAAACAGGGTGTCCGAAAGGATCGTCGATTACTAGACCTCCAAAATTGGTACACCCCCGTTGCCAGCGTTGCTCGGCTTGGCAGTGCACTGTTTCTGTCAGATGAAATAATCAGGACAATGCAGACTAAGGGTTTTGCCATGACCAACAAGGGTGGTCAAATTGTTCGTTGATTCAATATCTAGGTTCATACGCATACAGATGCACAGCTGAATAGATCAATGCAAACACGTATACTACATGTTCGCGCACATTCATGTACGTAAATACATATATTTATATATATATATATTTATACATGTACATGTGTTTTATTCATATATATATATATTATATATTGAATATTTATGTATGCGTATTGTTTTTAAAGACAATCTATATACACATACTACATACATACTATACAGAGGAAAACAATCTCCAGAAGGACATATGTTTATGATGGCTGTGACCCTGCTGGCCTTGCTTGAGGCCAATAAGGGCAACGTCATCAGCCGCTTTCACAAGACATCCTTGGAGATTCGAAATCTGGTCGTGACCTGAGACTACCAAGGTGGGTCCCCCAGTTGTAAGTTTGGTAACCAGTGGACAATGGTGAACTGGTGGTTTCTCAGAATGGGGGACCCACAAAATGGTTGGTTTATTACTATTATGACTATTGAAACAACGAAAGGACTATCAAACAAGGGCAAATAACAATCAAACAAAATATGGAGCCTGGGTCCGAAGGATGTGAACAGGGGGGTACAGGGTTTGTGCAACAGCCATATAGCAACAATGACACAACCAGCACCACGACCAACAACAAACATGGGTACTGTATGTGGACAGGACTTCCTGTCATGGAAGCCTCCGATCTCTCAAGGAGTTGCGATCCAAGAATTCAGAACATTTTCGGTGGAGGTAACAAACATCGTATCGTGGCAGATCCACGCCAATTACCCCCCACAAAAAATCATGGGAAAACTTGGGAGGGTGGTTCATTACTATGGACCTGTTGCTCTTCCAGCTCTACAGTTGTGGATCACCGATCTGTTTTGTGCTTGCGATTAGTTCCCAGGTACCCAAGCATTTGTTCTTCCTCCTGAGATTGGACGGTTGTGCACCCTCCATGGTAGTACCTCCAAGGTTAGTGGTTCAATCCAGTTGTGAGTTGAGATTTGGTCATCAAGATTCAGCAAGAGGTAGATTTATGCATGTGGGACAATTTGGTGAACCAGATGAACATGAATGATTTGGGACAATGATCATACTAATGCGATATACGGAAATCTTATGATGAATGAAATTGGCCTTGCTCATCAACAACTACTGTATCCTCGTGTTGTATTTTTGACCGTTTACCACTTTGAACTCTCACAAATTGAAGCATACATCACTATCCAGGTTGTATAGAAATCCATTAGTATTATTCACATTGCTACTATTATGGATGTTACATGCATAATGGGTAAATCAATGGTTAAATTTACCATTAGCAAACTATTACTGGTTATTACCAATAGTAGTAAATACTAATCAATACTAATCAATACTAGTTACTACGAATCAGTGATTAATTATGGATTTTTTGATTAGTGATTTATATTTTACTACTATAATCATATTACTAATATTACTACTATTATATTAGATATGAATAGTTAGTAAATCAATGGTCAAATTTACCGGTAGCTGAATTGATTTACCACCATCAACCACCTGGAACTGACCATTGGCAACGTTGTCGCTCAGGAGTTGACCTACTACCTCACGGTCTTTAACCGACTGCCGCAAGCTTACACCGATGGAGGGTGAAGCCAAGCCAGTGGGAAATTGTGAAGTGGGGCATGCTAGAGCCGGATATCGAGCTCAAGCATTTGACCAACAGTTGATATCCCTGTCATCTAGTGATATCTATTGATATCCATTATCTATCATATCAATGGCATGCAATGCTCATCAATGTTCTCCTCAACCGCCTTTGGAAGGGTGGCGGCGACCAGACAGGTCCTCCATCAGTTCCATCCTGGCGGGTTTCGCCTCTTCGGCGCTGACCATGAGCGTGGGGCCTCCTGGACGTGCCGCCACCGGCCGATCCCCAGCCGCCTGTGCTGGTACCAGAGACCGTAGAGATGGGAAGATGGGAACCGTTGGGGAAGAGATGGGAGGTTCTGACACAGCAGAGGATGATTTTTGTATACTTTTGTTCTGACAAGAGTAGGTGGAGATGCAGTGATACACCATTCTCAAGCTTCTCATGACTGAACAGCTGTTGTTTTGGACCCTCGGAGTATGGGGGTGATTTCTTCTTGGAGATCTCTCCTGGTTTCGGTTTTTTGAACCAAGATCAACATGGAAGCAGCATTGGGTTCCTGGCTCAACTGGCAAAAAAGCCGCAGATGAGCCTCCCTACATATGGCAGTGGGGCGGTCCACAGCCAGAGGTGAGCGTCCCTACATATGGCAGTGCGTCAATACCCTGTATCCCAGCCGTGAACATCCCATGAATAACCACGCTGGTCGAGCGGTTGAGATTTTCATCCATTTACTTGGGATTGTTGATAATGACCCATGCCGATGTACAGATTTCAAGTTTGTCCACATGTGTAGTCTCAGGATGGCAATCGCGCAGTTGATTTTCGAGAGAGCAGACTGTATTGGATCTTTAGAATCAGCCTTCAAATGAGCCAATTGTTTATATAATGGAACATGATTGGTGGTATCATGAAAAATAATGTGGCTATGGGTAGTTCACCCTGTACCCAAGGTTCCCCCATTATTGACCGTTCTTTTCCAAATAAAATGCTTGGTAATTATCCCCATGAAAGATGGTTGATTAAAGCCTTGACCCATAGCCATGTTTCTGGTTGATGTAACAGCCAATTGCTGCTTATCAATGCTTACTAGCTAGTACAGACTGATTGTTAATATCATGCCACATAATTGGTAACGGTAACATGTCATGAAAAACAATGCATGCTGGGCACTTAATATTTCTATGCCAAAGATATCATGAAAAAGCTATACATACTGGTTACTCAATATCTTAACGCCAAAATATGGTGGTTTCTCAAAATAGGGGACCCACCAAAATGGTGAGTTTATTACTATAGATGACTATTCATGGATGATTTAGGGGTCCCCTATTTTGAGACACAGCCATATCATGAACAGATTGAAAAAACTATGCACGCTGGTCAATGTACCCCACAAAAAGTGCACCGTGAGGGTGTTCCTCAGGTGCCGGGCTGGGAGAACCGCTTCCTGGTGACGTCCTTCCTGGTCTTCACCAGCTGTGCCTTTGGGATGAACCTCTTGGCCCGACGCCTCAGGAAGGGCCGTGGCTTGGTTGGGAAGGTGAAAGTATGGTGAAAGTCATGGTGAAGCTTCACTAACCAGTGAAACTCATGGTGAAACTCATGGTGAAACTCATGGTTGATACTAGTTCATAGTGCTGAAGTGTGCTGAATACTGGTTGATCATGTGTTTTTTGCTCTCGATCATGGTTGAATTATTGTTGATTTTGGGTTGAGATACTAAACCTGTAAAAATACGACTCAGGCTGAATGATGGTGGCAGTGCCACAACAGGGCGCTGATGTGACCAGAGCTTTGTTTGATTGTAGACATAAACATGTGGCAAGCTGGGTCATTAGCAGCCAGCTAGAAAGCCATGGGTAGATTCAGCTCAGATCCCAACAAATCTGTACCTACTTAGGTCGTTTATTGGATGTGAACAGCCAGGGGTGCAGAGGCCCTTGACCCACAACCATGTCACCCTTGGGATCATAGCGGTCAAGGAGCCATCAAACTATCTCAGGGCTACGCCACAGCGTCTGACACAATCTTCTTAGCGATTATCCGCTGTTGATCATCATGGAGTTCCATTGATGATCCTGCCAAAAGGTAGTCAAACGTAGTTGTCCTGGTAATACCCTAAAGCAATCCCTGGGGTTCACCATCTTCTAGAGAAGACCTGGCTATGGGTCGGTTCACCCTGTAACCCTCCCCTCTCATTCACCATTGTTTTCCCTATGAGTTTGTTGGTTACCGGTTACCCCCATGAAATTGGTTGATTAAAGCCTTGACCGAATTGAACCAACCCATTGAAACAATAGGTTGAGGGTAACCAATGTTCAACCAATTTAACACCCCCGTGAATTTAACCAACCCATTGAACCATAGTCGTAGGTGGCCTGGTGGTTTCTCAAAATTGGGGACCCCCCAAATCATCCATTAATAGTCATTTAGTAGTAATAAACCAACCATAGCTTTGGGGTACCCCCATTTTGAGAAACAACCATATGTATATCATTAACCATTATTTTCCCTATAGTTTGCTGGTTATTATCAACCATTATTGGTTGTTAAATCGGTTCGTTATAGCCCAACCCGTTGACCCGTAGGTCATCCTCATCGCGACGTTGTGCAACCTTTGGGGTCCTGGGAAGGCGGGGAGAGATCGGCAACGAGACTGGTTGATGATGGGAGGATGGAAACGTGTACGGTTAATAATAAGCACAGTAATCCTCCATAATTTGATCATCCAGAGTTAATAATGATCATAAGTTCAGGATGGATACAATGATTATAGATAATGGTTATTTGGTTGATAATGGGTGATAATTAACTTGTTAATAATAAGTTTCCATCCTCCAATCATCAAGTTACCCTACTTGTTGATAATGGGTGATAGTTAATATGGTTGATAATGGGTGATAATTTGGTTGAGGATGATTGTATAGTAATACTGGTTGGTCATGGATAGTAATGGCTAAGAAAGGTTCACAAGCAATAAACATGGATAATCATGGCTAACAATAGTGGAGAAGAAGGGAACATATTGGTTGATCATGGTTATCATTTTCAATGGATACGACTGGAAAAAAGAACAATGGTTGATGATGAATTGTATTGGTCCAGAATGTGAGGCAACCGTTAATTACTTGATGAACCAAGAGTTAACAATCAATGGTTGAAAAACAACTTATTAATAAACAGTTACTAATTGTTGATAAAGTCATGGGCAACGACAAGGGTTCATCCATGATGGATAGTGGTTCAATGTCCCAGGAGGAAGAGATCATCCGAGCTGTTTCAAGGGATCAAGATGTTTTTTTTATTTTGCGGGTGGGGCCGTAGCCATAAGGATAGTTGTTGTGCAAGGATGGATAGCGGCTGGAAATGGTGAACATTGCAATGACTGATAATAAGGGTTAGGTATGGTTGATGATGGTTGATGGTGGATGATTGTCTGTAGTGAAGATTTGGCACTGACAAGTAAACATTTTGCAAGATGTTTGTTTGCAGGGGCCAATAATGGCTAGAACCAGTGGCCAATATTTGAAGACAATGGCTCGTAAGGGTTTGTCATGATTAGCGATTGCTAGCAGGGTAAATGAGGCTTGATAATGGTTGATGATCGTGGTGAATAGTGGTTGACAATGGCTGGTACTGGTTTGCACTGTTCGTGCATTTATTATATACAATGATAATGGCTAGTACTGGTTGATCCTGGTTATGTAGTACTAGCTGCTAGTGATTGGACATCATTTGCAAGGGCAAGTCATAGCAGATATGTTTTGTCATGGTTTGTAATGAGCACGTCGCTGTGACTGTTATATCAGTGTTGGTTGATTGTTTCTTGGCAGTGGCTAGAAGTCGGGGATCCATTTGGCCGTCGGTCCGTTCGCAACGTATGCCTAGCTTGTCTTGTCTCCGATGCGAATTGAACAGTCTTTGTGGAGATGTTGATGCATCCAATGTTCATGCTGTGTGGAATTGATCCATAGCCATGCTTACATAGCGGTCAATAGGAATTGTATATTCACAGACATTCAGTGGATACAAGACTTACAGTTATATATTTTGAGTGACGCATGTGTTTGCAGACCTTTGGGTGCCGCACAGAACCAGCTGGTTGCCAGCTGGCCTCAGCGTGATTGTCGTAGGGAGTTCATTCCTTAAGGCGCTCAGGGTATACCCAGCTAAACTTGCCCTTTGGGAACCTACCATGAAGCATATGTGCGTTAAAGCCACCACTATTAGCCATTATTATATGGCTATGGGTCAATATTACCAAGAATAAGGAAAACTATGGTGAATGATAGGGGAACCAGGGGTACGGGGTTTTGACCCACTGCCATATTAGTTGCGATTGATTGTTTACTTCTGACCTTCCGATGATGAAATTCAAAGCGTTCTGTATTTCAACTTTTTTGCCTGCTGAGATATAACAGTACCATTGACCATTTTGCCACCGTTCAATCCAGTTCACCCAAAACAAATTGGAAAGACTCATGCATTGCTTGGTAAAACGCTCGTTTGTATAGTCACGAACTATATGTGTATATATATATATATATATATACATTTTCTATTTACCTATAAAACTGGATCGTTTTCTGGATAAATGTGTATGTGCCAAAAGAATAGCACCCCCAAAACCAATGGATTCCTCGTAAAATGATCATTCTTTTGGTGGGGCCCATTGGTTACCAAATGGCTTGGCACATACTCAAATGTTGGTAAACACGGAGTATTTGTTGGAATATTACATTTAGATATACATACATATATATTTCATCCTTGGAATCTTATAATGTATACATATGGTTGTTTCTCAAAATAGGGGACCCCCAAAATAGATGGTCTATTGCTAATAATGAGTACTATTGGATGATTCAGGGGGCCCCTATTTTGAGAAACCATCATATACCCCCTGTTATCATCCTTTATATCAACCATTTTCAGCAACCAACCAGCACCCTATAGCGTTTGGGTCCTCAGCTACCGCCTACAGGCCTTGCGTGGAGCTGACCAGGCCCATTTGCACCAAGCCATTGAGGTGCTGGAACAAGCGCAGAAGGTGCGACAGGGATCACCACGTGGCCAGCCCTGGAGCATCAAGCAGAACAGTTTCTGAAAGTCCATATTTGGTTGCTAACCAATTATTGTTAATAGATACCAACCAACCAACAATGGAGATAACAACCAACAATGAAATGGGAAATACCAGCTATATCCAGCTATACATGGCTATGGGTCAATATTAACCAACCAACAATGGGGGATAATGACCAACAATAATGAGGGAAACAATGGTTAATGATAGGGGAACCATCCCAAATATGGTTGCTGCTTGGTTAATGATGGTTAATGATGGTTAGTGTTGGTGGATGGTCAATGGTTGATAATTGCTGTTTCTCAAGTCAGTTTGGGGTACCCCTAAATCATCCATTAATAGTCATTTATAGTACCAGCCATTTTGGAAAGGTGCCCCTATTTTGAGAAACACCCATATTTGGTTGGTGGTTTGATTAACATTTTCTCTGTTTTCCCTGGTAATCATTCATTAACACAGGGTTGGTTGACTTATTTGTTTTCATAGGGGTTAAAACCGCCAACCCGATATTTACCATTAAGAAGAAGGGGTAGTGAACATCTCACCACTTAGAAACATCGATGATGGAAGATGATGGTGTATGGCTGTAATTGAATAATAATAATTTGGCAGACAGATCAATATCTAAGCAGCAAGCCGTCATGTTCATAAGAGAAGCCTATGATGGGTGGTTTCTCAAGCCATAGGGGTACCCCCCAGATCAAGTTGAAATTTTACAGAAAGAAGCTGTCTATTTTTGGGGTTAGCTATTTTGAGAAACTGCCACATCGATGATGGGGACGGTGATAGTAATGATGATAGTATAGTGTGATATAGGATGGTATTAGTGAATGGTGATTGTATATCATTCACACGGTTGGTGTTTGATCGCTTTGATTATGGTTGGTATTTGATGGTCAATGGTAATGGTAGATCCATGTGGATCTACATGGCCATTGTTTGTGCGTGTCATTTCATGTTTTGTAGTATATGTTTTGCTGTTGATAGAAAATCATGACAAGACATGACATTCATGTTGTCGTTTGATTGTCAGGGTACGTCAGGGTAGATCTGACGAGTTCCATGAATTGCTGTCATTGCTGTTGAGGTCACATGAGAGTACAGAAACAACAATGCACGGTTACCATGATAAAATATGATAAAATCACATATTGATATGTTGACAGGTACCGGAATCATGTTTACCTTATTACTTGATTTTATGATCCATTTTACAATTTGATGCAATATGTTCACAATGATTTCCTTGCCCTTGCGGGTACCTCCACTTGGTAGATTTTCCAAACATTTTCCTTGGGTGTCTTTAGCAAGGATCGGTTGAGAATAAAGGAGTGATTTATGCACGCACCATGGAACTGGAAGTTACCCAACAGTCAACCAACAATTCTAACTGTGAGGGGACCCGTACAGATCTAAATTTGAGGTTGTTCGAGTCGGGGCTTACCCCATGCTGCCCACAAACATGTTGGACTGTGCAGGAAGCGATGCGTTTCTTTGTCATTGGGTTGGTTTGTTATTTCATCTCCACCATCCTGGTCCCGAGCTCAGCTCATTGACAGTTGGAACTGGTGGCGTTGGAGGGATCGACCGAGAGCCATGCAAGCGGAATATGTACAGTGTCACATTGATATTTAAGATGTATAACATTTGCTCGGAAGAATCCGTGTGATTCCCGCTTGTCATTCAGACACGTGAAACATGTGGGGAATTGCTTTCAACAATTTATCATTGTTCATTGTTCATCATTATGAAGCATCATCGATCAGCAATCATGATTGATCAATTACTTTTGGAAACTCATCATCATCATCATCACCACCATCATTATCATCATCACCACCACAGCATCATCACCATCATCATCATCATCATCATCATGAATTGCTATGATAAAGTAATTTTGAGTCCTTGCCTTGCTGAGGTTGTGTGGCTCTTTTTTGATCCGCTGGGAGCGCTCATGACCACCGTCACTTGGTGTGGGTCGGTGGTGTGGATGAGCTGGTCCTGGTGCCTGTTTAATTTGGGTGGTGAATGGCAGTGGCTGGTTTGTGCTTGCAGGTTGGTTGAGAGTCTTAATGGTGGTTAGTGCTTGATGGCTACTTAGTCTTTGTGGCTGGTTGAATACCAGTCTAAATGGTAGTCGTGGCTGGTTAAGAGTCTTCATTGTTTGTTGTGAATGACTGGTTGAGAGTCATAATGTTGAGAGTCTTAATGATTCTTGACTAGGTGAGAGTGATTAAGAGTTGTTAGTAATAGCGGATCACTACTCACATTTTTCATCAACTGTTTAGCTACATTTAAGCATGGACAATTGACTAGCTATGAACCTAACACCCAGCACCAACATCACCGTGTTGGTCAATTAATCCCTGTTGAATGGTGGTTGGATTAAACGAATGCCATGTTGATGGTGAGCACGGCTGAAGCCTTGCAACCGCTGATGCTCGCGTCTACCTGCTGAGAGATGCAGCATCGAAGCAACTAACCGACCCAAATGATCGACCCGCAACCCGGCTGAATCAGTTAGTGAAATGAACAGTACATAGATGGAAAGATAGATAGAGATAGATAGATAGATAGATAGATAGATAGATAGATAGATGGACAGACAGGTAGATGGATAGATAGATAGAGACATTTTCAGAGAGAGTTAGTGTTGGAAATTGTGTACTTTACACACATGTACATATATGTATAGATATATTTCCCCTCTAATATACAAATATGTATGTTTATAATTTATACATCTGTTTTTAAAACGCATTTACGGGTTTATGTAGCATTTTCAATTATTCATTCATTGATTTATTCATTTGTGCATTTGTTTTATTCATTTATTCCTGTATTTATGTATGTATTTATCGATTGATTGATTTATTTACTTATGTATGTATTTGTTTATTCATTGAATTGTGTTTTTAATGTGTTTATTGATTTAGTTTATTGATTTGTTTGTTTTTTATATACATCTATCGTTTCGTTTTTAGTGATGATGCACTAGACAAGCAAAAACTATTTGATAAATGATCAACGAGCTGATACTCATACGCCTGATGAACATGTTTTATCAATCCTTTGCTATCAGCAATGATGAATAAGCTTTGGATAAAACTTCCCACAGCTGCGCATGCCACGTGAGGTGATTCTGTTCTCTTTCTGTTTCCGGCTGATCCGGCAGAGCTTGGTGATTCGTCAGGGCACCCAGCAGGACGCGCCACGTGTGGCTTTGCGCTGGAGATTCCACGGAGCTGAGTGAGGTTGATGGCTGGTCGTCATGGCTGTCAGGGCTACCCCGAAAGTGACGACAACTGCTTGGTGATTTCTAAAAGCATATTTTTGATTGAAACTGATGATTATAGGTGTTGATTATAACTGCTTGGTGGTTTCGAAATTGATTATAATTATAACTGCTTGGATGATGAAAACCACCAACCAGATACAGTAATGATTGGGACCTTTCGCAGTTTGGATTCACGACTACCCTTGGCGACATGGGATTGTTTGACCCAGTAAGATCCATTGAGCTGGTCTTAACTTATCCGCACCATGTTGCCCCAGCTGGTGCTTCTACTGCTCTTCTACTGACGCTCATGGATTCTCTTGGGGCTGTTTTCCAAGCTGTGGCAAGTGAGTTTACACGTAGTTCCGAGCCGCACACGTGGAACTGAGGAAGAGCCTTCATCCCCAATCAGGGCTTCACCACAGGTCTCATTCATGGCAATCCAGTGAGGAGCCATCCAGATGCGAGGTAGTTGCCGGACAGCCGCTTTCAGGGATGCAGAAGAATGCAGTGTAGTTTTTTTTCAATGGCTTGGTAGTCGTCAAAAAATAGACCGAACTATCAAAAATGATTAAATATCGACCAAACTATAGATCAAACATGACATGATCACCATGGTGCACCATGGCGGTCAGTGACCTGTGGGGCCCAACTGACTGGCGGATCCTAGAAATGGGAGGCGATGATTATAACCCGAGTAGGTTGACAATAGATTGATCATAGGGATTAATAACCACCAATAATGCTGGATGGAAAGCAGTGCACCGAAATCAGCAGGGAAATGTATTTTTGTAAATCGTGCATGGCAACTTGAAACTGGATATGAGTTGAGATTGCAGATGTGGAAGCCCGCCACTAGGAGCTACTGCCAGTCTCCTGTCGTGCATTTGAGCACTGCCAAAACGGATCACCAAGTGCTTATTTCATGCAAGAAGCAGTACTTGTGATTTTTACCTCTTCAACCACTTCTTTGCTGCGTCCCGCTGGCGTGACATGTCACGAGATTCTCACAATGAATCGTTCTGACACACTGAAATCTGGTGTGCCGGGATGGAAAAAGTATGCCTGGTGCTTCAAACACTGTCCTTGTGATTGTTGTGGAGGTCGTGGTAGTTGTTCTTGTTGTTGAGGTGGGTTTCCTTCTCGGTTGTTGCCACAACTCTCGTTGTTGATACTTTGATCTTGTGCGATCTTGTTGTTGGTTATGATTGTTGCCGCAGTTGTTGCCTCTGTGTTTTTGCATTGGTCATTTTGCAGGTTCTGGGCGGATCAAGATCAGAATGCCATGATGTGAGCTTCACTGGTGTGAAAAAATAAGGGTTGTGAATCAGTCTCGATTCATCACAGCCGCTAGGGTAGAATATTATTTTGGTTATTGGCCCACAAGTGGTTGCAATACAGAGATGTGTGCATCAGTACTTTGCTCCAGGCCCCATATCGAACGTGAATAAAACACCATGAACATGTATACGATTAGCGCCACTATTTTTTACGATCGTTTTCCCCCCTTTATCAATTGGGGGATACCATTTTCATGGGAAACCAGTTGGCTTTTGGGGGATATCCCCAGCTTCATCCAGGGTTGGCATTAATCATGATCATTAGGCATCATAAAACATCATAAACCACCATTAGCCATCATCAACCCTAGGGGTTCGTTTGCCCCCACCATTGGTCAATGATGGTCACCAGTGGAAACCGTGCGGCGGCACTGCAAACCTTCGCAGCCCGTCATGGCATCAACGTGTCTGTGATCGCTGCCATGGAAGGTGGACCCTTCCGTCGCGTCGTATAGGTTTGGAGGATGTGAGATACACCCAACCACGAGTGAGCGCTATGAGTGGGATGGTCCTCCCAGGGATGGTTCACCAATTCTGAATTTGTGGACATATTTTGTATGGACATCTTTCTGTGATTCCGTATTCATTTTTTAATGACAATGTTTGATGATATTGCAGTGCTTCTATATTCATGTATTCTTGATATTTTTTGACATTCATTCATAAACAGTAGACAGTGGTCGACTGAAGCACGGAAAGATAAATGGCGAGTGGTCAATTTTGTTACAGTTCATGCACTCATGTGGAGGTTTCTCAAAATAAGGACCCCCAAGAATGGTTGGTTCATTGCTACCAATGGACAATGCAGGATGATAAATAAGGGTACTCCCATCACTTGAGAAACACCAATGTAAACCACCAGCTATTTCCCATTCGATACGATTAGATCACCACGCTGAGGAACCGTCTTGAGTGGTTGGTTGGTTGGTTGTGGTAAATCTAGCATTGTTGTTGGCTCGGATGCTGACTTTGGTTACTTTTCTAGTCCAGTTTGTATGGTATTTTTTGGTGTTTGAGCTCCAATGGCGTTGTTGTTGACAGTGTTCCCGAACGACTGGTGATTGCAAGAATCAATGATGTTTGAGTACAATTGATTACAGCGCTTAAACATGCTTTGTATGTTGCAGTTAATGCCTAGTAGAAGCTTACTTGACAATGATTCACATGATCAATTATTATTGGTCACCAACACTGGACCAGAATAGATACTTTGTCTTGCAACCCAATATTAGTAGCCAAGAAGACTGGTTATGAACTAATAACAATGAATGACGTACCAGCTGAACTACCAGCTCTGGGCGGTGTAGCCCTTTGCTGCGCCCCTTTCTGACTCGGTCATGCGGCCAGTCCCGCCGGTGGCACACCACCGGTCAGTGACGCTCTCGGCGGTTGGCGATGATGCTGAGAAGGAGTCGTGAGAGGGTACTGAGCTGTGCAAATACCATTTTCAATGAATTGACCCCTCAATGGATTCCCAGAAGCGGTGGGAAAATCTGCAGCAGAAACGCCTATAACCCAGTGATTGGTAGGGTTGAGTTCATGACCTGATATGATTGGCTGAAATATGTGCCAGTCGGACCCAACTGGGCCTTCTTGGTTTTTGGGTTCATTGACCTCCAGCCTGAACGAACGACCCCAATTGGTGGCATCCAGCGTGCTTAGATGTTGAAGTTTTTTTTTGTGCGTTTGCTATGGATATGGCCGTTGACAGTTGAAGCAGAGCGGCATGCGGCAAGACCAGCAGAGTGGGCTACAATTTTCCCAGGGAGCTGCTCACCACCCGCTGCAAGAAGAGCTCATCCCTAGCTGCAGTCAGGAGACTCGACGGGAACAGTATCGAAAGATGTTGGATGGCGAGATTTCAGGCAGGAAAGCGGCACTGGTGGCTATCATTGGTTACTGTTGGTGGTGGTTCCCAGTTGTTAACCATCATGAACCACGACGTACCACATGCAGCAAATGATGATTAGCCATTGTTAATCACCATTATCTACCATGCATCAAGATTAGTCACCATTAATTGTCATTATTCACTGCATGAATCACTGTAGTCACTATTCGTCACTGTTGGTCACCATTAATCACCAATAATATTAGGCATGGTTTGCCGCAGCCAACCACATTACCGGTGGAGAGCCGCCCAAATGCTGATAGCCCCTTGCGAGAGGGGCAGGGATAGCTCGCCTCTCGTTCCCTTTTTTGTTGCTTTCGCTGGTTTGGACTGGCTGGTGGTTGGAGGGAGCTAAGGAGCCAGGGGTATCGGGTTCTGGCCTTTAAAGGAGGAGCGAGGCCAGGAGCGGCCCCCACAAATGGCCTTTCACCAAATGGTAGTAGAGGAAGAAATAACAGAAAACCACCATGAATGATTGGTTTCGATAATTTGCTTTCCTGGACATTTTCTTGCAAACCAGATCCTGATTTGGTGGTTGATGTGGATTCCATTTGCGAGCTGCGGTATACAGGGATATGCTGACAGAATGGCAACCACTCACCTGAGATCCTTGGACTGTTACCATGTGCCATTGCAGAGCATAGGGCATGTTCGCCACTATTACTACAGTTTATGGTTTTAATTTTGAGTCATGATTTACTTTCCCTCGTATCTGGGCTGGCTGCTTGATTGACCAGCCCAGACATGCATTTTTTTGGTTGAGTTCATACAGAGTACTATGCCTTTTATCACGAGATTGCGCAATGGTTGAAGTCGTTCCATTACTCGACAACTGAATTGCTTCATCTCTCTCTACTTTTTCTTCAGAACAAAGGACTTGGCAAATCATTTTGGTGACTCACAGACACATCCGCATCAAGTTTTTATATGGTAGCATCAGTACGGGGAGTCTTTGAGGATTACTCTAATTCCTTTGGCTCTCACAAAAAGGGACAGGCCAAAGAGTGGAGGCAACACCCCGCAACGGATTGAGTTTGCGAGCGGCTTGAACGTATGTTTATGAAATGGATGTGGGTCAAAACCCGGTACCTCAGGTTCCCACATTATTAACTATTGTTTTCCCATTAGCATTGTTGGTATCCCCCATTAGTTGGTTGGTTCATATTGACCCATTAGCCAAATGACCCACACTCAAAAGTTTCAACTCCAGAACGGGTCGGATATTGCTTGGGCAGCTTGGACCTACATGGCCACTAATCAGCTCAGCTGGTCCAATCATTTCACTGGCTTTCCGGAAATCAATGTGTAGAGTTCTTTTGTACATCTAGACATCAATGATCATTTCACTGGCTTCAAGAGTTGTACATATTTTTCATTCAAGTTTTCAATATTTGTTGATCCAATATTTTTCTTGATCATAGTCAGTACTGTAGGCAATCCCCCAGTCCCCCTCCGTTGCGATGAGGTGTTTTTCACCTCATCCTGGCAGCCATCATCTTTGGAACCGCCTGGAGCTCTGGATGGGAGCTCGGGGCCTGGAGCAACGGGTTGAGCGGCTGGCCATGCCTAGGCCTTGACCATCCTGGAGACCATGCCCGAACTGCGCTCGCACCGAATGCTCTTCCAGCTGCTGGCCCGGGGATGGAGGGCGAACTGAGAAGTGTGTGGAGCTGCGGAGAACCAGTTGTGTGGAATGTTTTTTTCCTGGTAGAAATATGTAGAAATCTTATTTCGAAATAGTATGAAATAGTAGTTCTCCGCAGTTTTGCAAAGGGTAACTTTAATGTTTTGTCCAAGTAGCATAGGACCCCTAGAAAGAATCCACATTTGCAATTGACAATTCAGAATCCACGAACAAACACACCTGACATCCCCTGCTTTTTGGTGGCTAAGAAGCTGCAAATTGAAGGATTGACAGTTCTGGAAGACTATGTTTCGTAGCTGGTTTTGGCCCCATCCGTTTGGCTGGTATCCATCCTTGCCCGACTGTCGCGAGGGTTGAGCACGAGCGAGGGAGGACTATGAAAATATGTAAGAATTTTGCAGCGGTATGCATTGCTATGAATGTGCCTTGAGGTACCTGCATGAAAAAGGTACGTAGATTTGCAAAGTGTTTTTTGTTCAAACACTGCTGTGTGTCTTCTTGTATTCACATTTACATTTGAAATACATATATATATATATATAATGATTATTATTATTATTACTATTATTATTATTATTATTACTATTATTATTATTATTATTACTATTATTATTATTATTATATTTGCATACCAAGGACTACTGGAATAAGAATGTATACCACTGCCCCAAAAACAATGGGGTAGGTTTACATCGCAAGGGTACCCCTTGATGACTTAGAAGTTTTTGAGGTGATGAGCCTTGCAGATTTCAAATCTGACATGGTCAAAATTGGCGCATCAATGTGTAATTATCTATTTTCTGGATATGGTTGCACTGATATGTATGTATAAACATTCATAAACTTGATATTTGTGACATATCTATTCGAGTATATGTCCCTGATTGAACATAGAGAAAGTCTGTACACAGCCGCAAGTTGACGACTTTATTGATTGGTTGTTGGGATAGGTAGCTAGGATCAGCATCATCTTCACCTGTGATTCGCACAACCAACTGGCAGTGGATAGCAGTGGGGCTCGCAAGTCATGGTGAAGTGCTGCACAGGATGCTGCAATTGCCATTTTCTTCTCCTTGGAGTGGATGCCTCAGGAGTTCTGCAGAGAGGTGCAAGACCTGTTGAGCCTGATATATATACATATATATATATGTATATAGATATATATGTTTACTTCTATATACATATTTATATATATATATATATATATATACATTTTTTCATATGTTTATATATATATTTAAATATAGATATGTATTTAAATAAATATATATATATATGTATCTATATAGATATTTGTTTTTGTACATAAATATTTAATTACTTATTTATTTATATATATATATATATGTATGTGTATCAAAAATATATTTAAATATCAATCTACATACGTTTCTTTTTGTTTTCGGCCCATGAAGTGGTCGGTTTTTTTCATGAAAGTATGCCAAGTGGTGTACGAGGGTTTATCTTCACTCAATCTGCCAAGATGGGATTCTTACCTGGTGGTTTCTCAAAATAGGGGACCCCCCCAATCATCCATTACTAGTCATTTATAGTCATAAACCAACCATTTTTTGGGGGGTACCCCATGTTGAGAAACACAAACACCTTGCAACCAATCTCATGGGACTATGCCAGTAAAAATGATGCTACTCTTGGGGGCGGTAGGTCAACCAGCTGCGACACCATGGGTTCACAAGCAGAGGAGATGGCCGATGGCCACCTCACCCGGGATGCTGACGAGCATTCTTTGGGGGTGACTCAACTGCCAACCTGGAGTTGCTGGTAAATGCTGGTTGCAGAAGTTATGTTGATGAGTGTATATTTATCCATACCTGCACGTGTTATTAATCTATTTACATATACATAATACGCATATAATCAATATATTTGTTCACATGTGTATGTATAAATCTATTTACATATTATATATATATATATATGTACCTATATATTTATATGTATATATGCATGGCCTTACCATCGTAGAGTCTTTTACTCCTTGGTGTTGGCAACCAAGGATTTGTTTTGTTATTTTTGCTCATGTGCCTTTAATAAATTTGTAGCGTGCCATTGAAATAACATCACCCACACACTCAGAAAAGACAGTGAAATTATCATCCACATGGCCACTGTGTTCAGCATCTCCGCATTCCTGAAATGTTAAGATTTAGAGCCATCATAAAGTCTTCCACCCCTCTTAAACATAGATTTTACCATGATAAATGGGTTTAATGGCTCCTGATATCAGGCCCCATGAACATCATAAAGTCTTCCACCGCTGTTTTGGGGTTCTTGAGACGAGGCTTTGCCTGCGGTTCTATGTGAGCAGTAGCTACTTGGAGTTCTTCACCAATTGCCGGGGCACTTGGAAACAGCGGCGCAGCGGCCATGCCATGAAAAGCATGGCCGTGGTTTTGTGGCTGTTTGTATGGTTGATATGGTTGTGGTTATCGGTGTTGTGGTGCTGATTGTGGTTCTTGGAGTTGTTATTGATGTTGTTGTTGTTGTTGTTGTTGTTGTTGTTGTTGTTGTTGTTCTTGTTGTTCTTGTTGTTGTTGTTGTTGTTGTTGTTGTTGTTGTTGTTGCTCTATTCCCTTACCATAAGTGCTGTCATTGTTGTTGTCCACGCATTCTTAGTGGTTATCGAAGTACTCCCTCACTACCTGACCAGCATTTTGTGACGCATGAAGCAGCAACCAAGGATCAGAAGATATCGTGATTCCCATCCAGTTCTACACCAACAGTGCCTATACAGGGGGTTTTCCACAAACGGTGTACCCCTATATGCCCGTATGATTGGTGGTTTGCCCATTGTAAAGGACTAGTTGGGGTGTACCACCATTGATGGACAACCCCCATGAAGACTAGTGCACCACCCACAAGCAGGTTCCATTCCCCGCTAGTCGTGACCACAGAGTCCTGGATTCCACAAATAACCAGATTGGCTTTTGATACGATATGTTAGGATAATGGTCTACACTTTCTTTAATGGTTGCATTGCAATCCAGCTTGCCATATGTGTGTGTTTCTCAAAATAGGGAACCCCAAAAATAGTGGGTTTATCATCATTTGGTGGCTCATATTGAATGATTTGGGGCGTCCCCTTTTCTGAGAAACCAGCACACAACCAGTAGTTTGACCATCAACCAAGCCTTATCCATGAAGATAAGTCAGTCATTAACCCATCAACTCATCCTTATGGTTAATCATTATGGTTATTTTCATGGATAAGCTTATCATAGTTATAACCATCACTACTGGTTAACCATTAATGAAAAAACCATCAACCAATCTTTTTTTTGAACTAGCCTTTCCTATAGCCCTTGGCCTATTCAAACCCCTCAGGATTCGCCGCCCGAATCCAATGCGCACCTGAGGTTTTAACATCATCGACATCTTGGCTGTGGAAGCTCGACCGGTCAACCCTTTGGGCAGATCAATCCTTTTGGGGGATTGGGTAATGGTGGGGGATAACAACCAATAGGGGAAATAACATCACACCCATGGTTAATAGTAGCTGGTTAATGGTTAATAATAGGGGATAATAAGCAACAATAGTAGACAGTAGTGGATATACCAACTATACATGGCTATGGGTCAAGGCATAAACCAACTAATGGAGGATTCACCAACAAACTAATAGGGGTTAATGATGGGGGAACCAGGAGTACAGGGTTTTGAGCCACAGCCGCGTGAATCACCATTGATTGATATCTATCTATGGTTGATGTGTCCTGTGTAGATACACGTGCTTCTTACCTGCGAAATGGATGGAACAATCTTGTTCTGACACAACTTCCGCATGCTCGTGCCTGGCACCTCCAAAAGGCCAAGAACGAAATTTCAACGCCGTTGCCCCTAGTAATTAGCAATCAGTCTCTTTTGTTTGCTCGGCAAGTGAGCGATTGGGGGGAATGGACACAGTTTTTCACATGGCCGAAGAAACCCTGGCAATGCCAACATTTTGGGTGTTTCTCAAAAATTGGAAACCCAAAAATGTTTGGTTACTACTATAAATGCTTAATATAGAGGATGACAACTGTGGGGTCCCCTATCTCAATTTAAGAAACCACCATTTGGGTTGGTAGATGGCCAGCTATTTTGCAGAAAGCATTTCGATCTCCGATGTTGGTGACCATTCCGACCCATGATGACCGGATGTGGTTTATGTGACTGGCTGCTGGTTGGGAGTGAGGACGGTCCCTGTCGCCCTTTAGAGGGGAAGCGAGGCCAGGAGCGGCCCCCAGGAGTGGCCAAACCAAATGGTAGCATAGATTATATGGTTATGGTCCAAGTTATGGTGATGCATAAACTTGTACTGGTAGCATGGTTTTTATGGTGATTTAGCATAGATTACTAGTTAATAGTTCATAGATGCTGATTTCTGGTGATACATAAACTTGTAGCTACGATGAACCACTGTGGCGGAATTGTTTGAAAAAATAGTGTTGGTTTCTTGTGGTGATCTATCATAGCAATGGATGATCATCCCAATATAAAGAGCTTCCAAGCAGTTCTCTCTATCAAACATGATGTTTTCTCAGCTAGCAAATCGTGAAGGATCACCAGAGTGTACCATTCTTGACCATCATTTTTATCATTCATCATAAATCATTATTGACCATCATAAATCATTCATCATAAATCATTCTTCATCATTATGAATCAAATGAATCAATCACTATCAAGCCTTATGATTCACTATCAATCACTATCAACCCCTATGATTCACCATGTTTAACCATCCCATTTTTCGGAGCGCGAATCTCGCGGCCGAGTTGCCCAACTATGTGGGTTGGATGATGATGCTGTGGCACTTGGAGCTGCACAACGTGCACCAGGCGCCGCCGAAGCAGTCCCTGACCTGGGAGAGAAAACGAGGCGCAGCTTCCCGTTGTGACAAGAGATATGGCGAGCTATGGGTCAAGCAGTTAACCAACCAATGTCATGGGGGTTAATCACCAACAAGAGATATGGATGGTTTATGGCTATGGGTCAAAATTAACCAACCAACAAAGGGGGATAATAACCAACAATACTAGTGGGAAAACATTGATGGTTAATGATAGGGGTATTGATATGGTGAAACCCTCAAGCCATAGATACGGAGCCCAACAAAATGAGTGGTTCATTACTACAAATGGTGAATAGTGGATGATTTGGGGGTACCCCTATTTTGAGAACAGCCAGTTAACCTGGTATGAACCAACAATCACCTAATTAGCTAGGGTTGACCCCATAGTAATCAACCAATGCTGGTTGGTGGTTTTAAACATTCTCTATTTTTACTAGTATTTACAAATGATTAGTTGGTTGACTCAGATTTTTCATAGGGCTTGAAACCGCCAAGCTGTTATAGGTAAAACCAGCATAAAAAGCGGATGGTCCACTTCCATGTTAGTTTCCGGGAGGGTAATGTGTATGTTTATGAGCTGTTTGTCGATGTTTGTTTGCGTTGTTAGAGTTTATGTTTTGTCGATGAACTGGTGAAATCATGGTTTGGTCCTTGTGAACTGTCGATGGTGTTGATGTGAGTTTATCAGGTTCTACTAGACACTTGGTGTTTATGTTTATGCAGGTGTTGAGAATGTTTGGTCCACAATGTGATGATGGTGATGGTGATGATGAACACGATGCTGAGGATTACCATGATGCTGTTGAGGATAATGATTGGATCATCCTCGGTCTTTATTTGTGCGACTGAAAGAGATCGCAAACCAGAGTGGCTTCTTCCAGTGATAAGTGAGTTTATCGGAATTTATGGACCACCAATCTACTCTATCTATGAAGGGTATCTATCTATCGATCGATCCATCTATCTATCTATCTATCTATCCATCCATCTATCTAATGTATCTATCTATCTATCTATCTATCTATCTATCTATCAACCTTTCTATCTATTTTCTTTCAATTTATATACATATATATATATACATATATATCTCAAACTATCTATCAGTATCTGTCTATCAATGTATTTATATTTCTATCTATTTATTTATCTATCTATCTATTTGTCTATCTATCTATATGTTTACCTATCTATCTATTTAGGTATCTATTTCTTTATCTCTATATATCTATCTTTCTACCTATCTATCTATTTATTTATCTATCTATCTATATCTTTGTTGATTTATCTATCTATAAATCTATCTATCTATCTATCTATCTATTTATCCATCTATTTATCTATCTATCTATCTATCTATCTATCTATCTATCTATTTGTTTACCTATCTATCTATCTATTTATTGGTTGGTTTATCTCTTTTTTTTTACGTATCGATCCATGTATTTATCTATCTGTTTTTGTTGATTCATCTATCAATAAATCTATCTATCTATTTATCTATCTATTTGTCTATCTATCTATATGTTTACCTATCTATCTATTTAGGTATCTATTTCTTTATCTCTATATATCTATCTTTCTACCGATCTATCTATTTATTTATCTATCTATCTATATCTTTGTTGATTTATCTATCTATAAATCTATCTATCTATCTATCTATCTATCTATTTATCTATCTATCTATCTATCTATCTATCTATCTGTTTACCTATCTATCTATTTATTGGTTGGTTTATCTCTATTTTCTTACGTATCGATCCATGTATTTATCTATCTGTTTTTGTTGATTCATCTATCAATAAATCTATCTATCTATTTATCTATCTTTTATCTATCTATCTTTTTATCTATCTATTTATGTACCTATCTATCTATTTATCTATCTTTTATCTATCTATCTTTTTATCTATCTATTTATGTATCTATCTATCTATCTATCTATCTTTTATCTATCTATCTTTTTATCTATCTATTTATGTACCTATCTATCTATTTATCTATCTTTTATCTATCTATCTATCTATTTATCTATCTGTCTATCTATCTATCTATCTATCTATCTCTATCTATCTATCTATCTATCTGTCTGTCTGTCTGTCTGTCTGTCTGTCTGTCTGTCTGTCTGTCTGTCTGTCTGTCTGTCTGTCTGTGTGTCTGTCTGTCTCCCTATCTGTCTGTCTACTTGTCTCTATCTATCTCTATCTATCTCTATCTATCAACTGCTGGTTATCCTAAAGGAATATTTTCTGATATACTTCATTGTTTCTGGGCTTTTGTCAGTTGGAATCATTTAGGCTAGTTATGGTAACTATGGTACTATGTACCATGATCATTTAGGATAACCAGCAGTTGACCCAGATTCGAACCAGAATAACCAGAAATCTGATTTACCTTATTGTTTCATGCATGAAATCATTTAGGCTAGTTATGGCTTCAATTCTCAAGCCCCAAAGTGGTCGCGGCTGCGTTGTCCCAACTTGGTATGCTGGCAGTGCAACTGCATCGTCATCCACCATTCTGAAGCACTTACGAACCGCTTGTTTCTGAAAATGTCCGAACCTCAAAATGGATGGTTCATGGCTATGGGTCAAAATTAACCAACCAACAAAGGGGGATAATAACCAACAAACTATAGGGAAAACAATGGTTAATGATAGGGGAACCAGGGGTACGGGGTTTTGACCCACAGCCTTATTGCTAGTAATGTAATGTTTGATATTGGATGATTGGGGGGTACTCGCATTGAAAGAAACCACCATTGTGCACCGTATGAGATTTTTTTCTTTATATACCGCCGAAACATACGCCATAGTTGATCACCCCGAAAAATTGAAAATGATCCATTTGGTACAAGTTGGCTCCACCAGTTTTAAGTTGATCAAGATTCGCCATTTAATCAGCTAGTTGTGTCTGCCACATAGCCAATTTTCAGTTATCATTATTAGTCATCCTCGTGTTAAATCAACTCAGCGAACATTTATGATTCTTGGACATTCTGGGTGTTCAATTTTCTTTATACCAAGCTTATCAACTCAGCTGACGAAGCTGATGTTTTTTTGTCTTTGTTGATATTATGGGTCATGATCCCTTACAACCCACCCGTTATTAACCCTTATAGCCACATAATCATATAACCTATGACTGTACTTATGGGTTTTGATTCCTTATAACCAACCAAAAAACAACTTATAGCCATAACCCAGCTATACCATCCAAACTACCAGCCTTACAACCATATAACCAACCAACCGATTATTAAGCCTTATAACCATGATCCCTTATTATTTATCCCATATAGCCAACCTTATCAACCAGCTCTACCTGGCAGTTCCCAAGGCACCAAAATCTCATCCCGCCGTGGGCCAGGCGGCAGGTTCCATGCGTGCGCTGCGCATGACGCGGGTCATTCGCTTGGTGCGCTTAGCGCGCATGGCGCGCGTGGCGTGACTTGGTTGCTGATGAGGTTGCTGAGCCATGGGTCAATATTAACCAACCAACCAATGGAGGATTCACCAACAATAATAAGGTTAAACAATGGTTAATGATGGGGAACCAGGGGTACGGGGTTTTGACCCACTGCCTGCTGAGCCATGAGGTTGCGTGGCCGAGTCAGTTTTAGTGGCTAAATCCATTGGGCAATGGCTATTTCTGGTTAAAAATAGGGAATGGTCTTCCATAGATCATGTTGACATGGGATTCTAGTGGTTGATAGGGGATAATTGCCAACAACAATGGTTCAACAACTACGAGTTTTGGCGGTTTTCCAAGGGTCTTATAGGGGTTTAAGCATTCATAGTGGTTGATAATCGGCCAATTCATGGCACTTGCTAATTCATGGTATTCTATTGTTCATGTTGACAATGGTTAAACATGGGGGATAATCATCAACACTAATGGTAAAACAACTACGATTGTCGGTGGTTTCTTGAAATAGGAGACCCCCAAGTTATGGTTGGTTTACTACTGTAGATGATTAGTATGAAGTATGATTTGGAGTATCCCTATTTTGAGAAACTACCAAATTGCAAACTAATGGTATTGTTTAAATGATGTTGGTAAGATGACTGTCAAGCATGGTTAGTTCTGGTTGAACATTTTTTTGATGACTAATGGTATTGGTTACATGATGTTGATAAGATGACTGTCAAGCATGGTTGGTTCTGGTTGAAAAATTCTTTTTGATGATGGTATATGATGGTCTGTATTCGAAATCAATACTCGTTGAACATGATAATGATAAAGCAATAGTTCACAAAGGTTGACAATGGTTGACACATTTTGACAACAGTTGACAATAGTTGATAGCGAGCAATCTGAGTTTAGCTGGTGCCTTGTTATTGAGTGGCAATGTGTTTGCTAAACCATATGAATTGAACAGTTGGACAGGTTGAAATCATGGGACCATATGCTTGAGATGGAGTGACTACCCTTCTGATCATGATCACTCCCAACGATCTATCAAGGATGCTGGTACTCTATGATTCGCTCCCTTCTGATCTCGTGATTTGATGTGATGTTATCAGGGAATCTGTCCAACTCCCGTGATCCGTGATCTTCCACAGTGATTCGCCGGGAATCCTGCCGGGAGAAAGACCCCACGTGCGGCATGGCCCCAACCCCCAGGCGTTTGGTGAAGGAATGGAACGCCTTAAGTCAGATGGAGCTTCTGCTCAAGGTCTTTGTAGAGGCTCGCCACGGGCTCCAACGAAGTTGTTTGGCGCTTGTTCTCCCCAGGTTTTACCGAGGGAATTGGTTCATGGAGTTGTGACCAAGGCTATTTGTAGGAGTTATAACTGTAGGAGTTATAGCCACTAAGAGGGGATCATCAGCAACAATAATGTTTTTTTTTGGGTATCACTTTGAGGAAACATACACATGGGTAACAAAATGTTGTGCCATGCAAGAGGTAACACAGATATAGCCATTCTGGAATGTGAGATGTGATAGAGAATATATGGTGTTGCAGTGTAGACAAGCAAAGTGATAGCCATTGTGGGAAGTCATGGTTCTTCTCGCGGTATCACTGAAGTTTTCTTGGACCATTTTATTACCATTGTTTGCAGCCTCGGTGTAGATATCAAATCAAGACTAATATGATATAGCAAATCATCAATCCATTGCATTACAAACAACGGTAATTCTCGGGCATGCCATCCGACTTTCATAGTCATTGTTTTATAATTGAACTTGCCAAATCATATCCGAACAATATGTTTTTCCTTCACAATAACTGGGGACATCCCAACAAATAATATAACAATCCTCAAGACAATTGGGTGTTTCTCAAGTCATAGGGGTACCCCCAAATCATCCAATATGAAGAAACTACTGTGTTAAATCAACCATAACTTTTGGGTTCCCTATTTTAAGAAACCCTCATATGACTCATATAGTTAGTATATCCACTATTTTGTTGGTGATGTTCCCCTATTATTTACCATTATTAGTGGTTATATCTCCTACTAATTACATATTATTGTCCTTTGGAATAACTCCGACCACCATTTATTGGTGTTTTGCCTGGGCTTCACTAGAAAATATGGTCAAAATCCATTGCCAGGTTACCGAAGGGTAGCTCCCAAGTCGTAGGTCCACTCTGTGGAAATCCCCGCGTTCCATCGTCGTGATCGCCAGGAAACGGCACATCGAAGTGGCGCCACTTCGCTGATGTTGCTGAGTCTCTCGGTGAAACGAGTCTTCAGTTCTTCGTTGGTTGGTCCATACAGGGGGGGTTTTCTATCTAGCTGGTGATTCTCAGGGAGCTAAGGAGCCAGGGGTATCCCTAAATCCCTTTAAAGGGGGAGCTAAAGAGCTACAGGGAGTGGTGAAACCAGATGGTAGCTATGGTTATGGTTTTCTATGGCTATGGTATGTTATGGTGACAACAGCTATATCAGAATGGCGATAATAACAGCTTAATGGTCCAACAAACTGTCATTTCTTCGTTAAGCTGTGCTTAATAGTGGTGATAGTAAAAGCTTCATCATGATTTCTATGGTTATGGTTTGATAATAGCTTAATCATGGTTGATCATAGGGGATCACCACCAACAATAATCGTTAAACAACTACAATTGGTGGTTTCTCAAAATAGGGGACCTCCAAAGTTATGGTTGCTTTATTGCTACAACAAATTGGTATAAAGGATGATTTGGAGGGTACCCCCCCAGCCATTCACAAATCACCAAATGGAACTAATGGTATTGTTTAAATGATGTTGGTAAGATGACTGTCAAGCATGGTTAGTTCTGGTTGAACATTTTTTTGATGACTAATGGTATTGGTTACATGATGTTGATAAGATGACTGTCAAGCATGGTTGGTTCTGGTTGAAAAATTCTTTTTGATGATGGTATATGATGGTCTGTATTCGAAATCAATACTCGTTGAACATGATAATGATAAAGCAATAGTTCACAAAGGTTGACAATGGTTGACACATTTTGACAACAGTTGACAATAGTTGATAGCGAGCAATCTGAGTTTAGCTGGTGCCTTGTTATTGAGTGGCAATGTGTTTGCTAAACCATATGAATTGAACAGTTGGACAGGTTGAAATCATGGGACCATATGCTTGAGATGGAGTGACTACCCTTCTGATCATGATCACTCCCAACGATCTATCAAGGATGCTGGTACTCTATGATTCGCTCCCTTCTGATCTCGTGATTTGATGTGATGTTATCAGGGAATCTGTCCAACTCCCGTGATCCGTGATCTTCCACAGTGATTCGCCGGGAATCCTGCCGGGAGAAAGACCCCACGTGCGGCATGGCCCCAACCCCCAGGCGTTTGGTGAAGGAATGGAACGCCTTAAGTCAGATGGAGCTTCTGCTCAAGGTCTTTGTAGAGGCTCGCCACGGGCTCCAACGAAGTTGTTTGGCGCTTGTTCTCCCCAGGTTTTACCGAGGGAATTGGTTCATGGAGTTGTGACCAAGGCTATTTGTAGGAGTTATAACTGTAGGAGTTATAGCCACTAAGAGGGGATCATCAGCAACAATAATGTTTTTTTTTGGGTATCACTTTGAGGAAACATACACATGGGTAACAAAATGTTGTGCCATGCAAGAGGTAACACAGATATAGCCATTCTGGAATGTGAGATGTGATAGAGAATATATGGTGTTGCAGTGTAGACAAGCAAAGTGATAGCCATTGTGGGAAGTCATGGTTCTTCTCGCGGTATCACTGAAGTTTTCTTGGACCATTTTATTACCATTGTTTGCAGCCTCGGTGTAGATATCAAATCAAGACTAATATGATATAGCAAATCATCAATCCATTGCATTACAAACAACGGTAATTCTCGGGCATGCCATCCGACTTTCATAGTCATTGTTTTATAATTGAACTTGCCAAATCATATCCGAACAATATGTTTTTCCTTCACAATAACTGGGGACATCCCAACAAATAATATAACAATCCTCAAGACAATTGGGTGTTTCTCAAGTCATAGGGGTACCCCCAAATCATCCAATATGAAGAAACTACTGTGTTAAATCAACCATAACTTTTGGGTTCCCTATTTTAAGAAACCCTCATATGACTCATATAGTTAGTATATCCACTATTTTGTTGGTGATGTTCCCCTATTATTTACCATTATTAGTGGTTATATCTCCTACTAATTACATATTATTGTCCTTTGGAATAACTCCGACCACCATTTATTGGTGTTTTGCCTGGGCTTCACTAGAAAATATGGTCAAAATCCATTGCCAGGTTACCGAAGGGTAGCTCCCAAGTCGTAGGTCCACTCTGTGGAAATCCCCGCGTTCCATCGTCGTGATCGCCAGGAAACGGCACATCGAAGTGGCGCCACTTCGCTGATGTTGCTGAGTCTCTCGGTGAAACGAGTCTTCAGTTCTTCGTTGGTTGGTCCATACAGGGGGGGTTTTCTATCTAGCTGGTGATTCTCAGGGAGCTAAGGAGCCAGGGGTATCCCTAAATCCCTTTAAAGGGGGAGCTAAAGAGCTACAGGGAGTGGTGAAACCAGATGGTAGCTATGGTTATGGTTTTCTATGGCTATGGTATGTTATGGTGACAACAGCTATATCAGAATGGCGATAATAACAGCTTAATGGTCCAACAAACTGTCATTTCTTCGTTAAGCTGTGCTTAATAGTGGTGATAGTAAAAGCTTCATCATGATTTCTATGGTTATGGTTTGATAATAGCTTAATCATGGTTGATCATAGGGGATCACCACCAACAATAATCGTTAAACAACTACAATTGGTGGTTTCTCAAAATAGGGGACCTCCAAAGTTATGGTTGCTTTATTGCTACAACAAATTGGTATAAAGGATGATTTGGAGGGTACCCCCCCAGCCATTCACAAATCACCAAATGGCTTTGAATTTGGGCTAGTGAGTCCGTTTGTGGACAACACCGTTTGGTTGTACCGTTTGGCCGATTAATGGCTGATTAATGATTGACCAATGTTGACTAAGTGGACATTAGTCAACCATTGGGTAGCCATTAGTCAACCATTAAATGATTGATGTACCACCAATGGTTGATTCATCAGTGACTGATGTACCACTGATGTAATGGTACATAATGGTACTCAGTACCACTGATAAGTGACCATTGACTGATGTATCACTGATGTACCACTGATGTACCATTAACCAATTATTAATTATCATTCATCTAGTGATTCTACTCAGTGATTGATAATTGATGGTCGACTAGTGGTTCATCAGTGTTTGACTCATGGGCTTACACTCCGGTCAATTCACCTGGTTGTGCTAAAAGTCACCATTGTTTGTACAAAGTGGGCCCGCCTAGTTAGAACTTGGTTTATAAGGCCATTTAAGTATAGTGATATCTACCACTACTCGTAGTTACCCTAGCTATAAACCTACTTTCAGCTGGTTAGGGGCCCACCTTGTAGGTCAGCCAGCCACAAGGGATAAGGGATTTTCTACGCAAGGTCAAGTTGACCGGCGTGGGACCTCTAACACCGCCACATGAGATATTGATTCTCAATGCTTACATTTGGTGGTTTCTCATGCCATCGGGGACCCCAAACTTATGAATACTTTGTTACTATAAATGTTCAATAAAGGATGATTTAGGGGTACCCCTATGACTTGATAACCCACCACATGCTTACGATGATTGTCCAGAAAATACATCACTTGCCACACAGTTCATGACTCGACGTCACATCCATGGCTGATCATCAGCGTTTCTGGGGATGGTTATCCATCACTGGAATTCAATCCTAGATCCTGTGGCTGGCGTGGCTAGTGGATCTGCATGCCACAGCACCCATGACGCATCCTGGTGGCGCCAAAGGATTGCACTTCTGACGGACAGATCCATTGTTGTTGATTCTCGGTAATAAAGTTTTTTTGAATATGTGCATCTCTTTCGGGGTGGATTGTTACACATATGCTTGACCATGAATTTGGGCTCAAGCACACTTAAAGACACTAAAGCTGGCACACACCGTGGTTCATCAATGGGCTGCACAGCTACCAGAGTTGTTGATGACATGAAGGTGTCATCCCCGCTGGGGCGTGACCATGTTGACCTGGATCAGCCCGGGTTGAAGGAGATGGATTCATCCTATGACACCTGGCAGTGGAGGGAGGGCTTCGCTAAAGGAGTGCCATGCCCACCGAGTCGCAAAATGCACGACCGGCACCTGCAGAAGTTGGAGAACTTCATGCAGAAAGTGGAGGCTGCTCCTGAACTACTTTCAACCAAGGTTCAGCTCCGGAGAGGCCCAGTGTCGGAGGACGAAATTGAAGACTTTGAAAAGTCCATCTATGACGGTTTTGATCACATCAACATCAAGACTGTCACCCTTACCAGCTTGTGATGTCCAAAAATTGTACAGATTTAGTTTGACTTTTGCATGCAGCTGCTTTTTCCACTCATTTTCCCCGCAGTCTTGAGTGACAGCAGAGGGTGAGCCTCGTTTTCCATCAAGACAGCGAACGGGTTGCAGCTCTGTTTTTCATCCACTTGACTTCACAGCAAGAGTCAAGGGAAAGGCGAGAAGCCTTGGGAGCCACTCCGTCACATCCGCTTGTGTGACTGGCAGCGTGAACGCTTCAGTGAATCCTGTCGGGACACGGAGCTCTCTGTCATCGTCACCTAGCGCTACAAAAGAGCCGCGCCGCCGAGTGGTTGATTCCGTCGAAGATGGTCACTTTGGGTTCACAGAAATCATCTAATTACTGGCTGGAAAATGGCTGGATGCGGCTGATCGTTCTAAAGTTTTTGTACTTTCCCCAGTATTAAGAAATGGTTGGTTGGTTGACTACGTAGCATACTTTTCATGGGGATATTCTCTTCACTCCAGGATGATTTTGATTGGATGCTTGCAAGAGATTGAACATCTCTGAACAGACTCATATGACTCAGATGTACGAGGACTCAAAACTCAAGACACGTTTTTCATTCATAGATCAAATTCCAATTGGGTCCTCCAATTGTGGTGACGTTGACTTCTGTTCATGAGGCTTGCAAAGCCGCAAAGCCATGACATGGATACCAAGCCTCCATGCTCCAGGCTTTATCTCCTTGACCTTCGCCTGTATGCTCTACGTGGCAGATGATCCCATCGATTGCCAAAGTGCCACGATTGATGACAAGACATGCGAGCGGGTGTGGTTGTTGGTAGCCCCTAAGACGGGATCTTGTATATACGCAATCACGCACACATAATATCATATAATCACATATATGCGTACATAGATACATATAGCATTGTCGTGATTTGTCGGTGGTTGCAGGAGCAGCGGTACTTGGTTCCGAAGTGGTGAGTCGAGTCGTCGAGTCAACGACACCCTCATTGAAGCAGTACAAGTCAAGAGGATGACTCAGTAGCTCTCTGCCGTTGTTCACTTTTGTTGGCAAAACAAAATCAGATTAAATCATCAGGATCATATCAGTATGGTGGTTTCTTAAAATGGAGGTACCCTCGAAAAATGGTTGGTCTCATCTAAATATAAGATATGATTTGGCCTACCCCTACTTTGAGAAACCTCCCATATGAATATTTATGCAGATCATTGCAAAACATTTCTTCACCACATTGTATTAGCATTGCGCAGACTGCAATGATTTTGCTCAAAATTTTATGATCCTGTTCAGAGCGTTTTTTCTCTCATTGAGACACAATAGCAGCATAGATTTGAGAAGAACCCTTCAATCTAGGCAATGGCACGCACTGCTTCCACCGATAAACGCTGCAGTCACTCATGAAGGGCAGATTTCCACCACAAAGGTCATGGTCATAAAGGCACACAGTGGTACTTTGAGTTAAGAAAAAAATATGGTCACGGAATGGTGTTCAGAAACCGCCAGGTACCATCAGCTACCGTTCATTCTGTTCATGAGGTTGGTTTCCAAAAATGGTGGGAAAATCTACCGGACCCCCCTAAAAATTTTGGCACAAACAAGGGTGGGAAGTTCCCCTACACAAACTTTTTTGGTAAAAAACAACATATAGGTTGACCATGAACCTGGTTTACCGCAGTTCCCATTCGACAGATTTATAGCTTTGCCACGGATTTCCCATATTTTCTAGTGGTTTAATCATTACTGTTGGCAATTGTCCCATACTAATCTCTATCTTTGACCATTGTAATTTCTACTAATCCCCTAAGAAACCACCGTTTGTCGCTCCAGATCGGTGTCAGCACCTGAGGTGCAAGAGATGTGTCAAGGCAGGGCACGACCGTGGGCTGAAGAGCGCGGCGTCGATCTAGGGAAGTCTCTGGCTGGAGGTTGGATTGACATGTTAGGGGTTTATGGACAATGACAATCACCAACAAGCATGGTTTAGCAGGGCTTATTGGCTTATAGAATAGTGATTAATAGTAGTTTAATGTAGTTTATAATGTGGTTTATAGTGATTCATAGGGTTCATAATGCTTAACAATAATAGCGGTTAATAGTAGTGCTTAAAGTGGCTTATAGTGGTTAATGATAGGGGATAGTAACCAACCACAAAGGTAGTGAAAAACCAACAAATCTTAACCAACCATCAAGAAACCATAGGGGTTGATACTGGTTTTATCGGCATAGTGTGGTCAATCATAGGGGATAATGACCAACAATAGCGAGTACGATTGATGGTGGCTTGATTCACATGTTTGATGTTCCCCATGAACAAATGACTGCTTGGTCAAGGCTTGGTTGACTGGCGCATATATTTTTCACAGGGGTTGGTTCAACCCATCTCTTGGTTCAACAGCTGAGCGCGGCGCTGGTGGATGGTTCATCGGCCGGTACCTTGGATAGAGGGTGAAACTTCGGTGAAACAGGGGATTTGTTTGGGGTGGACCTCATGGGGCAGTGATCGTGTATCAAAAATGGTGATAAACCGCTGGTATTTACAATGTATTCTCATAAAAAGTGGCAAACAAACCCTGATAAAACAGCATTTACGTGCTAAAAAGTGGCTAAAACCCTGGATAAAGCATGGTAAAGCAGCATTTGCAAATACCTTAATACCAGTAGCCCTGGCCAGTGCATTGCAGCCTACGAGCAGCTGTGCAGTTGGACGGTCTCCGCCTTGACTTTGCCCTCAGACTGCGAAGATACGCCGCTTGGTGGCGGTGGGTGCACCTGAATTCACGTGGTTCTTTGTCAAAATGGGGACCCCCCTAAAATGGTTGGTTTAGTCTAGTAATTCATATAAACGACTATTAATGGATGATTTGGGGGTACCCCTATTTTTTTGGATAAACCACCACATGTGAACATGTTTGTTGAGGTGAGTCTCATGGTTGCAATGGATAGCAATCATCAGGATCGTCATTTAGTTCATGATTCGCCTGATCGTCAGAATGATCACATGAGTTGTATTAGTTCAAAATGATCCACGCCGTGGTTAACGAACACGCCGTGGAAGCTTTGTTTGATATGTTCATACGTGCACGGCAACGACATCGAACATAGACATCAACCATGGAGGTTTCGAGGTTCGAATTGGATGTTTGTGCAGGGTGATGCAGCTTGCTTGATGTCATGCCTTTTTTTTGGGGAGGGGAAAACAAGGACACTCAGAGGCACTGTTTGACAGAATAGATGCAACTGCAACTGCACCTCTCCCCGGTTGGGTCGAAGGATCCGCTTGAGGTTTGTTTTCAACTCTCTACCGTCATCCTGGTCTCAATCTCAGTGGAACTGCGTTGTGCTCAGCACTGACACTCAATTTGCTTGGCACTTTCCAGTCACGGCTGAGGAACACTGATTACCAAAGTGAGTCAACAAATCAGTAGGTATCAGTGCTCCATGGTACTATTATTGGTTACCATTATTACTAGTAACCATTATTGGTTCATAGTAATAAGCTGCCCAAAATGCGATTGTAGGTATCAGTTCAATGTACATCAGCCTTGCCCTGTGGAAGCTGGCTGAGTCATCCCCCATTTCGAGTGGTCTAGCGAACGGTCATGGCTTCCATCTATATGTAGCTGCCTACCAGAGGGTAAAGCAGTGTCCGCCATGTACCTACAAGATGAATGGTTTCATGTGATTTCCCACGGAAAAAAAGTCTATCCATAGCCCCTTGAAGCCCATCGAAACGCCCTTGAAACCCCTGTAGGGTTTCGCCACGTACAACCCATCGCGTCCAAGGTGGTGGTCGTTGGAAACCTTGACCACAGTAGGCTGGTGGGTGGGGACAACCAGCATCAACGACTAATCATATCATTAACTGTCATTATTAATTATGATGAACCATAGCATTATAAATTAATGATATCATAGTATTATAATCAGACTATTGTAATCTATCATGAACTGTCTTTTCTATTAGCCATTAGTATCATCGATTCAATGATTCTCCGTGATTATAGCCACCATAGATTGTATGCAATGATTGTTCACTGACTGTTGTTCATGATACCATGACTACCATTGATCATTATAATTAGACATCATATTTCAGCTTGCTCCACGCAATATGCTGGCCGCGCTTGGTTAACCCGGAATAAATCCATAAATACAGTAGGGCTGATCCTTGTTTACAACAACGCAGGGTAACCAGAAGGAATATTCACCAACGATGGTTGGTGTATCACGAAGAAGCAAAACCTGACACCATGAAAAGGCAGCAACCCGGGGGGGGGGTACAAGACAGCTTGTTTTCCTTGGTTGGCCCTAATTACAACCACTAACCAGCTCATTAATCACCAATAACCCACTGGTTGGTACTAACCATGCTCATCAACCACCAGCTCATTAACGACCAGATGATTTTTGCTCAGCGTTAGAAATCTATTGCACGCCAAGCCCTGCCAGCGTTCAAGTTTTATCCCCGTCACTCTCACAATGCACAAGGCTTTGGAGATACGGTGCCTACGGGGACTTCTGCGAAGTTGCTTGGTTGCAGCAGTGGCTACGGAAAGACGGTCACTGCTTGAGTTGGTCACAGAGGGGCTAGGTGCACTCAGATGAACAATTTGTGTTTTTACCTAAGTCTCACAAAGCCAGGCTATTATTTGACCATTAAACATGACTATCACAAAGCCAGGCTATTCGCCGACTACTGATCATGGCACAGATCTTTGATTTTTGTTTGATTCAGTGGCCCTGGATCCCAGCCACGGAACATATACCAGTCACAGGTCAGCTGAACTGCTGGACCTTAGTGGTTGCTTTCAACTTTTAACTGAACGCCATTGTCCTTAGTGTTCATCAAACAAAATTGACAGTTGACCAATGTTTAACCATGTCCAAGTGATACTTTGTGTCCTCTTGCTTGCTGATTATGTACTCATTTGATCCTGCATGAATAATCATTGAGGATTGACAAACAGTTGATACAGTTGGTGGTTTCTGAAAATGGGGATACCCCCATCAACAATCCATGACAACTTCAATAACCTTGAATAACAAAAACTAACCATCAATCAACAACCTTCAATCCTTACCATATTTGGGGATCCCAGCTTTGAGAACCCTCCATGTATGTAGCCACCACTTGACCATCCTCAACACGCATTCGCAAGCGCCACTTCCCCAAGGATGCTTTCCGCCTTGTGCTGCGTGGGCGGTGTGGCGTTTTTGTCGCACTTCTCCGCGCAGTTGGGAACTCAGTTTTGCCTATGGGATGCGGTGTTTTTTCAAGCCATAGGAGATCCCAGAGATCCCAAAGTTATGGTTGCTTTACTATTGTAAATGGTTAACAAGGGATGATAACTGTGGATGAGGGTGATGCAATCAGCCAGTTGAAAGCCCCAGCTGTGTGTGGATTACATGGTTGGCTGTATAGAAAGGTGATGTCGGTTGAACCGACTTTCACGTGGCTGGCACCATCACAGTCATTGTCATGACAATCATTATTTTCAATACAAGTTTGCAAAGTGCTATTGATGCACAAATTCCTGAATCATCTAAGTTTGCCGAATCGAGCTTGAACTTGTTTCCACACCTAACGAAACAGAGCTGTTCGAATTTGCAACGTGTTCCTGATGGACCTAGCTGAATGTAGTCGCATTTGCCACACAATAGAAAAAGAAAGTTTTTAACCCTAGCAGTCGGGTGTCCAACACTTGTCCGTACCTAAATATGTTTATAAACATATTTACCCTATATACTCAGAACTGTTTGCACAAAGCACCATGGGGGATAGCAGTTGCAACTGATGGAGGACACAAGGTAGAGCTACGTTTGATAGAGGCTTGTGGCAATATGCATACAGAGTGGTAACCCCTCGTTAACTAATTTGAGGGTTTCTCAAAATAGGGGTACCCCCAAAGATATGAGTAAAGTGAATTCGCTTAACTAGGGGGTACCACTCTCTACCTAGCCGCAATTGTTTTGGGCTTGGATAGTATGGGTTTTCATGAAATACCTCACCTTTGCATCCATCCACTGATAGCATTTAACCATTCCTGTTCATAGTTGCCGTAATGCCATTTAATTACTGTAGTATTTCTGGTCTAGTTTGCCAGAGTTGACATTGCCAATATAGCACCACTTGTGAACCAACGACTTGTTGCTACAACTAAGAATGGTGATCAACGTTGCCGCGGCGTCTGAGGTTTTCAATGCACTTCTGCCAGCGATGGCTAAGGTTACAGGCGGCCTGTAAAGCCACCGGGCTGAGGTCAGCGATGATGATGTTTAGTAATGGTTGGTAACAGAGTATGGTCCTTTATGGTTGTTAGTATTTAATGTTTAGTGACTATAGCAACCATCAACCATATATAGGCTGAAGCGGTCCTTTATGGTTGTTAGTATTTGATTTTGATCATAGCAACCATTCACCATGTATAGGCTGAAGTATTGATTATACCATTGAATTACAAAGCATCCCTCTATAACCCTTGATTACACGTGACAATGGTTGGGAACGGTGATGATAACAGCCTGATTAATTGATAATCACAGTGGTTAGTGATTGTGATGAACACCTGTCACTAATAGCGCTAACGAGCTGATATCACGTATCATTTTTTATCAACCATTCAGACATGACCAGCGATTAGTGCTAAACCTGCAAATGCCAATATGTAATGCGACTGACGCCAACAAATTGGTAGTGCTTACTGATGGCTATTTATAGAGGTCGGCTAGAGGTCAGGAAGCGACATACAATCAAGTTGGGGATGTTCATCAGATCACCACGTGGATAGTGAAAATGATGAAGAACATGTAAATTTATCCATGTGATTGCTCACACATTCCTATCAGCCTGTTGCACCTTTATGTTTGTGTGTTTTAGTGGAAAAGGATGGAAAAGGTATTTTGATTTATGTGATTTGACCCTTCCTGCTCCGTGTGCACTATGGACCGGGACGGTCCCTGGAATTTGTGAGCGGCTGCTTGCGTAGATAGACGGATAGATAAATAGATAGATAGATAGATAGGTAGATAAACAAATAGATAGATAGGTAGATAGATAGATAGGTAGATAGATAGATAGATAGGTAGATAGATGTGATTACACATCTATAACATTTGCGGTTGGTTCCATCCTGCCCATTGCTTCACAGTCACTTCTATTCCCTGCATTGTTTGTGACCCTTGCCTACGTCAGGCCACCCATGGTATGAAGGAACGAGACGATATGGATGCAGCGGCACCTCCCAGGCAAGAAATGAAGGCGCTGGGAAGTTGTCGGCGGTGAAGTTGCAACCTGGGCGACCACCAGGGCAAGAGGATGGATTCATGAGAAAATCTACGTTGTCAACCCTGGTTGTAATCATCCATTACAAAGGTTTCCCAGTTATTTTCCGAGAAAACAATATCACTCCTCTGAGACTACTGTACTGATCACAAGTAGTGGTCTTATATCTAACATAAACTTGGCGATTTCACGGGGGTCCAGCAGTACTCCATCACGATGGCGCCAGTGTTTGAACCAATATCACTGGTTGACCACCATCATTGATCATTGCCACCATTACTGACCACCGTTGGCATCATCAAACGACAGCTGACCCCAGTTCTGAGTTGGTTGTGCCACTGAATTATGTCTATAGCTAATAATTGCCGCTGATAGTTGGCCGCATGACTATAGCAGTTCGTTAGTCAGTAAGCCCTAGTTGCTACTGGTAGTTGGTCCTTCCTCCTGAACAATAAAGCCCCTAGTTGTGGATAGTAACTACAGTAGTAGCGGGCTTATAGTGGTAACAACAGTTCTAGTAGTAAGTGCGTAGTTAGGTGGTCAAGAAGCCCTTAGTTACTACTGCTACTTCTGAACTGGGTGTTTCTCAAAATAGGGAACCCCCCAAATCACCCTTTATATGAACCATTTATAGTAAGAACACATCAATTTTCGGGGTTCCCCATGTCTTGAGAAACCACCATTTGGGTGGTTATTGGATGCTATCCTGGCTATCCCTGTAAACCAACTACAATTGAGTAGCATTTGTCCTTGGTCCACCCTAGTCAATCAAGCTGGTTCATAGTATACATGTAGTCACTACTAGAAGTGCAGTTAATCACCGAACTATATAGTCACTCCTAGAACTACAATAAAGCAAGCAGTTGGTTATTATCAACCATTTAGTGGGTTAATATCACTAGTTGGCTAATGGTGAATAACCATTATATCGACCATTTAGTTGGTTCATGGTTGATCGTTACAGGTTCATACCAAACGTATAGTGGTTGCAGTCATGGTCAAAGTCCCTAAAAAAATAGATTTATGGTCATAGTAAGTTAATCGCAATTTAGTTGGTTTATTCTATCAACCATTTAGTAGGTTAATAACCATTATTCAACCTGCTGTTGGTTACTGGTCATAGTTGTGGTTGATGGTTGGTGTAAAGGTTCAACCATTTTGTTGGTTCATGTCATGTTCAACTATTATATCAACCATTCGTTGGTCATATTATCACCCAAAAAAAACGCTAATGGTCATAGCCCCTATGGTCATAACCCTCATATCAACCATTATATCAACCAATTATATCAACCATATATCAACCATATAGTATATATGAACCATGATTAGGTTAATAAACAGTATAGCAACCATATATTAACCATATGTTGAAATAACCCTCATGTTTTTATAGGGGACAATAAAGGTTGGATATAATGGTTGATATAATGATTGCATATAAAACATCGCCCTGCCTTTGTCCAGGAGCTCGACCGTTTGGATGAGCTTCTTTGGACTTTCGAGGAGTCTTTGACGCAGCTGGTGGATGAGGCGCGGTGGTGGGCCCGGTGGGGCCATGTGGGGCCCGGGGGTGTGAAACGGGGGGAGATAGGTGTGTTTTATAGGGGGTGATAAGCAAGAACACTAGGGAAATGTAGGGGTTTATAGGGATATAGCAGCAAAAACTCAGGGGATATAGGGGTTAGTAGGCTTAAACTAAGGATATGGCAGTTAATAAGCAAGAAAACTGGGGATATAGCAGCTTAAACTAGGGAAAATGAGCAAGGATAATAGGGAATATGGGGGTTGGTAGGCTTTAATGGGGATAATAAGCAACAATACTGGTTAGTTCATTCAACAACTACCTATGAAGCCAATGAATATACTGTAATGGTTCAGAAGTTCAGAGGGGTTACTTTTTGCACACAAGGATGACACAGGTGATGAGCCACTAAAGCTGGCACCTCCAAGACCGGCGTAGGGAAGACATGTTCGAACACCCAACGGGTCCACGCTGACTGGGAATCATTCCTTTGACATGCTGCATGACCATTGATGACCATCCCTGATCTATGGTCAATAGCGAGAAACGCAACGCGTTGGACCGTTGATAAGCATCATTGAGCAATCATCGCCATGAACCGTCGGTTGATTGTTCATTGTTCATGATTCAAGACTTATTGTTAGCCAGTGATAAAACAGCTACCATGGTATAGTGAGACTCCATACATCTCGCAATGGAAAACCACCATTTCCAACAGACTCTGAAAATGGTGGATTATCCAGCCAGCCGTGTTAGATTGCCATAGGTTACCAGGGAATGGGATAACCAGGGATGGGATGATACCAGGGCAACCATTGCGAAGCTGTTTCCCAGTGACCATGGCTCACAACAACTTCGCCCTGGGTAGGTGGCAATGGCGGCCGTTGCAGGACGAGTTGCAACTGGCACACAGTGGTGGATGACATTGGATGACTAGGGTAACTACATCTCTATCTATGCAGCTAGCCATCTATCTGTTTGTCCGTTTGTGTGTCTGTCTGCCCGTCTGTCTGTTTGTCTTCTTGTCTGTCTGTCTTCTTGTCTGTCTGGTCTGTCTAAGAGTCTAAAAATGCATATCACACATATGCAAACATAAACAATCTAAATCTCATTATCTACGTATGTATCCAATAAACATGATGTACATGCATTCAATCAAACAATAAAATATACATGTATGTACCTGCATCCTCCTAGGCATGCTAAATTTTAGGACCTAAGCCCATAATAGACCTTGCCATTCCCGGGTCTAAACTTGGTTGCCAGGGTCTGATTTGCTGTTTTCTATACTTGGAACTATTCCCATGGTGTTGCTACCACTTTATTCAACTAGAAGATATCAATGTTGCCCTGTTTGGCCCTCATACGCTTGAGGCTTCCCTTTTTTGCAAGGTAGCCGCTTCGAGGAAATCTGCCAGCAGTGGGGGCTCAGCTGGGCCGTGGCTTCAGGTTTCACACATTAAGCTGGGGAAGAAATTCAATCCAGAAGTTCCCCGGGGATGTGCCCATGATTGCTCACAGGGCAATAGGGGCTACTAGCAATCACCAGACCAGCATCTGCAATCTTTTTTCACCACGGGTCTGGGTCCGGCAGAGCATGGCTATGACTTCAGCTTTGCAAACTTTTGCCCACCAGGCAGGCCCTTGCACATCTCTCTTCGCATTTTGTGAAAGTCTTCGAGTTGGTCATTGAATCGTCAATGAAAGCTCTAAAAGGCTTATATGCCCCAAAGTTTAGCATGCTTAGGAGGATGCAGGACATGTAACAGGTGCCAACAATATGAACACAGTGGAACATATACTCAACTCATGCTAGGCCCTAGGTGGCCACTGTCATGGCCCTGCAGCCGCAGGTGACACATCTTGGCAACTGACTACCCCGCGGATGGAGCAGGTCTACTTGCCATGTTTGCAGCCGCTGCAAGGCTGCCAGGGTGACATGTGATCGTTCTAATCCCTCATGCCGATGCTGGTCATTCGGCTCTTAGAAGCTCTCTGCACATGTGCATAGGTCATCAATGAAGCTACTTCAATTGCAAGCGGGCATAGTTTTTCCAGTGTAAAATGGCCCTTTGGTGGCCACAAGAATTTACAATATCATCTTCCACTGAATGCGTTAAAAAACAAGGTATGATTCTTGGGAACCGTTTGCACTCCGCTTTAGCCTCCAACCGCTTGTTTGTTGCCATGGCTGCCCAGTCCAAATCCATTAGCTTGGATGAAGTGGAGCCTAGCTCCCTGGCCCGGCTTTGGGAAGCCAGCTACCACATCCGCGAGAAGCTGAGGATCAGGGAGGATGACCGTGGCAACAAGCAAGGTGGCCGCTTGGTCACCTGGCCGAATCCGAAGCACAAGGTGGCATCAATGGCTGCTATTGCCATGAACATCTATGCGCTTAAAACGCTGGCCAGGTGGTGGTGCCCCCAAGAGTCCAATCCGAAGTCCCCCAGTGTTAAGATTCTCAGAAAAGAGGCCATGGATTGAAAAACATGTTTTCTTTGGCCATGCCCTGGTGGTAATTAATGATTTTGCTGATTTCAGATTTAAAGGGTGCTTAGGAATTCTTAGGGATGGATTTGGGACCGTGCCCCAATGATAAAATGCATGCATGTATATGGTGCAGTACGTGTGGCTACCCTGAAAGGTTTGGGACTTAAGGCAGCTATGTCAGTGTGAACCGAACCCTGCGGCTGTATCATCGGACTCATGGCACTTGAAAAAGCTTTTCACCTATGCTTGCAGAAAGTCGGGCTTTGGAGTTTCTAGGAAGAATGGCAAACCAACCCCGGAACGCAGAGTGTCTTGGATTTGCGATGGAGTTTAATCACCATTTTATCTTTTCCCTTCAACCCTCAATGTTAGAGCCTCTATATATTGCAATTCCATGTTCCATTTCCATTCCCAGTCTTGCTGACTCCGGCAGGAGCCTGTGGTGAATGAGTTCTATGAGGAGGTGATGAAGTATTGGAAGGTGAAGACCAAAACCAAGTCATCCACTAACAGTCCTTCGGAATCATCACTGGTACGAACCAAAAGTGAAGTGATTGAAACTGTTGATGAAGATGATGGGGAGGTTATCATCAGTGATGATGAGAGTGATGAAAGTGAGATGACCGATCTTACGGACTACTTCACCAAGGCCGACATGGATGAAGTGGACCAACCCAGTGAACCAAGTCCTTCCTTGTCAGCTGACCCATATATGGTTGAGGATGCTGAGCTCAGCCCGGAGGATTCTGGAGCGGGTTGTGAGATTGACCCATACATGGAGGTTCCTGACCCAATTACGGAGCCTGTCTTGGAGGATTCTGGAGCGGGTGCTGGGATTGACCCATACATGGAGTCTGTCTTGATGACTGCTGGTGAGTCTTTGGGGAAAGTGAAGGAGCCTGAGGCTGAAGTTGTTTCGAGTCATCCATGTAAGACGGCATTTATTCCAACCCATGAGATTGAAGAAAGGATCCGGCTTCTTAAGTCCCTTGGTTATATTGCATTAACTCACTTTTGACATCTATGTCATCATTGTACTCCTTTTGGTGCACGGTGTTTTCTTCCCACAAGAGAGGGAGAGAATGAGAGAGAGATGCCCGTGCATGCATGTGCGTGTAAAGCATTGGTGTTCAAACACACGTGTGCTCATTAGCAGTTGTGGGCTTTGTTTTTCTGTGCCAGACTATGCAGGTCACTTCTGCATGCTAACCAGCAGCAAGCAGTGTCTGACAATCATGAAACACAGCCGTACGATGCATCACCATTAGCGAGATCCCTTTCCTCAAGTACACTTGCTGATACTACAGTTTGTCGCTCGCTGTCATCAGAGTTCCGAGATGCTTCCAACCCAACTGTCGCTGCACCAACAGGCAAGAATTCCACTAAATCACATAGTCGTTTGACCTGAACCAATGGTAAACAAAATCTTCAAAGTTTTCAACGGCTTTTGCTTTTTTTAATTTGCGTAATTGATTTATCACCTCGCTGGTCTTAGCTTCCCGCTGCATGCAGGCAACGAAGATCAGGATACAGCTACGCCATCCCCAACAAAGGGCGTGGCGCAACGGCATCAGCAAGAACATGATGCGCAGGCAGCCCCACAGCAGCATGAGGAACAGCAAGGTTTGCCAGCAGCCCCGCATCAACCTGCGCAAGCAGCCGCACAGCAGCATGAGGAACAGCAAGACTTGCAGGCAGCCCCATATCAACATGAGCAACAGCAAGAAGTGCAGGCAGCCCCACATTCAAATGATCACGAGCAAGAACTGCAGGTGCCCCCTTCCCAACATGAACAGCAGGAAGAAGCCAGTTCAGAGGAGCCCCAGCTGGTGGAGGATGATTGCGGCAATGTTGAAGAGGAACGCAAGGTCGGGGAGGAATTGGAGACGGGGGATCACGACCCTAAGGTATCTCAGGTTGAAAACAATGCTGAGACGGAAACCAAACATGATGACGCTGACTGGGTTGAAAGATTGGCTGACTCGGGTCTTGATGATCCTTTGAATGGACCACCCCCTCTTGTGTTGAGGTCGCAGCAATGGGAGCAAAAGCCTAAACCTCAATCCCGTGGACGGGGTCGTGGGGGTGGCAGGGGCAGAGGCCGAGGGAGGAGGAATTTGAAAGAAAAAGAGGTTCAAATGATTGAGGATTCGGATGATGAGGAAGCTCCGGAGGAGGATGGAGAGGACCAGGTGGAGGATGAACCTGGGAAAGAGAAAGCAACCGACAATGCTCCCAAAGCAAAGGCAGCTCCCAAGCGCAAAGCAGCAAATACATCGAAAAGTGTGGCGCAGGTGAAGGCAAAGGCAAAAGCCAAAGGCAAAGCAAAGGCAAAGGCGGCGGGAAAAGCTAAGGCAAAATCTAAGGCAAGAGCTAAGGCCAAAGGTAAGCAGGTCAAGGGGACTGTGGGGAGTGCTGAATCGGCAGAAGGCATGGGAACGGGTGAGATTGGTGATGAGGATGAGAAGGACAGGGTTGGCATGGACAAGTTCATGAATGTTTTCTACGGATGGTCATTGATTACGCTTGTAGTATATGTTAGTGATTCGTACTATAGGCTGTTTGTTTTTCGACCCAAGAATGTTTTTGGCAACCAGCTGTTTGTGTTGCGGAAGTTCTTCGGGGGCTGTGGGTGGGTGAAGGAGCAGAAAAGGAAGACTGATTGTTTGCATGGTGATGATGAAATTGCTGAAGGTGAAAATTCGTGTTCCAAGCTTCCTAGATTGGGGAGCGACAATGCTAGTGGCGGTATGGGTGAAACACATGAAGGTGCTGAACCACCTGCTGAAACTCCTGAACCACCTGTGCCTAAGAAAGCCAAGACAAGGGCTGTCCGCGCCAAGAATGGGGAAGCTGCATCTTTTGCGCGCCGTCCCGCCCCGGTGTCATTCCCTTCAAAACAGAGGTGGCATGCAATCAGATCCACTTTTCACAAGCACATTCGGGCATGGATTCGAGAGCTTGGCTTTACTATGTCCAAGTGTGAGGCATTGATCGTTCAAACGCCATGGTTCCATTGATACCTTGAACTCTGCCCTTCGCTTTTGGTTTTGAATTCAGCGCATACCCGTTGCCATACCATGACCAAAGTTTCTATTATATATATATAGGTCATTAAACTTCACCTTGCTGATAAAGCATGTCCCCCTGGTACAGGAAAATTGGTGGAATTGGTGCATGGAACGCATTTGGACAAGGACGGCTCCCTGAGTGGGCTTTCTGCGGATGACCCTGAGGTTGACAACAAGTTCAGTGCTGCAGCTACTGCGGAGGTCCATGCATTCATGCAGCATACCTGCCCTTCCATCAAGGTTGAGGACCTTCCTTCATTGGATGAGACTCCGAAGATGGATGCTGAGTGAAAGGTCTAGGAGGTACCGTTGTAGGTAGTGCAAGTTGGATAGGAACCTGGGAGTTTAATCTTTGTATATCAAGCCAACTTACATATATCATGGAAGGTTTGTTTTAACTAAAACATCCTCACAGCTATTTCTTGTGTGTGAGAAAACTTCCGGGAGATGTGAGAGCAACCTTTTGGTCAAATCTTTTCATGCCCTCATCAATTGAGAGGCATTCAATCTTGTCGGGGGTTCTTTGCTGCAGTGCTGTGGGGCTTTGATTTTGCAGCCAACTTTGCAAACAGTCCAGCACGCAAAAATCACGATCTCGATGTAGCACTATCTTTTGCACAGTGTGTTCAATAGGCGCACCGTGTGTCTTATCCATCGGGCTTTGCTGGGGGTGAGCGATTTGATGCTTCAAAGAAAAATGAGTGGCAGAACTTGGGACGTGAAAGTCATGAACCATTTCCAAACACTTGAACAAGTATTCCTGCATTATGCTCCCCCATGGCTGGATAGTTGGTCAACTTTTCTTTTCTCACACCTCGATCCCCACATGTACAAACTGAATTAATTGAGCTGTCTTGAGCCGACCTATGGGGGTTCCATCATCTATTGTTCATCCATCCTACTCAGCGATTGCTTTCATGCCAGGTCAGATGCATAAACTTCGCCGGGGCTGCGTGAACTTGGCCAAGTTCGATGACGAGGATGATGACTATGCGGCGCCTGCTGCGGGTACCCCCATCATGGTTAATCTATTCGGTTTGTACTGTCTTGCAGTGGACACTTTATGAGGACATGCCCGCATGCACACCTTGCTTATGACTCAAGATTTACTCACGCATGTGTGCATGTGTATGGCTCGAGGCTTCACGTGTCAGAGGTCTGCATGCATGTGAAACCCTTTGAGTGCACACGACATGCAAGTGATATCAACAAGAACTCCTAAGTACGGAACTCTTTTTGACTTCAAATCTGTAAGCTTCCTGGGCATTGAGCAATGACACCGCTTGAGTTTGAAACATTCTTCAAGCGTCTTTTTGCCTTGGGGGCACCAAAAGCCACTTGGATTCATTCTAGCACAAACCCAGTGGATTACTCATTGATTTGCGTTCTTACCCAATCGGAATGCAAACAAAGGGGTCTCCCAGCTATGCTTGCCAAGGTTGTCCTGCTTCTAATCTTGCTGGTGAACTGGCTGGACATCCCCAAGACCGAGGAATTCCAGGTCTTGGAATTCTTCGCTGGTGTGGGGCGTATAGCAGCCTTATCGAAGCACTGTGGGTACAAGAGCGGGGCAGTAGATATCACATATGGTGAAGAACAATTCAATGCAGCTGGGAAAAGATCCCCACTAGACCTCAACAGTGATGCTGGACTGGTGTCCCTTATCTGAGAAAAGATGTTTTTGCATACGTGCACTGCTTTTTCAATCTTTCCATGTACCTTGTACATTAACTACTGTCTACATGATCATCGCTTTGAAGGGTCACACGGGTATAGATTACATCCCGGGGAAGGAAAAGATTTTATCATTCACCATCATCGATCCACATTGTATTAGTTGCAATTGTTAATCGAATGGTGTTGATTCAGGAGTTTGAAAACTATTATAGTATCCCAAGATAGCTTCTATCATCCCACGATAGGTAGTTTACTTGGTGAAGTGGTTGCATGTGCGAGATGAATTACAGTACCTGCCCGTGCAAACTCAGGCTGGCCATTCACTTGATCTTGCGCTCAGAGTTTCAAGCGGCAGTTGGGGTACTTGCAGTGGTGTGCAGCAGTTGGGTTCCTATAAACCGTGCCAGCACTGGGAGATCTATTATGACCCCGTTGGGAAATGAAGACTATGTAGCAGTTCGGAAGAGCAACAAAATGACTGCCAGGACAGTGGTTTGAAGTTGGGTGAAGTGAAGTAAGGCATATTAATTTGTATTGTAAATATAGCCATCAAAGAATGTTCCCATGACTACAATACCCTTCCACACCAAACCATTGGCTTTCCAGGTTCCCTGTACGGATTTTAGGCTCCAAAAAGATCGACAACTCCCTGTATAGGAGTGTCCTGTGCATGATGCTTCTTGTTGCAGCTGGGGGAGTGTTCCTCCTGGAGAACCCCTTGAACTCTCTGGTGGCACTGCATCCCCGGTTCATTTGGCTGTCCGAGCGCCTCCAACGATTTGGCATCCATGTTCCTTAGCGGGCGCAAGTGAACTTTCCTTTTGGTCAAGCTGGGGTTTTTATGTCCTTTTAGAATTCAGCTGGCGTTGGTTGTAAAGCTTCTATACCACTACAATCCTTCACTGCCATTTAAACAGGAATTCAATGCCCAACACACAACACACACACATGCCCACATGTTTTGTTTGTTTGGGGCCTTTGCATTGACTAAGATTTACAAGACAGCGCTGTGGATGAGAAAGTACAATGCGCTATCCTTCAAGCGAACTTGGATATGGAGCAACTCTCGCCGAATCTCAATTCTGGATTTGGGTGCAATGACTGAGAAAGAGAAACAAGGCTGTGTTCAAACCACTGACCGCTACAAGGACAAATCAGGACGTACTAGGTTCAAAGGGAATTCCAACTTGAAGCGCAGCCAGTACCTTGTTTATTCTTATGCATGGATGATTACGCACATGCATATGTTTTCTTTGTTTTCCAGTTGGTTGGCTCTTGTTATATAATAATCGGTTTCTAAGCACATATGTATTTCATACCCAGTGTCAAGGTATACGCTGACCGGTTGCCAAGGCAATATACTTATCGATTTGCAGGCAAGATTGTGGGCATGATTCCGACGCTGCGGGAAGATAGTGCTCGCAATCCAGTCCCAATAGAGGCAGGGCCTGGTGACTTATCAAGCATAAGTAAGTCAGGAACCCTCCAGCCTTGGATTTTTTTGTTCTTTGGGAGTCACAACATTGTGGTAAAATCTCATTTGTTGTGAAACCATTCCAGTTCTTGTGGCAGGTGTCCCCTGAGCCATTGCAGATCCTTTTTGCCAACATGACTTGGGGTGAATCAGCCGAGTGGGATATGGAGGCAGATCTCAGGAGGGTTGTTCGATACGCTCGGGGCTCAAAACGGCTATCTATTCCAGATGGCTGGAGAGAGTTCTTACCAAAAGAGCTTAGCTTTTAATTACTGCCCCTGTTTCTTACCAGCTATTACCATTGATTTGGTGAAACCTGGTGTCTAATTAGATCCAAATTCACGGGGCCAGCGGCAAAGACAGCACAGCTGTTGCAAACCGCGGCACTGCCATTAGCTCCGCCAGAAGAAACGTCCTTCCGTCAATGCAGGTGGCTGGGTGGAGCTTCAAGCCATGCCATGGGACCATTGTTAGTTGTCTTCGAAGCCAGAGATCAATAATGATAAACTGCCCAAATCAGGTCTCCACTGATCATAAAATCAAGTTGTAGCTGATCAGCCATTTGATCTCGTGGACCGATGACTTGGGTTTACAACAATCGAAACGATAGGTCCCCAAAGAGATGCTTTGGGGACCTATCATTTTATGACTGTTTTGTTCTCAGGCTGCATTCCTTTTTGGGAACACTATTTTAGCAAATGGCCTCGGGTTTGTTTTTTAACTGATTTGTTCATTCCAATCCACATCCTTTCAGGTTGGTTGGTGACACCCTTTGTCAGATATATTGAAGATCGATCTTCTGATTCCTTTATAAAGAAATTACATCATGAATCCTAAATTGATCTCGTGGACCGATGACTTGGGTGTATACAACAATCGAAACGATAGGTCCCCAAAGAGATGCTTTGGGGACCTATCATTTTATGACTGTTTTGTTCTCAGGCTGCATTCCTTCTGGGAACACTATTTTAGCAAATGGCATCGGGTTTGTTTTTTAAATGATTTGTTGATTCCAATCCACATCCTTTCAGGTTGGCTGGTGACACCCTTTGTAATATATGATGCGGACCCTCAAAAAATTACATCATGAATTTATGAAATGTATATAATGCATGAATTCATGAATTCATGAATTCATGAACTATTTGATCGGTTGACTCATGAATGAATTCATGATTTACAATTGTTCTGGTTAATGAATTATTTTTTATGTGATTCAATCATGAATTCATGAATTCATGAATTCAGGCTGTTATGATGGAAAACCTTTGATTGTGCAAAAAACCAGGGGCGGAAACATCCGGGTCCGGGGCGGAAACAGCCGGGTCCGGGGCGGAAAAAACCGGTCAGGGGTTTTGGCCATCAGGGGTTCAACGTAATTTCATGCCGCAGCTGTTTTCTAAAGTAGTATGTTGGAATCAGGAGTTTTCTCATCATCAACATTGATGGCTGGCTTGGATCTAGTTGAAAGTTCAGCTGGCATAGATCCACTTTCGAACATGTCCAGTGAAGACTTGGTTGCAGAGCTGAAACGTCTGGAGGAACCCGTGCGCTGCAGGGGGAACTTGTGGATTCGGCTTGCGCCCAATATGGTGGCCTTTAATCTGAATGTATAGATCCACCCAGCATCATACAACATCCTACAGCCACAGGGTTCACATCGTTTTTGGATTGACATTAAAGCGGGTCACATTATATCATGAAATTTGGGGTATTGAGTGAACTTTGCTTGTGCGTTGCTTCAGGAGTTGAAGGAGCAAAATGCTATTGCTATGGCTGCCCGGCCAGTGCCGACTCCTGTGCGTGCTGATGGTACGGCAGGGCCTGAAGATGATACATTGCCTGCGGAACTTGCAACTTGAATCTTTGTGGGGTGGGGGGTCGTTATAGTTTTCATCATAATTCTGCGTTGTGGAACGGAGATACTGACCCGGGAGTGGTGGCGGTCATATACTGACAATGTTTATGATTTTAAAGATGATTTGATTAATATACCATTCATATAATATGTTTGGGAACTAATGTGTGCATGGATTGATGATTGCCATAGCGGCCGTTGCGTCGATGCCCCATGGGTGCAGTTCTGTGTTTGTTTGTTCAAGATGGTGATGCTGCGTTCCTCAGGTATCTGAGGCGCCTGTGGAGATGGATGACACCTGGTTTGATCCGCCTGAATCTGGGCTGAATTTGCGACCTTTGCTCAGCACATTCTTTCTTGCGGCGGGTGTCCATGCCATGGGTATTCACTTCATATCCCTGATGAAATTTCCCCGGGACAATGACAGTGGGACCTGAATTTGAGATTGTTTGAATCTGGCACTTTCCCGCTTCCAAGGATGACCTGAAAGCTTTGCTTGATGAGCCTAGCGATTCTGAGATTTATGGTGATGATGGTCCCTGTGGAGACGATCCATATGCCAACGCATACGTCCCTGAGGTTGGCTACTTTGTGCCCTTGATATCATGTTCTGCAGGTGATGAAACCAAGCCTCAAGCTCTGCGTTTGACATATCATGTTTCCATTGAGTTATAGGTTCGAAACACAATGCAATTATGAGGAATGCATATGCCAAGACCTACCAAGATGTACAATAATGCACCAAGACCTTTCTCCATGGTCATCCCCATCACAACCCCGCTGCCCGCAGCCAGACCTGTCCAATCGACGATGATCTGTTTGAAAGCGATGCCTGGATTGAGCAGCTGCCGTTGATGCTTGCCATGTCTAAGCCCTCTGATCAGGAGCGGGGTTCCCTTGGGATGTCTGGGCCTGAAAATAATTACACGGTAACAGTTGGTAACGTACGTCTTGAGCAGTGTCACATTCCGTGTGGCATGAAATGCTATAATTTTGTTGTTGTTGTTCTTTCATTTCATGGTATAGTTGTAGTTGCTGTGGTAGTTGATGTTGTAGTTGTCGCTGTCAATGTTGCTGTTGCCGCTGTTGTTGTTTTTGTTGTTGTTGTTGTTGTTGTTGTTGTTGTTGTTGTTGTTGCATTCACCCTTTGCTGTTTATGCGCCAGGACGCACGGCCTGATCCTACTCCTGATGTTCCCAAAGCACGCTCTCCTGGTCCTGCCGCCACCAATGGTACTGCTACTTGACAATACTCAAGACTTTGCGCATGAGGTGGCCTGTCGGGCCTACCTTGCATTGGTGTGTAGCATGACTACATGTACAGAATATGTTATGCTGGATTCTGCATATACATGTGCGTTCTAAACACCATGGTGACATATTAATGTGTTGCAATGATGCGTTTGAAAAAGATGTTAATCATAAGTTTTTGAGATTTGACTTGGTTCTGTAGGAGCGGTGCCCACCAACTAATATCCCCAGCGTTGTGCCCGTTTGTCCTGAGGATGCTGCATCTACGCCATGTACGCCCTCTCCTGTGAGCGCTGAAAAGAACGTGCCCCGATCGCAGTACAGAGCAGGGACTAAAGTCACAGGGAATGCCTGCCTAGAACCTTCTTTGGCTACAAACCCAACCCTCTCCAAACCCTGTGTATCTCCCACTGCATCCTGAGGTTTCCGGCGAATCTGCAGATATCAAGCGCCTGCGGAGATTGATGGCAGCCAGGGCTGATGGCACTCACTTGGTTCCGCCAGAAATCATTGAAAAATGGAGCGATGTTCATGGTGGTGGCCGTGCTAATGTCATTGGCATGTGGAATGCTTCTGGGGCCAACAAGGACTGGTATGTATGCGGCGGCGCTTTTGTGGCCAACTTTGAAAAAATCCCTGTAACCAGAGGTGGTGAACCAAATCGATTTCACAATGGATTCGGTGGGTCCAGGGTTGCCCCTACCTGTGGAGGAGCAATTCATCAAGCGTTGCCGAAAGAAAGTTGAGAACATCAATGAGCAGGACCTGTTCGTCGACGGCGAGTACATGTCAGAAGAGGATATGAAGAAAGCTGAGATGAAAGAGACACTCTAAAGCATATATTATGTGAAAACTTTCCATGAACGAATGCTACCCTGACCATTTTGATAAAGAAGGTTTATTTCCAGATTCAGCATCTTAAAAATTCCATAGATATAGTATATATCCGTTTCTAGTTCTGGTACAGATGCTTGTAGCTAATTTGCCTCATATGTTTTCATTTCTGTATGCTATAAGCCGTTGCCATCTTGGCCACACTATGGCTAAGGACCCGTATCAACGCGATCAAGGCAGAGTGTGGCAAGCGGGCTGGTTGGATTCGGCAGCTTGTCTTAAGTTGTTGTCCTTCGTCTGCGGTATAGCCTTTCCGCCCGCATCCCCCTCAAGCACCTTGAAAACAAAGTTCATCAGCCTTTGCCATTTGACTCCTGCCCAGGCGAGACAAGTACGAACCCCACATAAAGCTCTTCTGGGTTGAGACCAAGCTTGGTGGTAAATCCCTGATGCTTGGTTGCAGTGTACCGTGTTTTACCACTCGCGAGATGAACTCATGTTTAAACTTAGCACTTCCAAGTGCTTGCTTGAGTATTCCATTTCATAGATACATCACACGCAAGTTAGCATGTTCAGCTTACTTGATGTGGTAAGCCGCTCAAACCTCGTATGAGCCGTGCCACTGATTTCGTTGAGGAAAAAAACGCCAAGTCTTGGAGCAAGATGAAAGCATGGATGAGGATGAGTTCGACAAGCTGAAAGAAGAGGTAGATAAGAACCCGTTCCCTGATGCTTTTGAACTTCCAGTAGATGACGCAGGCCCGCACGATTGCTGATGTTATTGTTCCTCATTCTCTAGTCATTGCTTTACCATATAAAAGTATTTGATGCCAACCTTCTCTTGCCAATCCAATGCCTATAGCACCATGCTTCCTCCGCCAGACCCCTCGATCGTTGTGGAAGCGGATGCTGGCGCAGATGCGCAAAAGACAATGAAGCTCTTGTCCTATCCCCTCATGGATGATGATGGTCTGCCATCCTCATACATCCAGAAAGTCTTGACGTGCGTTGCGAAATGGAGACTGAAAATGCACACCTTGTTGGGGCACATGGCTGAGCTAGATGAACCCCCAGAGAGCATGACTCAGCCACTCGTCTTATGTCGCTATAGTTGTGCATGTAGCCGTCAAATTACTCTGCCAGATCCAAGCGAATCTGAAATAACTATAGTTGTTCCTGAGATAATTGACCTCAATGTTTACTATAAGATTTGTTCCTTATGTTACTCCATATCAAAGGCTTACAACATTTGTCCCAATCCCTCATTTGGTCCGTCCTTTTTCATTGGGGGATTTGCCGGGGTAAGGCTGTGCAACAAAGCGGATGCGGTCGACGATGAGCTGAAGAAGTGTGAGGATGAGATCACTTGTATCAATATTGAAGGGATTGCTAACGGATTCAAGCAAAAGTAGCTTTGCAGCACTTAGATTGACAGGAATGTTTTCAAACCCATCCCTTGGTGACAGGCATGCGCAATGTTTGGTCAACATATTGCAAAACGGTTAGCATGGGCAACCTTCCAACTTTGGATTGAGCAACCAGCTTGAAATCATTCAGCTCTACATCGATCATTATCGATCTAGATCGCAACTGATATTTTCAATTTAAACCACTACTGTGATTCAGGAATCCTGTCATCGTCGGTCAGCCCCTATCCCCTCAGGGAGCAAGATGAGCTGACAAGCAAGTTCAAGCATGCAAGGAAGAAGTACCTTGTCAGCACTTAGTGCCTGCTCTTCATTGCTAAGACTATGCCGCGGAAGCATGCTACTTGAGCTATGTGCCCATCGTTCCTGCTTCTCTTCTGCAGCATTTTGCTTGGTTTGGGAACCTGGTGCCGGGGCACCAGCATTCAAAAGGCTGAGTCAACATACAGGACTTGGATGATTCCAGTGGAACCACTTACTGAATAGTGGGACACTTACTGAATAATGGGACATGCCCCTTGGATACATTAGGTGGGTCAAATCTCTGTAACATAAAGAAGTGCTCAATCTAGTACGTCCGTCACTGCTGCTGGGGTGGCAGCAGCCATGGGAGACACATCTCCTGATGAAGACTTGCAAGACTTCCTTGACATTTTGACCTACATTTGCCCTTTCTCTGGAAAGAAACGATGTGCTGCTGCCCCACTAGACGATGAGCCCCTGCGAAAGAAAGAAAAAGTTTCTCGACTTTAGCTTAATTCTGTGTTGTTCCATTGGTGCGATGCTTGTTCCTGTAACGCAAAGAAACCTTATACTTATGATTGAAAACACATGGACAAGATCCCATGAAGCCGACCTCCTGCAATCGATGCCGAACTAAGGGTTCCAATGGCACAATGTCTCCAACGCCATTGTCGATTGATTGGGGGAAGCTGAAGCAAATCAACATCATTGATAGGACTATGAAACGTCGTGTACCTATGCCGACCTGCGGCAAGATCCTAGCCCATGCAGTTCGACAGGTGGATGGCTTCCGTGAGCGCATGGGTGTGCAAGTCTGCGTATTTAAGATAGGTGTAACTGCTTCCCCGGAACAGCGCTTCGAACAGTACCTAGCTGTAAATTTCAGTTGTATGTGGATAGTTCATCAGAGCGATGATCTTGGACAAATCCATATGTTAGAAGCTGCTCTGGTGGCACAGTTTCACCATTGCACAGGATGCAGAAACATGGAAGGCACAGGTGGTGAAGGCGGTTTGAATCGGAGACAACACTTAGGACCCCCGTTTTTCGTGTATGTCACGGGGGGAAGGGCTGACCAATTCAAAAGAGTTGGATGATGGGTGCAATTAACAAATGCAGGCACAAAGTGTGAACTGCTCACTGCGTGTGACTTGCCCACTGTAAACAAAAAAAGTTGTATAGGTAGCAGTTGAATTGCAAACATTGACATTGTCTTACCAGTCCATCTCCATTGCCCACAGCCTCCTACCTTGAGGTGTGGGGAAGCCTTGAGCTTGACCACCAGAGCTGCGTCAAAACCTCAGCAACACGTCTCGGAGCGGATGTGACAAACCATATTGCAGTCATTACCTTTAGCTTTACCCGCCCCTCGATTCGATGAGGCCATTTGTGGGCCACATCAAAGCGGCCATGCGGAAGCGGGCCAGGGATGCTGAAAAGGGTGAAAAGCCTGAAAAGGATGAATCGGCCACTCCCAAGCCAAAGGCTGTGAAAGCGGAGCCAAAGTCCAAAGGCAAAGCCATGAGAACCAAGTGAACATACTAGCTTACTGACGCGTCTCCTCCATCTTGCCAGTGAGTTGTGTAAGAGTGTTCATGGTGCAACATGTTATTGAAATCAAAAGGATGGATGATGCTCTTTTACTCTTCGAACGGTCTTACCACAAGAGCAATGCTTTTGTGCGTGGTGCCGAAGTGAACTAGCACCGTGAGTATTTCGACGGGGAGCAATCATCTCTTGGTTGCGTGGGCCTATGGAAAACAGTGGTCAGGTCTAGTTGCGCTAGCAGCTATAAGCCTAATCCTGCGCAACTTCCCATCTCTAAGTGCGCAATGATTTTCATCTCTAGTTGCCAGGTTCGAAGGAGCCTTCCTCTGGACCACTACTGGAGCACTTGATTGAGAAAGTTGCTGACGGGGCTACTTGTTGCAATTAAGTAAAACCCTTCCATAGCCTAAGCATACCCAGGGCTGCAGTACGTATCCACCAGCCACCCTGCAGCTTCCATCCAAGGCTACGGCGAAGTCATTGGCTGACCATAGCCATGCCTTGCAGGAGGAGCTAAGAGGGCAGCCTGGGTTGAACTCCAGTCTCTCAACCCGGGTGTTGGGACCTGGTACGAAAAATGCATCCCGTCAATACAAGCGGGTTGTGAAGCGGTTTGGGTTTGCTTTGACCCGTGGGTAGCATTCCAGCCGGGGACATGCTTTCCTAGTTTGCTAACATTTCCCAACCCCCAAAACCTTGAAAGGGGTAAGGAATTGAAACCAAACATAAACTCAGCGGATCCCATTGCAAGGAAGATCCAGAACTCTGTCCACAAGCATTCGGAGAATGGAACTACGGTTGAGCTTCCGTATCTGAAGCCGACAGATGTGCTTTCGCATTTGATGGATTCATACCCTTGGGTCTTGCTCGGTGGCTTGAAACCTGGGCTCCCTTCGCAACAGATGCTAGCTACTTTCTGGAACTTGTATAAAGAAGAACATGGGTCCCATGCCGTATACACCATGGCTGAAAACCAACAGTTGAACCTGGAATTCACTCCTTTGGTCCTTCATGGGGATGGAGGAAGGACTTTGAAGAAGCAGCCGCTGGAAGTGGTGAGCCTTTCTCCAATTTTGGGGCTTGATACGAACGGGAAGTCACTAGTGTGCAAGTGCGAATGCCCACGTACATATTCTGGGAAAAGGAAAGCATCTCCTATGGCCCAACGTACCAATGGTAAAAATAATTCGTACCTCACCCACTACCTGTTGTTTGCCTACCCTTCCAAGAAGTACAAGAAGACCCCGGGCCTGTTGAAATCCTTGCTCGAGAAGATCTCCAATGACCTTGGTGCACTGTGTGAGAGAGGGCTGCGGTGCCAAGGGAATCTGTACAATTTTGCTGTATTGGGAATGAGAGGCGATTTGGAATACCACGCCAAGAGTGGGTTGTTGACGCGAAGCTACATGAATGTAGGGTATAGGAACCCCATACCATGCTGTGCTGAATGTCTTGCAGGTGGACCAGCCGTTGAGTTCGAAGACTTTTCGACAAGTGCTGCCTGGAGGGCCACTGTTTACAGCAGTGCTCCGTGGGTGGGATTGCCACCTTTTAGTTCGATCCCGTTCGAAGATTGGTCAGGGGGCAACGCTGCAAGATTTTTCAAGCGAGACCCGCTGCACATTTTCCGGCTGGGCATATCACGACAGTTCATTGCTTCATCCATTGTCCTTTTATGCCTACAAGGTTTCTTCGACCACGAAGGGGATGGTCATGGAATGGACGATCGTTTGAGCAGAGCTTATGCTGGCTTCATGCTTTTCTGTGATACCAACAGTTTGAAACCAGCTGGTTTCAGATCATTTTCAAGACAAAAATTGCACCTACCTACACTTGGAAGCTTTCCTTACATAGGATGCAAGGGAAGTGACGTTCCCATCCTACTGAGATGGTTGTTGTTTTTCACCCGGCTCAACCTCGTTGCAAAACCAGGGGATTTGACTTTGCTTCTCATTTCTGCTGGTTGTGAAGGTGGCCTTGGTTTCCAGGGAATTTACCGTCACGGCGTGTGGCTTCAATCCACGTGCAGGGCCAAACTTGAAAAGGACTTGGAACGCTTCTTGGGATCTTATGCCCGGCTGGCAGCGCTGGCATACCAGCAGGGGTACCAATTGTATGCAATGGTGCCCAAGGCTCACGCCTTGGATCACATCAAATATTCCTTGGAACTTGGCAATCAGCAAGAATTTACTTGTAATCCAAGCCTGTGGGATTGCAGCATGTCTGAAGATTTTGTTGGACATGTAAGTCGACAGCGCCGAAGGGTCTCACATGTGAATGTAGTCAGCAACACACTCCTGGCCTACAAGGTCAGGGCACGGTTTGTGCTTGAACGCTTCAAGAAAGCTAGGCATTTGTAGTTTGCAGTGGCTGGAATTCCAGCTTAAACTTTGAAATCCTAGAGTCTAGAACTACCAAAGACTACAGCAACTCAATCGACGTGCTAGATATATGGAACGTGTCCTCCCAGCAACTCTGTCAGAAATCCATGCCAGCCACTGCCACCGTGTTGGGGCCCGGACCCATAGCTGCAGCAAAAGTATGGGCTGGAAACGACAGGTAGCTGTGCAACGTATGGAATCTGTGGTGTGATACCTCAAAGAATCACAACAGGATATACCTTTTATGATTCTTAGATGGGAATTCCTGAAATCTCTTTGATGTGACCATGCACGTGATCCTTTGTTGATGTGACTTGGCTTGATTGGCGTGCGATGGACGCAAGTGGGGGTCAGGAACCCGTACCATGGCCATAAAGGGACCATCAGAGGTGGATGTGATTCAGTTGGTAAAACATGTTGTGAAACCAAATGTCTTAACAACAGCATCAAATGATTGATTCACGTAAGTTCAGAAATTCCCAGGGTCTGAAATGTGAACCAGGGTCTGAATTGGATTTGAGGGTCTGAAATTTTAGTACCTAAGGCTAGGGTCTGAAATAATGCAGCACCGGAAGATCGAGGTATACATGTATGCGTATATTTACATCTTTGCAAGTTTACAAATATGAATATATACGTTTTGTCACTTGTTCCATAAACATGTGGATATTTGACACTGTCATTGGTACCAGTAACTTCCAACATGTGCTTCAGGACCCGAGAGCTCCCGGCCTGTGATGATGGCCTTGACCAGGCCGGAGAGAAAGTTGGGACACCTACAACCGAGGTAAAAAAAACCTTCAAAGGTAACTCATAAACCCTACAAGGTGGAGATTATGTAGGAGATTATAAGGGAATTATGGTTGTTTTACAGGGCATTAGAAGCAACAATAGGGGATGTACCAACTATACGAGGTTTCAAGGTGGGCCCCCCGAGCCGAGCTGGTTTATGACTACCAGATATCGTAGGTATAACCATGGCTTAATGGTTTATTACCAACTTACCACTAGGACGCCCCACCGAAGACATCTACAGTGGCTTTTCTGCCTAACTAAACCTCACTTCCTACAGTGAACCCAGTCTATTCTGCCCAACTAATTAAACCTCACTTACCATAGTTAAGCCAGTCTATTATGCCCAACTAAACCTCACTTACTACAGTTATATAACCAAGTCTAAAACCGTGGGTAGTTCACCCCAACCACGGTGAGTTACGATCCCTCCAAGCCCATGGCTCTAGGTCCATCGAAGCTCACGGACACATCTTGACCTCGGGGCTCTGCTCCTTCTTGCACGAGGCACTAGGGAGCCACGCTCCCTGTGAAGTCAGAGGTTCCAGGGTGTTTTCAGCGCTGATCCATCGGTAGTCTGGTTGGTGCTTTGATTGAAAGGGTTCCGTAGTATTAACAATGGTTTGTTGGTTGACTGATATCTTTCATAGGGGTTGAGAACAACTATATATATATATACCATATTCATATACTTATCTATTCAATGAATATATACATCTTAATGAAATTCTGTAAAGATAATCTTCATTCAGGACCGCTGACAGGTGATTGGTGAAGCGTGACTGCTTGATCAATGGTCATTTGCATGCTATTGCCTTCATCGCAGGAACACCAGTGACTGGCAAACAAACAAACTTTGACCTGGCCGCAGCTGTAAATTCCCAGCTCAGCTTCGGTTGTGTCTTGTGCATCTCAGTCAGGCCCTCCATGTTCTTTCCAAACTTTGCGATGTTTCGCTTGGTCTTCTTTGTTGGCATGACAGCCGTGCATGCCAGCCTTCGTGGACAGCTTCAAGTGGCTGCAGGTTCAGTGAGTGCAGAGCAGTTGCGCGAGACCGTCTTGAAAGAAGTGATGGCAGCACTTGGAGATGGCAACCGCGTGACCAATGCTCGGTTGAAATCCATTGAAGATGCAGCTCGCTCAACTTTTGAGGCCATGCCCAAGAATGAGTACGGCAACTTGGAAGATGCCGCCGCCAGGTACATGCTTCACCGCCTTTTTGTGCAACGCCACGGCATGTACATCAAGGGCTTGGAGGCTAGTGGCATGAACTGGCAGAACACATCGACTTCGGAAATTCTTCAAGAGCATGTTCCCTCCTTTGTTTTGTCCTTGTTTGAAGACCGGTTGAAGGCTCAAGGGCTTGGCTTGCATGAACTCACTGTTCTTGCAGCAACCCTCGAGCACTTGATTCATGATGAGGCAGTTTCGAGATTGTCCGTGGTGTACCAAGCACACAATCTCTCCCAAGATGCCCGTGTCGATGAGATCGGCCTTCAAGACCTCATTGACACATACATGTCGATCTTCTTGGTTGGCAAGAAAGAGGTGAACGCTATGACAGTTGTTGAGGAACGTGCAGCCGTCGTTGAAGCTTATCCCGGATGGTATGAGACGCAGAAGTTCACCATGCAGGTGCGGTCCGGTTTGCTTGCTGCCAATGCAGCTGACCCCAACTTCTCGCCTGGCAACCTGAGTTTCCAGGCAGCCACATCTGTGGTCGAAGAGATTGGTGAGCGTTATGGTCGATGGCAAGATGCTGAGTGCAAGGATTTGAAAAGATCCTTGACCAAGATTGAGCATGCTGGCACCGGAAGGGTGCTTGTGAAAGACTTCTATGGCTTTGCTTTGAAGGGGCATTGGCAATTCTCTGAGAGCATCCCCTACTTGAGGGAACTTGGAGCTTTGGACGAGTCTGATCCATCCAATGTTGCCGTGCTCATTCCAAATTATGTGAACTCACAATCCAATTGTGTTGCATCCAGCAGTGTCTACTCTGTTTGTTGCATCAATGAGTGCGAGGGGCTTCTGAGTCATCTTGAGCGTGAAGTAGCAGCACCTGAAGTTGAACCTGAACGGCTCCTGGAGATTGTCTCGGAGATGCCTTCAGCCTCTGTGCCTGCTCCCCGAACTCTTCCAGAAGGGTTGAAGGACAAACTTCATGAAGTGGCAAAGACAAACAATGGCAAGGTGCCATTGCATGGCCGCTTGTTTGCACAGTGGCTCCACCATGCATACCCGCGTGAGTGCCCATTCCCACACAAGTCCGGGAAGACTAGCCCGATGACCGCAGACGAATGGATGCAGAGCCGCCAGCAGAGTGTCTCAGCGTCCAAGCAGGACATGATGAAGGTGATTCAAAGTGCCGCACCAACTCCGGAAATCAAACCAGAGCTTCCATGGACCATTGAGGAGGAATTGGTGACAAGTTCCCCAAAACCAGCTTCTATGTTTGTCGCTCCACTCCATCAAAGTTGCTTCCTTCTTGCAGCTGTCTCAGCTTGCTTTGCCTTCGGGAAAGATTCCATGGCAAAGGCCTTGAAGCTCAAAAAGTTCAAGGATGGTTTGCTTCTTCCTATGTCGAAGCAGCATGTTTGCTGAGAGCGCATACAAGGGCAAAAGCAGCTCTTCTGTTGGGCTAGGTCAGGTTCCAATGAAGCGAATCACTTCCAGTACTGGTACGTTTCCAACACGTCATCAGTGTTGAGTCGGGACCTGCCCATTCTAGGCGCAGAAGCGCATGTACCACTTGGCACAAGCCAAGCGTAGCGCAAAGTTTCTGGAAAAGGACAGGGACGGCTAGCAACGGAGTGCAGGAGAGGATAAACTTCAAAGGGTGTTCTAGGGTACTGCAATGGGGGTTTTGTCATTAGTAACCATATGTAACCATCATTATTGATGTCAGTGGGAACATCAATCGTTCCCACCTTTCGGTATTGTTGGTCTACCCCTCTTTTTGTCGGTTGTAAGCACCTAACGCCATTGACCAGCTTTCGGACCATTGGCTACCATTACTACTCACTGTTGATAAACAATCATCAACCATCATCAACCATCATTAACCATCATCAACCAGTATTAAACAATTACTATCCATCATGAACCACCCTTAGCCAACACTATCCTTCACCATCCTTTACCATCCTTCACTATCTCCATGATCAACTGCCGCGAGGCCCTCACCGTTGCGATGTCTGTGCCAAAGACGCACGACATGGTCCCAGGCTCCCAGGACAGTCGTCGTGTCTGCCATGGTAGCATGGGCAGATGCAACGGTGGTTGCTGTGGTTATGTAGGTAGTTAAGGGATGGTTAACTAGGCGATGGCCAATTGATGGTTAATGAATCGTTGATTGAAGGTTGATGCTTCCTAGATCGATCATTGACGGTTAATAGATTGTTGATGGTTGATGGATGGTTTATGGCTAATAGATGATTAATTGATGACTGGTGGTGAATGCGTGTCACTGCAAGACCATTGATATATCAAAAATGAGAGAGAGCATAAATCCACTACTTGTTTTTTTTCCAATGATTTTCAGCTCAACCGACTCATTAGAAAGCAATGCTTGGATTTTCAATCGTCTATCCCAGCAGGGATAGTGTTTAGCCCACTGGTATGAACATTTGTTTGATCAGCATGCTTATCCATTGTTTAGCCTCAAACTATTCAGCGATTACACCACCTAACATGGTAAATCATTACTGATATCAACCATGAACCATCATCTACCATCATCAACCATCATTTCCATCACTAAACATCATCAATCATCATCAACCACTACTAATTAACCAACATTCACCGTCACCATCCCGAACCATCACGTTGACCATGAACTCCGCGACCCTAACTGATCCGCCATCATTGCTCACCATCATGAGCCATGGCTGGTGGTTGGGAGGGAGCTGCTTGGAGCTAGGGCTATCCCTTTAAAGGCCCTTTCAAGGGTAAGCAGTGACATCCATTTAAGTGAATTATTACGAAGCATCCTTGATCATGACTGCACCAAATGCACCTCATATTATCATTACTAACCACCATGGAAACCGCCACATAAACATAGTATGAACCATCATCGATCATTACTGACCAACCTTAAACACCATAAACATCCACCAGAATACTAACCACCACTAACCACCATATGGCAGTGGGTCAAAACCCCGTACCCCTGGTTCCCCTATTATAATAACCATTGTTTTCCCTAAGAGTTTGTTGGTAAACTTATCCCTAAAATGGATGATTCATATTGAGCCATAGCCATATATAGCAGGGTCTATCCCCTATTCTTGTTGGTTGTTATCACCTACCATTAACCAGCTAGAAGTCCTCATTTTTGTTGAGCACCTCTGGCCATCGCAGACATGTCGCCGCGGCGGATGAGGAGAGCCACAGCAGCGAGGGAGGCGAGGCGTGCCGCGCCGAGGCGGGCCTGGGAAGTAGCGAGTGAAATGGTGGGGGGGAGGAGGGGTGGAGGGGGGTGACTGGGATGATCATCTCATTCTATAAGTGGTAGATGGGTCAGGGCTTTATCCCACGAATTTCATGGGAGGTAGGTTTCACCAACAATGGGTACAGGCTCAGGGTTTTAACCCACTGCCAAATGGTGACTGGGATGATCATCCCATTCTGTAACTGGTCAGTAACCGTGGATAGAACCTATGTGCCAATGGTATAACGCATGTGGATTCATTTAGGGTAGCTTCTGACCATGGCTACTGAACAGACACTTGATGAGATGATCATCCAAGTAAGAAAGGTGAATTAGAAGAGTAATATTAGGTGATTAATAGTTGCTGGTGATAATCCCACTGGTAAATATAGTCGTTTGCTAAGCGTTTTCTCTAAGAAAATGGATGAAAATGGTGATGTTCCATCGCCAGGACAAACCCCGAATGGTGGGAATGCGATGAATGGTGGCAATGTTAAACCCCTGCTTAAAACATGTTCAAACAAACTTCATCCTAACAGCTTTAACCAGTTAGCCTAAGTTAGCCCATTTCGTGCTATAGTTTCACCACCCCCAGGATGGTTTGAACATGTTGGGTTTAAACACAGTTTAAACATATTTTTGTTTGATGTTTAAACCAACCTCTGGCCCAACCCTGGTTTCAACCATGGCCAGTAATGCTTAACTAGTTATTTTAAGCTTACATGGTATTATAGACTGTATTATATTGCTTGACAGGGGATAATCACCAACAACATTTGTTCAACTACTAGTTGGTGGTTTGGTTGACATGTTGTACTTTCCCTGATGTTGATCGACTTTCTTCTTGGGATGGGCTCCAGCTACCAATCAGTTAATCATCACAAAGGATTAATGATGGCCGACGTTTAACAATGGTTGCGCTGTAGATCACAACTCATGAATCAGTGAATCAAGTTGCTATAGTGGGAAGCCAACAAAAAGATAAGCTGAGCATCGCATCGAGCATGATGGGATAGTTATGTTGCAAGTCCAGCAATGATTGGGTACAGGATGGTGCCCTCAAAGGGAGTGGTAAGTAGACTGACTTAGAACTTGGACAACGATAATATTTTTGGTAGAGAGAATCAACTGATATGTGGGGGAAAGGCTGAAGTCATTTGTCATGATATGAAGAACCAGTTGAGCTGCATCGCTGTGGCCATCGCTGCTTGAAGGATCATGAGGAAGCAATGGGAAATTCCCTACCAGATAAACAAGTGCCCATCGCTGCTTGAGGATTGCGATGAAGCAATAAGAAAGTCACCCAGATCAGGGGGTTTTCAGATTCAGTGGCAGTCATGCCATCAGGGGTTTCCCAAAACCCGGCATAGAGCAGGGCAAGTAGGAGTTCAAACGGTCGGTTTATCCTATTATCATGTCACACTGCAACTATAGCACTCCATATGCTTCCAGTCACCAGCAAATAGTAGGTAACCAGCTGGTTTCTACTTTTGTTGTTTGTGGCTGGTTACCTACTATAATGGCAACTGGAAGCGCAGGGACTGATTTACCTGATCCTATTTCTGTTTGGTTGATGACCGTACCGTATTGTGCCCAAACCTTCGGAGACTGAATTCACTTCTATAACCATACTAATGTCAACCACGTTTGGTTGATTCTAGGGAAACTGTACATAGCTTACCAGGTGTGGGTGCAGGTGCTGGCATATAGAGGAAACTATTTGTCATTGCTAGTGAGTACTTAGTGCCGATAATTCTGAATGATTAGTTGTGGGTATATAATCAATACTATCTTATAGCTGGTCAGATAACTATGATCAACTATTGATCATGAATGGTTGTTATTTTGCTATTGCTTAATCATTTTCATGGTGATCACAAACATACAACCACTACTTCGCAATAATGCAAGTGGGTACTCCAATGTGTTTATGATTTTTAAGCTATTCACCATGACTACTCAATTCATTCACGCTGTAATTCTTATACTCAATGCTACAACTGTTATACTGTTTGATCAGCATGAATCATGAATACTATTACTATATGAGTTATGAATCATTTTTACAATGGCTACAATGTTTTGTAGTGAATCGATAAGTAAACATCATTGTACAGTTTGCTCGCCACTACCACCTTAGACAATGTGGTTCGCCCCAGGTATCACTTGGTTGGCCATTTGACCGTTATAACTACCATTCGCCTGCCAGTTACCTAAAATAAAAGCTGAAGCAATGAGCAGTTACCCTGCTAGTTACCCTGCTAGCTACCCTGCTAATGACCCTGCTAGCTACCCTGGTAGTCACCCTGGTAGCAATCCCTGGGGGGGCCACCACCTTGAAAGGTCACGGATTCGCAGGTGCAGACTTTGGACAATCCGAGCTCAGTGCAGGAGGTGGACGGCCGTGCTGCGCTCGGCTTGCGTAAGGAGCGTTGGCATTGGGGCGCTAAGCGGCGAGGTATGGAGAAATCTGAAGGTCGCAGTTTTTGGTGATATTTTCGGCTGCCATTTTTGTCTTTAATTTATGATACTTGATGGAATATGATGGAATACGTGGGAGCTAGGGAAGTAGATAGGGGCTAATAGCCATATGGTTGATAATGGTGAAGAACAAAATTCAGAATTTGCAGAACTCATGGAAGTGTTGCCCTTGGTACGCCATATCTGGACAGACGTTCTCTGGCAATCCCCAACCTGGCTGCGCCCAAAATCAGAACTTCATAGGTAATCACTACCAACCACTACTAAGCATCACAATCGTCACCACTATACCCATCTCCCGTTGGATCTCTGCCGCAGGGGTACACTCCGGCAGTCCCTAACCAAAGTGGCTGTTCAACGTAACCAGGTTAGGGACTGCCGGAGTGCAAACCTCCGAGATTCGCCAGGCAGATGCTGAAGATCTCCACGTTGAGAAGACAGGACCGCTGCGATGGCTTGGGAAACGACCGGTGCTGAGCCAAGGCGTGGGGATGGGCGTCGCCACGGTGTTACCCCTGAATGCCACATCGGGCCATTTGCCTTGCAACGACGAACCTGGGAAGAACGCATCCGCGAAGGTTGCAAATATGAACCCGGACTACCCTCTGGTAAACTAACATGGCAATGGAAAATCCACCATTGGTTGGCGTTTTCCCAAGGATTCACTATGAAATATGGTCCAAATCCATTGCCAGGTTAGTTTACCAGAGTGTATCACTATCGATTTTTCAGTTTGGCTTTTGGTGTATTGATCTATCACCGATCTGTCACATCAACTTGTCCAGGTTCGTTTGGTTTCTGCGCAGGCCACAAGCCTTGCCTCAGTATGGTCAAGGATTTGTGAGAATAGCTTGTTGCCCTCTATGAATAGCCTTGGATGGATTCTATATTATTTCCATGGTAAACAGCGTATCGTTTCAGGATGTACGGCACATAGTTCCAAGATTTTCAGATATAGTTCCAAGACTTTAATATATACTTCCGCATGTTTTAGATATTTCCAAGATGTTCCAAGAAGTTCAGATGTAGATACTGTAGCAGAAGGCCTGGCTAAGCAATGATGACCATTAACGATGGTGATAGATGGGTTTGTCCAGTTCAATGGTGGTACCCCTCAAGCTACCACTTGGCTGGTCATTATTTATAGGGAAACTGCATCAGTTTTGGGCACCATTTCTGGCCGGGAGATGGGTGGCTTTCACCCATGAACTGCATCGACGTATCGCCGCTTTTTCATATGGTCTCTATCGATCGGATGTTTGGATATGGGTTTCCTCAAGTCATAGGGGTACCCCCGAATCATCCTCTAGCATTTAGAGTCATAAATCAACCACAGTGGGGGTCCCCTATTGTGAGCAACCACCGTGTCTTTTTTGTTGATTGTTTTTTCTCCACCTTCAGATTTTCTGAAGGGCAATTAATTTTGGTGGATGACAAGCACCCTATTGGACGCTACCGAGCTCCGGTACTCAAGAATTGACCGCGCTTGAAACGCAGCCAGCACCACTGGCATGGTTGTGGTTATAGTTGCAAGCTGTCAATATCCATCCAATGGGAAACACATATTAATGATGGATATGGGTTTCCCGATGGATATGGGTTTCATCTAAGAGTAGCCATGTCTGAGGAAACCCATGCTGATCTTTTGCCACAAGTTCTATCTCAAGTTTGTCACAAAGATGTGATGCCTTTCAGTGCGAAGGACGGAGCGCAGAATCTCAAGAGGATGCGATACCCTGAGGGCTCCCGTGTGGTGGGGTAGCCGCATGCATCCGTTTGCAAGCCCGGAGAATTCGGAGCTTTCAAAATCACTCAACCTATTTTCTGGTTCCACTGACCTGTTATGACCTCTTGGATTTTTCAATGACTCTATTGATTCAATAACAGGTCACTGGAACCAGAAAACTGGGAATCAGGTGAACATATCCAGGTGTTCAATATCTTCTGACTCTATTTGAATCTCGTATCACCACAAGATATTGATTCACCTGCCGGCAGGGTTGGAATCCGACGGTTCAGCGCGGCACGTTTCACATCTTCGTGTCGCGGGTGAACAACAAAGGTGCAGATCGAGGGGTGGAGATTCTGGTTGGTAAATTCTGATTATTTTTCCCTAGGAACGTTGGTTGACAAATATTTTTCGTAGGGGGCGAAACCACCGACCAGGATTGCTTTTGTCCTGGTGAATTCAAGGCTACATCAAACAACACAGTGTGCTATCACCTGACAGAATCACCACGGTCGCCATTGATCTCAGCTGCACTTTTTGTGGTCTTGGGCATTGCCAGCTATCTGCTGCAGCTATAAATTCCCAGCTCAGCTTCGGTTGTGTCTTGTGCATTTCAGTCAGGCCCTCCGTGTTCTTTCCAAACTTTGCGATGTTTCGCTTGGTCTTCTTTGTTGGCATGACAGCGGTGCATGCCAGCCTTCGTGGAAAGCTTCAAGTGGTTGCAGGTTCAGTGAGTGCAGATCAGTTGCGTGAGACCGTCTTGAAAGAAGTGATGGCAGCACTTGGTGATGGCAACCGTGTGACCAATGCTCGGTTGAAATCCATTGAAGATGCAGCTCGCTCAACTTTTGAGGCCATGCCCAAGAACGAGTATGGCAACTTGGAAGATGCCGCTGCCAGGTACATGCTTCACCGTCTCTTTGTGCAACGCCACGGCATCTACATCAAGGGCTTGGAGGCTAGTGGCATGAACTGGCAGAACACATCGACTTCGGAAATTCTTCAAGAGCATGTTCCCTCCTTTGTTTTGTCCTTGTTTGAAGACCGGTTGAAGGATCAAGGGCTTGGCTTGCATGAACTCACTGTTCTTGCAGCAACCCTTGAGCACTTGATTCATGATGAGGCAGTTTCGAGATTGTCCGTGGTGTACCAAGCACACAATCTCTCCCAAGATGCCCGTGTCGATGAGATCGGCCTTCAAGACCTCATTGACACATACATGTCGATCTTCTTGGTTGGCAAGAAAGAGGTGAACGCTATGACAGTTGTTGAGGAACGTGCAGCTGTTGTTGAAGCATATCCCGGATGGTATGAGACGCAGAAGTTCACCATGCAGGTTCGGTCCGGTTTGCTTGCTGCCAATGCAGCTGACCCCAACTTCTCGCCTGGCAACCTGAGTTTCCAGGCAGCCACATCTGTGGTCGAAGAGATTGGTGAGCGTTATGGTCGATGGCAAGATGCTGAGTGCAAGGATTTGAAAAGATCCTTGACCAAGATTGAGCATGCTGGCACCGGAAGGGTGCTTGTGAAAGACTTCTATGGCTTTGCTTTGAAGGGGCATTGGCAATTCTCTGAGAGCATCCCCTACTTGAGGGAACTTGGAGCTTTGGACGAGTCTGATCCATCCAATGTTGCCGTGCTCATTCCAAATTATGTGAACTCACAATCCAATTGTGTTGCATCCAGCAGTGTCTACTCTGTTTGTTGCATCAATGAGTGCGAGGGGCTTTTGAGTCATCTTGAGCGTGAAGTAGCAGCACCTGAAGTTGAACCTGAACGGCTCCTGGAGATTGTCTCGGAGATGCCTTCAGCCTCTGTGCCTGCTCCCCGAACCCTTCCTGAAGGGTTGAAGGACAAACTTCATGAAGTCGCAAAGACAAACAATGGCAAGGTGCCATTGCATGGCCGCTTGTTTGCACAGTGGCTCCACCATGCATACCCGCGTGAGTGCCCATTCCCACACAAGTCCGGGAAGACTAGTCCGATGACCGCAGACGAATGGATGCAGAGCCGCCAGCAGAGTGTCTCAGCGTCCAAGCAGGACATGATGAAGGTGATTCAAAGTGCCGCACCAGCTCCGGAAATCAAACCAGAGCTTCCATGGACCATTGAGGAGGAATTGGTGACAAGTTCCCCAAAACCAGCATCATCAGCTTCGATGTTTGTGGCTCTCCGCCAAGGTTGTTTCCTTCTTGCAGCTGCCTCAGCTTGTTTTGCCTTTGGTAAAGATGCTATGAAGTTCTTCAAGGTCAGGGGCTTCAATGATGGCGGGCTTCTTCCCATGTCGCGAAAGCAGCATGTTTGCTGACACCACGCACCTTGATTGTGGGGAAAACAAGTCAGCCAGCAGCCACTTTCAGGTGAGAGTTTATGGATGTTCATTCTTTAGGTGGCCAAAGTAATTATTAATCAGTATTTGCATGTATTTGCTGAGCCAAACTTGTGGCCATTGATGTTTGGACTGAAAGCATTGGTTTGAATTATGTGCAGTGCAGGTCAGCAACTTTGCTCTATGATAGCAGTGACAAGCACAGTTGACAGATGCTGACTGATAACCAGGCTCGTCACTGACTCTTCACTGTTTACAGACTTCATCGGCAGACGTTGACATCTTCGCGTTAAATGTCCGGTGTTTGCTTCGTTTTGGCTCATTGCAGAGCGGAATGTACAGAGCGACCGCTCCAGAGCCAAACTTAGGAAACTGATGGCAACAAAGCGGCAAGACATGTTTTTAGTGTAGTCAGTACTCTAGTCCTTCTAATTGGTTCCCTTCACCCATGAAACATGAGACCAGCTTGACCACCACACGGAATCGCCTGTTGATGAGGGCATGTCCTTGGACATGTTTGTGATGATCCCATCCTGCTATCAAATTAAGCCATAGAGTTAAGATTTGCCCCAGACCTCAGATATGACCACCATCGTTAACCGTCAACCATCATTCACCATGATTAATGAACCATTATCAACCCGATATCAACTACATGTACCCAAACATTGATTCACATGAACAAACCATCATAAGATATGATAAACTCATAAACCATCAAGAACCATTCTTAATCATCAACTCACCGCCATCAATTCACCATGATAAGCTGCATCATTCGCATCAAGCAGGTTGTCGGCTGTCAGCCAGCTCGCCGTGGCAGTATGGAAGATGCGCCACGGGAGGACGTGACCCCGCAGCTCTTGGACTCCTTGTTGTCAGGCCTGGATCTATGGGAGGCGTACGGCCGAACAGCTGAATGAAGTCCCAGCCCACCAGGCACCGCTATGCCATGATTTAGACATAAAGATACGTTTTAAATCAGATGATTATCTTTATGTCAAAAAATGGTTCTTTATTTTTCTGCCATTTCGAAAATATCTTTACTTTTATGCCATGATGACTTGATTCCACTTTCGAAAATGGACACGTGTGCAAGGGGTGAAGTGAAGTGTGTGATTCCACTTTCGAAATTTAGATGACCTGTTTGGAGATCAATGCAGATGCGCGTTGGTCGGTAAGCTGTTCTTGGTCCCTTCAAGGTGGTTACCCTACTTAGTTGATCCTCGCTGAGTTGTAAATCAACGTATCGCTAACGATTGGGGGCCCCTCCTTGTTTTGCCCATGTCCTGATCTTTGTTTGCGAGGCGCCAGCTCCAAAAAGTTGGAGGAGCAGCTGTAGCAGTGTCAAAGCCTAGCGCAACAGGCGCCAGATTTGATGTTTTTGGCTGACAGCAGTCGGCATGATATGGCTATGGGTCAACATTCACCAACCAATAGCGGAGGATAACAACTAACAATTTCATAGGGAAAACAATGGTTAATGACCAGGGGCGCAGGGTTTTGACCCAGTGCCATATGTTGCACATGTTCAGATCTTGAGGAACACACTTTAAGGTGTTCGATTAATCCATGCCCCTTTTCTTTTGATAGCAGATGCGAAGTGCCCACCCTTTCCTGGTGTTTGCTGGTACCCTAACTCACAAACAAAGCGTGGAGGTACTCCAAAACATCCCGAGGCTATATGGTGGTTTCTCAAAGTCATAGTGGTACACCCAAATCACCCAACACAAACATACACAAACCAGTTGTAGTGACAAAAACCAGCCATTTTCACCGGGACACAACCAGCTGGGTAAACCATGACCCGCAGCGCCCCAACATCAGGAGCTGGCGGCACTTTGGAACCCAAACCAGGGACCGAAGCTTCTGGCGGCCATGTGCGGCCTAAGGTGGTCCTGGCATGCTGAAGTATAGAATGATTCGTATGAGTTACTTAAATTCGGTTATAACTAGGCAACTACCAGGTGGGGTAGATATATGTATACTGTATACTTGGGAAGTTTTGAAATCAACTTATAACCAAGGGGTACCACTCTGTACCAGTCAATAATGACTAGGTTGGTGGTCTTTGATTGTTAATAAACGATGATAAATGGTGAATCATAGGCATTACTAGTGATTAATGATGGTGAACCCAAGTGGTTGGTGATTTCAAGATCATGTTTTATGTTCAATGATACCTTGGGATTTTGCTCGGCTAATTTGACCTTGATATCAGGAAGCTTGAGCACAAAAGGTTCTGTGAATAATGCCCATCTGGGAAACTAAAGTAAAAGTGCAACATAATCATTTTCACAAGGTAAACAAACTAGCTATGAAAGGTGGATTTTATATTTCTGGTTTAGTTTACCAGAGAGTAATGCTGGCTGATCACGGTTTGTCATGATGCATGATATTTCTTATGGTTGCTGCAATGTTGCAAGCTGTTTTACTATGTCGTTACGTTTGGTGATTGTTTATCAATAGTGAATGCGATCAATTCACACATGCGTCCCTTGATGAACAAAAAATACGAAATCGTTTAAACTACCATAGGCAAGGCAAGGATCCCTGAATTTAGAAAGATATTTGTTGCTGAACAAGATAATTAGATAGAATTAGTATGTCTTAGTTAGGCAATGGTTGCAGGCAAGCTGTATGCAGATTGATCCACATAATTACCGACTTCAGAGTTTGTAGCAGTTTCTAAGTTGCTCCAGAGGTTCCACACAAGGTTGTTGGCGCAGAAGGCATGCAAAACCACGAACTTTCGAATGCCAAGATCTGACTGCAAAGGGCAAGTTCGCATCATATTCTGACACAATAAGATAAAAGAGGAAATTGTTCATGTTGTTCATGGGAAAACCAAACTATATATTATATATTTGGCTGGTGGTTTTAAACAGTTTATGTTCACTGGTATGAACAAATGTGTGCTACTGATACCTATCATGTTCAATATTTTGCATGATGCTCATGAATTTTAGCTTGCCACTATGATTAAGTTAGCATGTGTGTATGTGTGCGAAAACGTGTCAGGTTCCCGGCTTTACCCCAAGAAGAAGAGTTCGAGCAACTTGGCGGCAGCATACCTCAGTTTCAATTTACCCCCCGAAGAAACTTGGCAAAAGTCCTGTTCTGACCTTGCTTTGATGCCCATTTGCATGTCGAACTGTTGGGTTCTCCCTGCAGCATGATTGCGTTGGTGTTGCCAACAACCACGTGTTTCTTTTATATAGATCTTTTGTAGGTTTGCCGGCCCGAAACATGTGGAGAACGGCTTTTGGTGGCCCTGCCCACCCCCCCCAGCCACTAGCGCACGCGAGGATCGCTGCCCTGAAATCCGCCATGGCCAAACTGCTGGACGATGCCCAGCGGGCTGGGCCGGTTGAAGGAACCTTGCAGTTCCTTGGTTGATTGGTCTGAGCCTGGAGGTCAGCGCGCAGCGGCTTCAGTTGTAGATGTCGACCACAGCCGCGGATTTCTTGATAGGCGAACCCTACCGTTCCAGTTACCAGGAAACCAGGGATGGTCACCAATGGTTACTTGTTGCCAGACTTAAGAAAGAACCAGTATCATTACGTTTGATGCCAATGTGATTCAGGGAGAGCCAAGCCCCGGCCCAAGTGTGGGGCCACCAGAAGCATACCTAGGTATGCTGTACGGGGTGCTAGCCACCGCCCACGCTCCTGAGGACTTTCCCACCACAGGTTGCACGACAGGCGCGGACATATTTGCACCAATCGTGTATCGGAGCTGACTACCACTAGTGGATGTCTTGAGTCAGTCGATTGAGGGAAAACAGGTAGAGATTGAGGTTTTTTTCGTTCCTCACCGTGGGCAAATTGCATTCGCTTTTGACTCTGTGACCATACATTCATTTCCAAGAAACTGTGGCGCATTTGAAACCGAGCATTGAGAATGCCATGTTCTAATGAGCATTGACAAGCAGCACTCCCATTTGCATGGACATAGTGGCTGGATGGCAGACCCTGTCTTCGGGGTGTCTCAGGTTATGACACGGGTGTCGCAGCTCTACACTTTCGTAGTGGGAATGATGGTTTCTGCGGAGAGCAGCATGGATGCACATAGAGCTCTGGCATTTTGAGCGCCATGCAAAAAGTATCAAAAAGTTGAGGTATTCTTGACAGGTCTACAGATCCAAGTTTGGTTCGCTTTCGATTGTTTTCAAGTTTTGACCAATGCCAGCTTCTAATTCAAGGTGGTGCTGGGTTTTGGTATCATGTCGAGCTGTAACGTAACCATGTGTCTTCAACCGCAGCGGTTTTCTACCGCACGCACATGTCAATTCCTGAGGCAAATCTCTCCCAGAGCCGCTGCTTCTGTTGCTGGGCCAGCTGCAATTGATTTCAGGCATGCTTGGATTTGCTGTGACTGGCCACATGTTTGAAAGACTTGGTTGTTTTTTTAAACATTTGTTTTGTTCCCACACGTATTACCTCAAAGGGTTGCTTGATTGACATGCGCATATTTTTTTCATCAGGGATTAGTGAAAAATCACCAACCAATATTGGAAGACTTGGCCAACAAAAATCGGTGAAGGCCACTCTGCCGGTGCCACTGAGCCCCAAGCGGTATCTGTTCAGGCACGCCACTTCGAGCTTTGCGCCAGGCACAGCGGGGTTATGACACTGCGGGAGTTCCATTGTGAGCATGTCATTCTGGTATTCTTCTGATTTTTTCTGTAGTTAACTGGGGAACATGTCCTAGTATTTTTATTCCTGTTTTTTCTGTAGTTAACTGGGGAATTTTCATGAATTCTAGTGGCTAATAGAGGATGATGAGCAACAATACTTGATAGTTGTTAGATTATTGTCTAGTGGTTGATAGATGATAATAAGCAACAATGGTGAATAATGGTTAAACAACTACTAGTTACAGATCAACCATCCACAATTTGTGGTAGTAGCTCAAATCCCAACAGTTTGACTATTTTGGTCATTCGTAAAATGTGATGTTCACGGGCCTACAAATCCCTAGAGGGTGTCATATTTGTAATTGTATACCAATAAAATCAAAAAAATCAATCAAAATAGACACATTTAGATTCTTACATATTACTACTATTTTATCTATATATTCAACACATGATAGATGAATATTTACTATATGCATCGACTATTTATGAGCTCTATGTTGACATACTCATAGAATCATAGAAGCCATTTGTTTTTCTTATCGCAGTCCATACTTTTGCATCACGCCTTTGTTGTGCCAGCGCCGGTGTTGCCTGGCAGGTGTCCACTGCGGCAGGTTTGGGGTCCTTGCAGGCCTTGCTGGCTGAACGCTCCGTGGCACGCGCTGCGGTGCAGGATTTGGAGCAGCAGAAAGCGGCGGTGCTGGGGACAGGTGTGGACCCAACAGGGGTTCCAAGGTGGGACGTTCCCAGGGTCCGCAACGGAAGTTGAAGTTGGCCATTTGAGGATCCGAAGATATCTGAGATGTGATCCAAAAAAACATCTAAGGATCCGAAGGCATTCAGTTCTGCCATCTAAGAATATCTAAGATATCTGGAGTTTTCGATTCTCAGAAAAAGCAAAACATGATCAAAACATTTGTAAACAAATATGGTATGCAGATGTTGCAACCAAGACTTGGCGGACCCAAAAGCAAATCCAAAAATCACTGATCATGACTTGTGCATGCTCTCGTAGGCCTCGATTGCCCCCTGGTGTCCATTGCACTGTCAACACTTTCTATTGGATTTGAAGCCCTTGACATTTTGTTTCTCCTATATGTGGGATTGTTGGCTGGTTAAATATTTGTTCATAGGCTTTGAAATCACCAACCAGTTCAGAAAATCAAGGTGATTAATCACCAATGATGTTTAGTCATCTTTATAGTTGTTGAAACACATACATTCCACCCCCGGGATATGTCCACTCATTTTGTCTTCATGACGCCTTTACATTTGGCTCAAGCGCACTGAGAAAATAGGCTGCGCTTGCTGCTGCACCTTGTGCATGTCATTTATTGACCCCTTACTGGCGTGGCTGTGGTAAGGTGGTTCAACTGGTTAACAGCCTCATCCATATCTTCTGATACTTGTGGGATTGAGCCCCCTACTTGTGTCAACTACCGCCACCCTGGCACATAAAGCTTATCGCGAGTTGCTAGCTTGTGTACCTTGGTGAGACCGCTGCACCCATCTCTCAGGATTGCAGCATTCCATATCGTCGCCAGCTTCAGCA